>ML976024.1:5275-288707 GCA_010015635.1 Clathrospora elynae
TGAGGTGGAACAACTCCACTCTCAGACCCACTTGTGGGTCTCTACATGCGGGCCTAGCCCTCACATGTAGAACTGCATGGGCCTAGCCCATCACAGGAACAACTCCACTCTCAGACCCACTTGTGGGTCTCTACATGCGGGCCTAGCCCTCACATGTAGAACTGCATGGGCCTAGCCCATCACACGCCAAGCCATTTGGAGTGCGCGTTTTTTTTGCGCCCGCGTGGCGGGGTAGATGCAGATCCAAATTGATCTCGGTCGAAGAACGCCAGATGTTTCGCAATCAAGTGTGAACAAATAACTGGGTATATTGAACTATCTAGCTAACAACTCAATGGCGCACATACCTGACTTCTATAGACTACGCAGCCTTCAAGAGCTTCGGCTCCAAGAGCTCACCGAACTGGCCCTCCCACAAGCCCTCCTCTCCTTCTTCGTCTTCCATCAACAATGCGTCAGCCGCGTTGTAGATGCGATTTCCCTTGCTATCGAACTTCTTCTCCTTCTTGGGGAGGTCGTGGAGGGCGATCCTGAGCTGTATCGTGCCTGCACCGGGTCCCGAATCCCCCTCTTGCTCTACAGTGGCCGTCTTGTAACTGCTAATCTCGGGCGTAACGGTGATGGGATTTACAGTGAAGAACCTGCATGCAATGACAGCACCTACTTTCATGTCGGAAGAGGCAAGATCTGGCAATGTGCTCGTATCCTCAGGTAAGGGCGGTAGGTCTGCCTGCGCAGCTGTCGCAACGTCCTGGCGAAGCTGATCCTCGATGGCAGCGGTGATCTCTGAGTCGGGACCTTCAACGGCGGGAGCATCATCGTAGTCCAAGATGATCTTCTCTTCTTCGTCCTCTTCGGCAGGTAACGATTCACGTTGTGCATCCCGGTTACTACCCCTCTTCTGCCTCTTCTTGGACGATTTGTCGCGCATGAGCTTGCTAGCTGGATCCCAGTGCTGTTCGAAGGGGAACGGCGGCGTGCTGAGCTCGAAGTCCTCCTCCCAGCACTCGAAGGCTGAGAGGTTGATTCTGCTCTTCCAAAAATCAGGATCCGACACGCCCTCAGGCTCTAGAGGTTGCTCGACTGCTGCTTTTACTTTGGCCTTCTTGATGGCAGGCCTGGCTTGGCGAGCAAGTATTCGACTAATCGCGCTGGTGTCTGGCCGCATCCTTCTCGACGGTGTTTCTTTCTTCGCAAGTAGCTCTAAAGTCGGAGAGACGTGTGGAGAAGTGTTTACTGGTTCAGCAACTAGGGACTGCGGTTGAGCTGGTTCGTCAGCCGATGCCGTGGTACTGGAAGTCTCTCCAAACCGCGCCATCAGCTCCTGTTTCCTCTGCTCGAGCTCGATGGTGTCATCCGCGACAGCCTCTATCGACTCGTCCTCGTCGAGGTGCTTCCGCTTTCCCGAGGGCTTGTGGAGGGGCTGCGCGGGACCGGGTGCCTCCAGAGACAGGCCTATTTTAGCCTCCTCGTATGTGTGTAGGTCGCTCAGCGTGGCGGCCTTGGGAAGCTCGCCCGATTCCTTCAGGTGGCGCAGACGGTTGGCTCGGGTACGCCGGGCGTTTCGACTTTTAGTGGCTGAAAGACCGTGACCGGGAGGCACATGCTTTGAAGTCTTCGCAGAAGCGTCCCTGGATGACAGTACATCAGGTGGAGCACTTGCGTCGCTCTCGTCATCAGAGTCGCTGTCACTGGAAGAAGCCGAGTCGGAGTCTGAAGTATCTGAGGCGCTGGATGATGCGCCTGATGCTGCGTCGGGGTCATCGGAGTCGTCGCTATCGTCCGAATCCTCTTCCGTGGCGTCTTCGTCATCCTTGTCTCCTTGGGGTGCAAAGTCCTCGTCGTCCTCGTCGCTCTCGTCAGACGCATCTACCTCCGGCTGCTTGAACTGCACCGAGCTTGACGATTGAGTGAGCAAGCCGGCGACGCCCGTCTCGTCCTCTGCCTCTCCGTCGTCCAATCGGCGTCGTTTACGCGGGGGTATCCGCACGGCGGGCCGGTTTGGCTGGCGGAGGTAGGGTCGGCCGAAAGGGATGCCGTCGACAAGGTGCTGTCCGCCGTCGGATATCTGCTCTCGGCCGGTGAGAGTGCGTGCGCGTACTTCGGCCGTCATCAGTGGGCGGATGCTATGTAACTGTTAGTAGGCAGCTCCAGGAACTCTGTCTATGTGAACTCACGAGACATGATCATCTTCCTTCAGCGCATTCGCTACCGGCATGAAGTGCAAGCACTCGAAGCCGCCCACCTCAGCGACGTAGTGCTCCAGCCCCCAATGCTCGGCCTCCAGCGGGATAATGAGGTTCACATCTTCGAGCAGGCGCGTGATGGTGTATGCCTGCGTGCTATTCGTCTCGGGGATGCTCCATAGTATGTTCGCCGCAGGAAGGCCGTTCCGCTGCACGGTCAGTCGAAGGCGCATCTTGAAGCCGTTGCGTCGCGTCAGCTTGTCGCGACGGGTGCATCATGAACTTTTGGCCGATGAGCGCACGCGCCAATAAAGATCGACCGCTAGAGTGAAGAGGGACTAGCGCAGAACCCACTCGGGGTGGACCTCGCGCCCGACATTCACTTCGCATCTCGCCCATGACGTACCGCTCATGCATCAAATAAAGCATGCAAAAAAATACAAAGATTTGATCTTCGTCGCTAGCACGCATCTCTCGTCCACTAACTTTAAAGACCTCTACAGCAGTCATGCCCGTAGCCATGCCAATCAGTACGCTCAAAGGCTCCTGGACATGTCTTCTCGACGATGAGCGACTCCGACGCTCCTCACATGTTCTCTCAGTTATCGACCAGACAGTCTGTATCTTCGGTGGCGAGGTTAAGCCTCGTGAGCCCATAGATGATCAAGTTGATGTCTTTTCGCTCAAGTCTGGTACATCTCCCCTCATCTCATCTCATCTCGGCAGGCCCTAACAGAGTAAAGCGCTAATAGAGCTATAGATGCACCGAGTCTTGAAACGAAATCCGTCCCCTCGGCGCCGAGTGCCAGGGTTGGAAGTGCATCAGCCGTGCTCAATGGCAAGATGTACCTCTTCTCCGGGCGTGGCGGCATCAATATGGCCCCCATAGAAGAAGACGGCGCAGTGTGGTGCTTTGATCCAGAAAGTTCATCATGGTCGAAGATCACGCCAGCCGACTCATCCGCGCCCTACCCACCAGCCCGCAGCTACCACAGCTCTACCAGTGATGGCCAGGACACACTCTTCGTCCACGCTGGGTGTCCCGCGAATGGTCGTCTCTCAGATCTGTGCAAGTTCAACGTCAAGGATCGTACGTGGATTCAAATGCCAGACGCTCCAGGACCTCAACGCGGAGGCACATCCATCGCCTACAGTGGCGGGAAGCTATACAGGATGCACGGTTTTGACGGCAACACAGAGCAAGGCGGCACTGTCGACATCTTCGACATCGCCAGCAGCACATGGTCCACTGAGATATTCGAAGCTGACGGTAATGATGGACCTAAAGCACGAAGCGTTTGTGTCCTCTTGCCTGTCCATCTCGCTCACAAGGACAAATTGCTCACGCTCTTCGGCGAACACGATCCTTCGTCCCAAGGTCACGCTGGCGCTGGCAAGATGCTGGGTGATGTTTGGATCTACGATATCAGCGAGAAGTGGTGGACGCAACTACATCCTGAAGGCAGTGACGGTGTTCCTGATCCGCGCGGCTGGTTCGACGCCGATGTCGTCAGGGCTGAGAGCGGTAACGACAGTATCGTAATTCATGGAGGACTCGGCGAGAACAATGAGCGGCTCAAGGATGTTTGGTGCCTCCAATTCTAGAGGAAAAGTCTCTTTTCAACGGACTTTACCACGCACGGTCTTATACTTCTCACTCAGCATCAAACGCTCAAAAAGGCAGCTTTAGGTCACGAATCATGCATACAGTTACAACATCAACAAGATACAGATGCATTGAGTAATGGCCAGAAATCGTGGTATGCGCGCTATCTTTATCTTCTCGCCTCCTTCTCATTCTCCTTTTCCTTGGTCATCAGCGCGGCAACTTCTTCTCCTGGGTCGGCTTCGTTTTTTCGCGACCCGGAGATTTTCTCCTTCGTCTCGTCTTCTTGGTGTACTTTGTCCAGGGCTCTTCGTCGTTCACATTAGCGTCTTCTTCGACAGCCTCTTCGATCTGTCCGTCCTGGAATTCAAGAAGCTGGTGCACGGAAATGAACCCCATCTCCTGCATAAGCCGATACTGATCCTCGGTGGAAATCACCGGCTGAGGGATACTTGTAGTTCCGTGCTTGAGAGCGGCCTGGTAGTACTTGTTGTAGTCGGCGCTGAAGGGGTGGTGAGCACAGCCTGAAGCAGACCTAACGTGGAAGCGCTCGCCGCAGAAGTCGAGCACACCGACTTTGTTGCGGACGATAGCAGTGCAGTACGCCAGGTGAAAGGCCTTGATGTAGCAGTCTCGAGTAACATTATGTCCAGCAAGATGGTTAGTCTAAGGTTGTTGCATGATGAGACTTAGGCTAACTTACTACAGTGCCAACACTCATGTAGCTTAGTCTGGGCGTCCATTGTGGAGATATTACGGATATGCGGCCGCCACCTGAGTGTACCGATGTTCTCTCCCCAAAGCTTCTTCACGTCAAGCTCTTCTTCGTCTTGGAGAAGACTCTGCTGGATCTTCCTGGCTTCTGGATGTCTGGATTTATGAGACATCTTGAGCTATGAAGTGCGTTGAACCAAAGTGGAAGTATGTGCTCCAATTCACACGCTGGGGGTGGTCAATGTGGGCAATGGGTCAATGCTAGGGGCGCTATCTGATATACGTCTGCGCGGCCAACGCTGCAGCAGGTGAGGAAAAGGGAGGCCATTCACTTTTCCCTGGGTGACGATTCACTTGAGACTGCTCTACCTCGTGTTCACAAGCACAGGCCGCTGCTGTCAAATCACCCGAGAAAACTGCCGGGAATTGAGAATCTGGAGAGAGTCGCACTGTTTCACCGTGAGCATCGCTGCAGACTATCTCAAATTGCCCTACAAACTGAGAATTCGTCTATTTCTGGCCTATCAAGTACTTTCTATTTCGTCCTGGAAATAGGCAACCACAGAATTGAGCACCAACCAGTCCGGGCGCAAATGTGCCTCATGTAGCTCATGTAGCTCATCACCACAGAACCAGTGAAACCTACTCTCCCGTTGGCGCACCGACCCTTTGTCTCGCACTCGCCGCCCTTCACAACGTTCTTCGACTTTCCAAGGTCCTTGTTCTCGACTACACTTCTAATAAACCACACGCCCTCTTTCTCGATCCCATGCAAAGTACTCTTAACGTACCAGTATCTGTCACTATGTTCTTGCAAAATCCCCTTTCACGGTCGCGCCGTTCACTTTGCAAATTTCCACCACGAACACGAGTTGGAGCTTCGACTCAGCAATATGCGGAGATTTTTTCTTTCGAATTTCTATCCGCAAGAGCACCGTCTATATCAAAGCGCTCACTACAAAGCTTGTGCCTCATATCTTGCGTCGCGACAAGAACGTTCTCAACAATCGCGATCACGACGCAACTGTCCGGCTGGAACGTGGAAGAAGTCCGGAGTACTTCATCGGCAGGCGCTTCGAATGTGCAACAACAATCTCCCGAGCTCCCACCGAAGATACCAGCACTCGCTACCCAAGTCACAGTAGAGGCGAACATCGCAGATGGCCACGTATCGCTTGGAGACAGTAGAAAGTCTAGCACCTATAACAACTTGATCACCTTTACAGGGTCCTCAAGCCCCTCAAACACAATGAGCACAGAGCCACCCGCCAACCCTACGCTGGTCGATGCACCACGCCCATCTCTACCATCTTCTACCGAACTTGGCGAGCGCGAGCAGCACGGTCTAGGTTCCGCTCCCTTCCGGGCCGTCCCGAAAGAGTTCTTCAAAGTCCAGCTACCCAAGCACGTTGATCCGACCAATTACTTTACAACCGAGTGTGTGCGCGTGCAGCGCCGCACTGAGGGTGCGAACCATCACGCTGTGATTTTGCAAATTGGCCCCGCGAGATTCGGCGTCAATTACCGTAAGTGATCAAGACCCCTGTTACAAGTACGAAAGAGCGTTGGAATGAGGAGTACGCTTACACTATGCGTTGCGAGGCGCAGCTTATGCAGCACTTTTTCAAGCACGCTGATATCACTGTCCCTGAGGTAGGGGCTGATAAGGACAGTATTGACAACGAGCTTAGTGTGCCGTATATTTTTATTCGCAAGCTTCCTGGTAAGATGGCGTATCACACCTGGTTCGACCAGAACGACGAGGAAGGCGAGAACATGGATTTCCCCTCTGGGCAAAAGATGAAGAAGCGCGAAACCTTCCTCAAGTCACTAGCTCACCACATGGCGAAACTGCAAAAGCTGGATTTCGATAAGATTGATATGCTCAACTTTGACAACGACATCGACGCACCGGTCGTCGTACACTCATGGGAAACGCTCGATGGCGTTCGAATGAAGCGCCTCGCCGTTTGTTCAACGCAAGAGTTCCTGTCCTCTGGGTCTGGGATATAAGACAAGTGGCCAGCTGACCTAGCCCTTGATGACATCTCCGGCAACGACGTTGAGAAAAACGAGAGGGAAACACATCAACACCGCGGCATGCGCAAGATTATGGACATGATCCTTACCGCGCCTCCCTTTGCTACTTCTAAACCACAGCCCGACGATGAAAACGAGAAGTTCGTACTGCGGCACCCAGATCTCGATCTCCAAAACATCCTCACTGACTCCGGAGGAAACGTAACAGGGATCCTAGACTGGCATGAAGCCGTCACAACCCCTCGGTGCATCGGGTATGCCGCTCTACCGCACTTCCTCACACATGATTGGCATCCTCGATTTACGCTCGAAGATTCTCTGTATATGTCCTGGAGCGTTGATCACTACCGCTGTATCTGTGTTAACGCCATGAATGAGGCGTGTGCCGAAGCTAGATGGAACGACGGGAAGTATACGTACAAAAGTGTCATGTATCAAGCGGTTTACGCAGCCGTCACGCGTGGTGGCTCGGCTCCAGATTTGGTCAATAAGACGTTGCTACAGTTGCCGGGACTGCGGTTCATGGATTTGGATGAGTTCCAAGAGCGGCCAGGGAGGGTGTTGGAAGGCTGTTGGGGGTTATTTAGAGGTGGAAACTCGGAAATTGATGGCTGTGGAAAAGATATAGGAGGGACTTCTTTCGAGTGAGGATTAGACAGGTCTTCCAACAGAGTATATAGGCTAAGATGGTGTTGGAAGTAGAGTGGTCACTTGTGATGATTCGAGGTGGTGAGGGGGAGGGGGAGGGGGGGGATTGATGGTATCGGGGATTAATATACTGGCTGTGGAGTCGTGATGGCTTGGATATGGTGGTATAGTCGACAAATGTGGAGCATCACGGTTGTCAGCAACTTCGGGTCAGTGAAGGTAGTTCACAGATGCCAGCTCCGTAAAGCGATTGGTAGTATTATTTAGAATTTAAAAATATAAATTTAGAGAAGTGGAGCGCGGCAAAATCCAAGAGCTTCAATTGCAAGTAGCGTAAAAGTTTGATGCATACTGCCTAACTCGCTCTTGTGATAAAAGCCATGACATTCATTTGGGTTCAATTATTGTCAATGTCGAAGCAGATCAACACAACGCAGTGTAGTAACGGCTATTTAGAGACTGCGATACTTTGTCTAATAATTACAAATGTATATATATGCTAACAGAACAGCAGCGCGCTGCTGAGCCGAAGGTGCATCGGCGAGTCTGATGATAGGTACGCTCACAGCTCCTCTCAGGCACTATAAAAGGACTGTCAGCGCCTAGCCTTAGGCCTAGATTTTTGGTGCGCTCGTCATTGAGAGCTCTCATTTTCCAGTATATCGACGTCGCATAATCGTCACATACACACACTGATCCCGACCAACAGACATGTCTGTTCGCCGACCTCACGATGAAGACCAGAAATGAAGCGACGCTTGAGGGCATCCCGGCCAAGATGGTCGCCAACATCTGCACCTTCCTACCCAAGAACGACCTCCTCAGCATGCGACTTACCTCCTGGTATTTCTCCAGCGTCACCGTGACCGAACTTTCCGAGCAGATGACTGAGCATATGAGAGATCTGGCCGTCATTATCATCGAAGAGGGCCTTCGCATCTTGCTGGGCTTATGCCAGATCTCCGAGTTCCGCCAGCACATACGAGGAGTACAGTTCCTGAATCATGGATTCTTTCGCCACAAAACAGATAAGGTTCTAAATGGTCAAATCCGTGCGCATAGAAGGGTTCTTATTATCGCGGCCGATGTGCAAAGCAAGTTTGAGGTGAGCGGGCAAACACTTGCAAGGCCATCGCACCTTGTTAATCTCCTCAGGGATGCACCAAATCTCCAGGCTATTGTAGTCGGGGTTCTAAGAACGCGTTGGATACCCAGTTCTCGTCCCCGGAATCATTGGAAGACATGCGACATGGTACGTCTATCAGCGGAGCTAGGCATTCTAGAGAGGGGGTTGGCCACTGTTATGCGCCGGTCATTCTAGATTCAATCAGCCCACACGATCTCCGCCAATCTTGCTGGGCAGTCTTTCAGGCGCTCATAGACCAGAGTTTTCCTCGCCGGGTCATTGAAGTCGGCATCGAGCATCCGTATTCGCCACAATGTTCGTCTGGTGAAGCCAAAACTTGCATCGCCTCCAAAATATGGAAAACACCGCAACTTCCATGTCTCTTTACGGTAAGTATCCGGGATCACGATGGTCCCTTGAGAAAAGACGATGGTGCATCTGGGGTCTCCATGACCGAACTTCTCAGTTGTATATCCAATGTCGACACATTTAAACGCGCCAGGTGCGGATCAGGGTACTGCACAATAAACTGCGATAGAGTTGAATGTCTAACCATATTCCGTACTATAAACAGGACGACATGGACGAATCTTACCGCCACTCCGATGATCCAGTTCCTCATCGACGAGGAGCACGTTTCCGGATTTCCTCGGCAGCGGTCTTCCTGCATCCGAAATCTGAGCCTCGGGTGTTTTGCTCTAGCTTGTGGCTCAAGGAAACCTATCTTTATCTTGATCCAGCAGATGCCGCAACTTGAGCACTTGTATTCAGACGTAATATCCCAGACTGCAACCATCGTCTCGGTTCCAGGTATGAGCTTCAACCGGGCCGAGCTCGACGTCGAAGCTGAGGGTAGAGAAAACGTAGTGCAGTATCTCGAGCTCTTGATTAGCAACTTCGCGGCGGTAAAACCGCCACTATATGACCATCAAAACCCCGCAATGGAAGCAGATATCGATTTCCCGTTTGCACCGTATGTTCTTCATACGCATCATTAGGGGGTTCAAACTCCGGAGTTTCAATCATGCCGTAGTTGGGAAGGATGATGCCAGGAAGTGGGAGTCCCTTGAGATATATTGTTTGAGATGTACAAAACGAAGGGTCGCATTCGCTGCATGTTATCTGTGGCCCTGCTGCGTTACACACAGGTTGAGATCTGTTGCAGTATGCTCGGGAGATGGAGATTGGTACCAGTCACTTTATCTAATCAAACACTATGTTCCTGGTAGAAGTGGCGGGAGGCTTTGAAAAGTAATACATACCGTAATTTGGTTCCTCACATTGAGAAGTATTTCCTTGATGCCGTCGGGGCAGCTCTTTCGTTCACAGACCTCAGCACGTTGCCTTTGCACATGCACACATAAACACGGCAATATCCGAATTTAAACCCGATCACCCAGTGATGCTCGCCATGTTCCTAGTCATTCCTCAAGGTGAAGCGTTCTGGCCACCTTCTAGATCGCCGGCACAATTAATATCTTACTCGCCGATCCACGGACTTTCACATAGCTCTCTCAGACGATTGTATTGACGCCAATGTTTCTGCAGTTAGCGGAAACTACCGGTAGGCGAGATAAGTCTTGAGACAGCGAGTAGTGTGGAGCTTGTGAAGCGACCGAAGATAAGGGAGAAGTGCCGTCCGTAGGTATGCTTTTGGTAATTATATTTAGAAGCGCAAGTCGATCCATGAAGGTTGTTTTAGGTGACAGCTAATAGAGAAAGTGCGCGGAGTGACGGTTGAAAATATCCGGCTTTGGTTGATCTGAGTGTCGTCGAGCCTAGCAGCATGAGCAGTGCTGGTGTCTCGAAGATTGGGGCCTTCACGGAAATACAATAATCTTTTAAAAAGATCAGAATGGAGCTTGGAAGTAAGCTATGTCTTTGGATGAGTGATGTTGAGATGGTGCGGTCGTGGTTGGAGGTTTCCCCAAGCTTGCGATTACCTCGGTACAACTGAGCACATCTTCAAACGTCATCACACACGTTCTTCACCCCTCTGCCTTTGACAACATCAATAAGTTAATGCAATCATGATCTTTCAGGCCTTCAGGCATTCAGGCCCAAATGGGAGGCGGACCACTTCCATGTCGCCAGCGCAAGCGCCCTTCGTACGAGCGACACGGCGCCACTTTTCGATACCGCGTTCGCAGCAACCCCCGGTGGAAGCCGTCATCAATGACTATTCCATTCTCAATGATGCCTCTTTATGAATATCGGTAGCACACCAGAAACTCAGGCAGGGCCTAAGGCGAGCCGCTAACAATCCCTTTGCCGATACCGCGTTCCGAGCTGCTCTTCCTCGCGTCACTTGTTCCCCGCATGAAGATCGACACAACCGAGATGTAGTAATTCAATATATTCCATTCCCTCTTTGAGACTCACTCTTTTGGAATATTTGTATTCCTAACTACTTGTGAGTACGATGCATGTTGCCGTTATCGCAAGCGCGGCTGCCGTCGCCCTCGTAGCATGCATCTTCTTTCCCTTCCTGAAGGGACTCTTTTCACCCTTACGAACGGTGCCGGGCCCAATTGCAGCGAGATTCACGGATTTTTGGTATCTTTGGCGAGTGAAGAGGGGCGCATTCGAGGTTGATAACATCGAGTTGCACCGGAAACATGGTGAGCCTACCCACACTATTTCCAAAACATCGATCTTCGCAACGAAACCTTAACAGTATATATCCTGACAGTCTTCATATAGGGGAGATAGTGCGCTACGGACCTAATCGTTACTCACTTTCCTCTCCCAGCGCCCAGAAAACAATCTACGGCCACGGCGCCAAGTTCCCAAAGTCCTCTTGGTATAAGGGATGGAGTAATCCACACCTGGACCAGTGGTCTGTCTTCTCCGACCAGTCCATCCAACGCCACAGCGAGAATCGACGACAGTACCAAAGCGCCTACACAATGTCCTCCCTCGTCAGCTACGAATCCTACGTCGACGAATGCGCTGACCTGTTCAGCCAGCGTCTCCAAGAAGTCGCAAGCGCGGGCGTATATGCGGATATGGGACACTGGCTGCAGTGCTATGCGTTCGATGTCATCGGGCTGATTACCTATTCGAAGAGGCTGGGCTTCCTGGATAGAGGAGAGGATATAAGTGGCGTTATAGCGGCGTTGGAGGACCATTTTCAGTATGCGACGCTTGTAGGGGTATACCCGTGGTTCCATAAATACATCTTTCCTATCAGGAATTGGCTTGCTGGTCCGACGGGGACAGGCAGGGCGTATGTCGTGAAGTTCACGCAAGATAGGATTGCGGAGCATCAGAAGGATGTGAGGAAAGGGATACTAGTGCATGGGAAGGAAGAGGAGCAGACGACGACGACGACGGAGACGACGGACTTTTTGACAAAGTTCTTTAGGAAGAATGTGGCAGATCCGCAAGCTTTCAGCATGTATCATCTTGCTATGGGGTGTGTATCAAACATGGTAGCTGGCTCTGATACAACGGCCATCACCCTTTCTGCGATACTGTACTACCTTCTCAAGAATCCGCGAACATTCAACGCACTTCGTCATGAGATCGACAGCTTACAGCAAGATGGCGTCGGCAAGACTTCGCAGTTCATCACGTTCAAGGAAAGCCAGGATATGCCGTATCTCCAGGCTGTGCTGAAGGAAGCGCTTCGAATGCATCCCGCGACTGGGCTCCCGCTCGAGCGCGTAGTCCCACCTGGCGGAGCGACAATCTGCGATACGTTCTTCCCCGAAGGAGTGAGTTACCAGCCGTGTTTTTATTCGTGGAAATCAACCCCTTGGCTGATCCCATAGCAGACCATCGTCGGAATCAACTCCTGGGTCACCCACCGCAACACTGCGGTTTTCGGCCCGGACGCGAACGCCTTCAAACCTGAGCGCTGGCTCAGCGCCGACAAAGATAAGCTTAGCTTCATGGAGCGCAGTTGGATGCCCGTAAGTCTCTCGTCTCCACTATCCTTCCGTCCTGCGTCGTCCAGATGTCCTCAACAGTCTAACATGTGCCCCCAACAGTTCGGCCTAGGGTCTCGAACTTGTATCGGCCGGCACATATCCTTCCTCGAGATGAGTAAATTGATCCCTGCGTTGGTTCGAGATTACGACTTTGAGCTTGACAACAAGGCGCAGGCTAGAGACTGGGAAACGATGAATCACTGGTTTGTCAAGCCCCGGGATTTTCGGGTCAAGGTTTCTGTGAGGCCAAAGAGCAGCGGGTAAGCTTTTCTGCAAGGAGTAATTCTACAAACAGGTTTCGACGTGTCCACCTACCTGCATTGGTGCAAAATTCGTATTCTACCTAGATAATAACCAGTCTATGCGTCTCAGCGCAGCATGGTTGAAAAAAATGAGGAGCTGAGTCCCCGTATACGAGCGGCCCCTGACAGCCTCGTGGAGATTCCCGCGCCAACGTGGCGTCACACGACGAGAGCGCCCGCAATAGCACCTTAGCGGTAGTGAGAACGCATGCAAAAGACAGCAAATCGGCGAGAGCGACAGGATAAGCAAAAGGGGAAATCTTGGAATGGGCGTAAATGCGAAACTGTTTAGGCCCGCCGTGCTAGGCTGTATGCGGGAATATGGGTGGGGCGTTATCCATAGGTGTGGAAGGCGCGAAGAACGCCCCCACTACGCCGCATCCCAATTGATCGGTGGCAGGTCTAGACTTCACGCCTTATCAACATGCATTAAGAAAAGACATGGCGTTGCGCGACAGAAGAATAATTGCAGGGATGATTTTTTTCTCCAATTGCAAGACGGCCCCGTGTTCATTACAGTTGCGATGAAAGGTTAGGTGAGTGGAGGGCGTGGCAGTGAATGCAGAGAAAATTAACGATGGATAATTAAATAATAGTGTTGTTTGCCCGGTATATGATCGTATGTGCAGAGGAGTCCATCCGTGCCGTTGCGCCTAACACGCCTCTATCGTTTACCGTAGTGAGAAAACATCTAATGTGCCCCGATTACCGTGACATAAAATACTGCCACCAGCCGGCAGCCCAATAGTGTGCGGGAAAGGAAATGAAAATACATGAAAAGGGGAGCAGGGCGATGGATGCTTCTAGCACTTGCCAGCCTGCCACATCTTGACAGACTTGACAGTCATACCGCGCTCGTTGCCCTCACCCCACGTTGGGAGCCAATCATTCCTTGCTGTCGTTCAAGTCAGTCGTGCGATCTTAAGTGCCCTGTGAGGAGAGGAGGGAACGTACCATTCCAAAAGTCCCTGGCAGCAAAGTCACTGCCATCAACCCACGGCTTGGTGCCCTCGCCATCCCAGAACCAGCCGTTCTGTGCACCAACAGCAACGTTCAGGATAAGGTAAAACTTCTGATCAAACGGTGCGTTCTTCCCACCCTGCTGCCACGGATTCTGGTATAAGGTACCATTGCTGGTTGTCAAAGACGCGAAATCGCCCTTCTCCCAGAGCTTGTTCTTGTCGCTGTACTTGGTGTACATGACCTGCTTGAGCCTGTTGTCGAGATACATGAAGATGTAGTTCTCGGACCACTCGAGACCGAAGGTGTGGAAGGTGGTTGCGAAGTCGGCTCGGCGGAGGAAAGCTGCACTGTGTGTCTTGATGTAGGCGTCGTGCTTGTAGTCAGGACCCCAGTGCAAAGTCGAGGCAACAAAGTCGCGGCCTTCGGGGTAAGTGTAGGCGTTGCCACGGAACTCGGCAATATCGATTTCACCGCTGGCGGGCCAGTCGCCGTAAACATTATCTTCGGGCATCATCCCTAGACTACTGTTAAGACTGTGATTAATTGATATAGCTTGGACATCTTACAAATTGCGGGCCACAGCCAATCACCCTTTGCTGCCCTGGCGACAACTTCAATGCGTCCATACTTGATGGACTTCTTGCCCTTGGTCGTCATACGTGCGGAGCGCACAGGTGGTAGGATCGTACCCAAAGTCTGGTTGGATCGAATACCGCAGGACATGTAATCCGGTGATGTGCAAGAGCCGTCACCTTGCGACTTGGTGATGTTCAGTGTGTAGCCGTTCACGAGTTGTGCCTCGGTGATTCCTGTTGACTCGGTAGTGAGGGTTGGCACAATATGCAGGCCTTCCGCGTCGACAAAGCTGTTCTTGGGGTCGTCTGTCGTCCAGTCAAACTCTCCGTTTCCATATCCGCCAGTCTAAGGGCTGCGTTAGCGACCGGATGTACACTGATGTAAAATGTAATCATACCTGGATCTCGTAGCCCCAATTGTCCTTGTTGATGTTCTCAAAGTTGTCCTCCATTATAAGGCATTGCTGACGAACTGTCAGTGAAGCTTCAAGGCGATCGTTTACCGTCAATAACTTACATCAGGTAACTTGGCCTCAGACACTCCGGTGTACATGATGTATCCACTGATAATTGTACCGACCACAATGAATCCGAAGACGATCCAGTTCCCCACCCTGGTTCTCTTCATTCTTGGGTCGGTGACCCATGGCTGCTCACGTCTGTGACTCAAGTCAGCCAAACACATACATGAGATTGGAGAATAGGACTGCATACTCTCCCCGTAGCCTGTAGCTCTTGAACGGCCGTGATTGTTTCCGTATTTCAGAACCGCCCATCGGCGTAATCTGGTCCTCATATATCGCGGCGCCTATCGACAGGTTGGAAGGATTCCTGGGGGTGAAGGTACTCATTGTAGACGACTCGGGACGTCCCCTGTGAGACATTCCGACAGGAAGGTCCGGGACGTCTTGAGAGTAGTAAGCACTATCCGAGGATGCCATTGTTGTGCGGTTGAGCAGTGAAAATTGGCAACGTAGATTGCAGAATTTCTATGTTCAGCGTCGGGCAGGGTAGTTTATTGCCGTATGCGACATCCAGGAAACAGGATTTGATAAATACAGGGAAACAATCACAGGGGACGTTGTTGAGAACTGAAGTATCGTTATCACAAGCCTGAAAGCCACGGCTCTGACTTCGACGGCAGGAAGATAGTGGGCTGGACCGTCGTCACAAAAAGCGAACTCGAAGCCTCCTGCAAGCTCGAATTAGATCTCAACAATTCCAGGCCCAAGTGCCGTACCGCACTTGATATCATGGTTCTGCAGGTGCCAGGGGCGGGACTGTGGTTCTATCCTAGTCACCAAATAGTCTTTTTGGTAGCGCACAATGGTTTCGGAGGAGACTAGCGCATCGATCGACAGGTACGTCGAAGATGGTGCGATAAGCACAGTGGGACGGCGTTAAATTCATGGAAACGAGCGCTACAAACGTTTAAAACTGGGCGAATTCCGTCGCGTGTGGCTTAAATT
This sequence comes from Clathrospora elynae, assembly GCA_010015635.1. NCBI lineage: Eukaryota > Fungi > Ascomycota > Dothideomycetes > Pleosporales > Diademaceae > Clathrospora > Clathrospora elynae. The sequence continues at coordinate 20,840 of ML976024.1, forward strand.
TTGACAGCGAGGCTTGGAAGCCACTACGCCACGGCGATGTGCAAACGCTCACCCCTAGATTAGCGCCCGCCGATCAAGCCACGCGAATTGTTTTGGTATATTTCGACGCTTGAGGGACGACCTCTGCGATTCACTTTGTAGTAGGTATACCTTCAATCTGCAGCTCGACATGTTAGTCTTGATAACACTTACACGACGTGCAGAATTTCGATAATGTAACTACGCTATCAGTCGTATCCTTGCGTTGGTGGCTGTATCTACACCGAGCTGCCTAATATTGACGATCGTGGCAACTTAGTCCACTTAAACGCCATCGTCGACGGTGCGACGCACTCCTAGTAGCTCCTTTGACGCGCATAAACTCTGTCAGCTCAAATACCTAGCTCGCGGTAGCCGGTGTGGGAGGCATCTACTTATGCAAATCGTATAAATTAGATGCACAAAACCACCTGCGACTTGTGACTTGACAGTGGCGATAGCGTGAGTAGTTAGATTTGCGATCGTCGCAGGGTCAACAAAGTTACGCTTTCGTCGGTACGAGAACGTCCCGAACAGGCTTATCTTGAGGTCACAGAGCGACGTCTCCTATGTCGATGATTGGTTCGGTTGGCGACGTGGGACAGACTTGCATGCGACAGGGGGCCCTTGAAATAAGCAATTTCGACGGTACTGTAGCTATGATGTTCCACGGTACACGGTATACCGGCTATTCAGGATCATTCCCATGCAATAACGAATGCGCGAATGAGGCTCAGCATTGGCTTGCGGAGTTTCCAGAACAAAACCGAGCATGCTGGCCAGATTGCCTGGTTTAGCATCGGGTCGGGGCATAGATTCACTCCAGCTTTCCAGTATCACTAAGTCGCTGAAGGGTGGCTTGTTACGCTAAGCGATGGACCGCGGATGAGCGTTCTTTCGAAACTCAAGCCATTCTGATGGCACACATGTCAAAGATGGCGTGGCTCTCATAATAGCAGCGGCTAGGTGAATGTGTCCCACTTGGATCAGGGACAAGCGTCACCATAGGTAGGTACTTAGCCGACTGCAAATGTCCACCTCTTCTTAGCCGGCATCTTGACACCAATCGATAGTTCCGGTGTGTTTCCGGTGTCGCGCATTTTCGCTTCCTAGCAACATTGCCACGTCCCAGCATCGAGGCCCACGAGACGGGAGAGCGGCCGGGACGTGCGCGACCAGACCATATCAATAGCTACTTGGATGGCTAGGTGCGTCTAGTGGACTGTACATCTGCCGCCTTCTGGATAGTCTTATCAACAAGATAGGTAGCGTATGTGAACGGACGCAGCCGCTCTCAATCGGGATCATCGCGTAGGAAGTCTTGTTGCAGCCCAAACGTGCTAGACCAGGGGGATGCCGAAGTTTCGATAGTGTGAAGCAGAGTGTATCTCTGCCCTTGTCACAGAGTAGGTACTGTGGCGGGTTACTGCGCAGTCGGAGAGAATCGTTGTCGACACTATCAACCTTGCCGCGTTGATAACCCCCCCTCGTCGACCGCCTCAAGCTCTCTTTCCAGTTCCTTCACTCTTGTGCTGTTGCTCATCTTCCCAGGGCTCCTTGCCCGTTCCTTCGCTTGTCGAGCTGGCCACACTTCTCTTTATATAGCAGACCCCTCTGCTCCCGACTATCGCTTAGCACCATTACTCTATAACCCTACCGCCAATCACATCGGTCTTGACATCTCACGATGTCTTCCAACTCCAACTCCCAGGATGGGGAGAGGCCCTACACAGCGTCGGGCAGACAGTCCTACGCTCCCAGCGTCTCCGACTCTGTCCGCCACTCCACGCCACAAACCCCGAACGGTCGCTCTACTCTTTTACGGCCTATGACCATGAAGATTGATGAAGATTCGAGATACCGTGCTGTAAGTTGCAATTTTTGGCAATTTTTGGCAGCAACTCTGACATGTGACAGATCATCAAGCATCTTCATGCGAAGGCATGTTCTATGCGCTGGATGACAGGAACGGCATTGACACCAGGCTCCTGCGAAGGTGTCTTGATTCGAAAAGGTCCAGGCGAGTACGTTGCGGAGCCACAAGCCATCAATAAGGACCTCTCGCAGGCAGTGAGGAGGATCAACCCTGGTGTTGCCCTGACAATGAGCACTGATGGTACACAAGCAATCTTTGACGTTCTTGAGCCCCACGAGACGGAGTTGATGTTCCAGAATGGCTCCCAGATCCAGATCTTCGAGTCGATGGCAGATGTCGCTACATCTAGCACGATCAGGAAGTTCCAGTACGCCGCTCTCATCCGACGAGAAAGACTTCTGCTAGTATGGCACGACGACCTTGGTGCCATCCTCTCACAGGCCATGGAGATTGAGTCCAGAATTCTCGGTCTGGTCTGGGGTACATCCAAGAACCCGTTCAGCGGCTTCGACAGCGCGATACAATCAAGCGCTAACTCTACTATGGGCGGATCAACCGTGGATTTTGCGATGGACAACAAGAAGGATGATGTCGAGGTCAATGCCGAGGAGGTTGATGGAGATATTGAGAAAGCCGAAGGCCCCGCTGAGTCTCTCGCGCGTCCTCTAATCGTCACCAGCTCGATATTTGTCGGCCTTGCAATGGTCTTGATCATCGTCCTTGTCATCGGACTCGGTAACAAGGCAATCATCCTTCAGACGATGACCGATCACTTCTACCCCCGTATAGCTCTCGTTCTGACCGAGCCACTGTGGATAGCTCTGGGTCTGTTCTTCGTTGTTGTCGTCATGGGTAACATCTTCGAGGTTTTTGGACCTATTACTGGTGTCAAGTCAAATAGTCGTTTCCATTCTGCCATCAAGCCGAACCTTACGCAGGCACGATCCCTCGGATTCACACCTTCGACCATCACGATTCAGATGCCAATTTACACCGAGTCCCTGGAAGGTGTCGTCAAGCCCACGGTAGCCAGTTTGCAAGCAGCCATCTCTTACTACGAATCTCGCGGCGGAACTGCGCGCATCTTCATCAATGACGACGGTATGGCTGTCCGATCGGAGGAGGATAACGCGAAATTCATGGAATTTTACACCAACAACAACATTGGCTGGGTATCGCGTCCCAAGCACAACCACGAAGGCTTCGTCCGCCGGGGAAAGTTCAAGAAGGCTTCTAACATGAACTTCGCTCTCAACGTTTCTAACCGTGTCGAGGATGTGCTCCAATCATTGGTCGACAACCGGTACGACAAGGGCAATGCTTTCATCACCGAGGAGGAGGAGCTTTCGCTGTATCAGGAGGCGCTCGAGCAAGTTCTAACAGCCGACCCACGAGCCAAAGCCGGTGGTAACATCCGAATGGGAGAGCTTATTCTCATCGTCGACTCCGACACCATCGTCCCTGAAGACTCCCTCATGTATGGCGCTGCTGAGATGTTCCTTTCTCCTGAAGTCGCAATTGTTCAACACGCAACTGGCGTCATGCAGGTGTCTTGGGACTACTTCGAGAATGGTATCACGTACTTCACCAACCTCGTCTACACTGCCATTCGCTTCTCAGTCGGTAGCGGTGAGGTCGCTCCCTTCGTCGGTCACAACGCTTTCTTGCGCTGGGAAGCCGTCCAGTCTGTCGGCAACCCTCCCGAGGAAGACAACTACGTCTGCTTCTGGTCTGAAAGCCATGTCTCCGAAGACTTCGATATCGCTCTCCGTCTCCAGATCGGTGGCAACATCGTTCGGTTGGCTAGTTACCACGGCCGTGGTTTTAAGGAAGGTGTGTCTCTCTCAGTCTTCGATGAGTTGGATCGATGGGAGAAGTACGCGTACGGCTGCAACGAGCTCGTCTTCAACCCGGTTCACACCTGGCTATGGAAGTCTCCATTCACCAAACTCTTCCGTACCTTCCTCTTCTCCAACATCCAGCTTTCGTCCAAGATCTCCATCTGCGGTTACATATTCTCGTACTACGCTTTGGGATCAGCCGTTCCCCTCGGTGCATTGAACTATTTCCTCGTCGGTTGGCTCAACGGTGACCTTGACAAGTACTACGTCGAGTCCTGGAAAAGTAAGTGACGTCTTCTTTATATACCTTTCAGTTACTAACATGGCACAGTTTTTATCGTCCTACTCATCGTCTTCAACCTCATGTCCAACGTCTGTTTCGCTGTCATGCGCTACCGCATCGGTGAAGCCGGGCTTCTGCAAGCATTCTTCGAGAACGTCAAGTGGATGCCATTCTTCATGATATTTTTCGGTGGCGTGTCGTTCCACATCCTCTTGGCCATCCTGTCGCACATGTTCAGCATCAACATGTCATGGGGCGCTACGGCCAAGGAGAAGGACAACTCCAACTTCTTCGCAGAACTCCCCAAAATTTGGAAGCGTTTCAAGTGGATGTACTTGATCATGTTCGGCTTCATTGGCGCCATGATCTATCTTGGATGCTATGCGCCGCACGGCTGGGAGATCAATGGCTTGACTGCTGTATTGCCGTAAGTATTCGCTGCCTCATTTGCCTTTGACTAGTTGCTTACCATTCATAGTTGGGCCGTCACTGTTGTGATGCACTGCCTCTTGCCCATCGCATTGAATCCGTCGTTGACGGTCTTCAACTATTAAGTGCGTCGTGTGCTTGGGTAGATTTTCTTTTGGGTTGGACATGTTGCAGCGCTGGGAAGCCATTTGGCACCAAAGTCGGGGAACACGTAGTGAAATACATACGCATCATGAAGGGCACGACTCCCCTTGGCGGCGTTGGTTATAGAATTGGAAAACCTGCATCCAAGGTTAATTTTTAATCTCATTATGTCATTGAAGGACTTCAATCTTCATAGGTCATTGCCGTATGCGTGAATGAAGCGATATACTCACCAACGCGACCTCGCCCATGTCCTTCATTTGATTTATGGACCTTGCAAGCGCTGAGCATCCATTTGGAGCTTGGTGTTGTGCCCATGGGCCGTGGGTGGTGAAAGGTTAGGATGACGTCGACGCGGCAATTGTTAGATACCTAGCGACGCTTAGTCACGATCAACTAAAGAAAGGAAAAGCCACATCGCCCTTCAGCCAATACAAACACATCGCATTCGTAGCAGATTCGTGCGCAAACCCCAATTACGTTCGGGAGATCCTCTCAAAAAAATCATTTGCACGTTTAGGCGGGTGTGACGCGTCCGTGACAGCAGATGGAAATTTCCAGACCCTTCTCATACAGCCAGGACAGTATGTAGTTGTACGAAGTCCTGTTTCCCCAGGCGATGCTGTACTCCGGCCTTCAGGCCTTCTTCAGGCGTATTATGCCTCAAGACCCCTGAATTTTACACTTTGTAATGTATAGCACGATTAAGAGTCTTCGTCGCTAGTACCATGGTTCAGGCCTTGAGTCAACGCCGCACGCTTCGTCGCGCTTACTCGACATACATCAAGCGCATACAATCTCTTCAAAGCCAACTAAAAACAAATCTCAAGCATAACTATCATGTCGCAGCTTTATGAGCCACCTAAAACGATCGACGTCCTTCACGAGGCACACCTAATCATGCACCCATCTAAGCTTCTGAGCAGCCTGTCCTCCAAGATTTAGAATTTTCCCCACCATCTTGCGTCATCGGTCGCGGCACGATCTATACACCTGCGAATACTTCCACGGTAGCGTACAAGATTGGTCGCGACAAGCATGCGCTTTGGAATGATACACGGCTTACGGATCGTGTACATCAAGCTATCACAGACACCGGTAGGGGATAGAGGCAGCCATGGGCGTGTATAGTGGTCACACAAAGTTCTCTGTAGCACGTATGCCAGCCATCAAGGACTGGGTTGACGAGAGGGGCAAAGTGGCTTTCTGGGCGGAGCGTGCCACCTTCTTCGCTGATGCCCAAGAGCAGGCCGTATAATCGGAAATGGAGGAAGACGACGACGACGATGTTGATGATGAAGTCGATCTCGCAGACGGATGCCAATACCAGCCTTCCAGGATATACGCCTCGGAACACGTACCCGCTGTCTTTGCTTTGTCTCTCATTCCTACAATATCATTCGAAGCACACCAGGCTCAACTATCGCACTTCAAGGTCACCACATCGAACACTAAAAAAGTGTAAGCCCTGATAACAACTCCTTTCTCATCCGGCTCTATTTGGAGCTGGCAACCCGCCAAGAAGAACCGTTGTGCCAGGCAGACAGCCTGTAGAACTTCCTATTGGCTTTGGAAGACCTCAGGATATTCAAGCTGGGCAGCGGTGTGCTATAGTTGGCGAGAGAAATGGCTACTGGTCTGGCTGTTATACACTGGTATGCTGGTGTTGATGGCATGGGGAATGAGTTCGTGCTCGATGACACGTATGGCTGGATTGATGAGCAATTGGAGGTTGCAAGCCTACGTTACGATGGCGAGCCCTTCTGTACTCCGTCGGGTCACAGTCTCTCCTTCAACTTCCTATCTCCAGGCTCATCATCTCTACCACTTTCAGAGATGAGCGGACGCCGCATGCAGCTCTACGTCCTTGACTTGGACAAAGCGTCTCTCCTCTCGTTCAATTGTTCAGAAGCCGCAATACAGCGCTTGATGACTGAGGTCACCTGTAACGATCCGTATTTCGCCGATCCTACTGTCAACGGGCCAAGTCGAGAACGTGAGGGAAAAGCGTGATATATTGACTATGGGGATGAGAGCTATATATATACGCTGATAATCAGGGTACAAACACCTAGAGGGCCGCGGAGCACCGTAGATAGCAAACATGTCTCGGGCACAAACATATATTGGGCACAAACATGCCTCGGGCACAAACATACAGAAGGTCATGGAGCACCATATCTGACACCTACATCCAAAAAATATGGAAGACGGACAAGTCTGGAGTGCATTTAAAGAGTTCTATATAGGGACTGCTAACTTCTCGTTGGAAAGGCTGGTACAAAAGCACGGGACGAAAGCCAAGAAGTGGCCAGCACTGTTCATGGATCAGTGGGAGAAGAAGGCACAAGAACTGCAGGATGGGAAGCATGGCTCATTTGCTGAGTTTGGATTATGAATTGCAGAAGTTTTCAATAGGATGTACATGTATCACTGCATCCTGCGCCTTGGTAAAGCTGGAGACTTCACAGTCTAGAGGAACGATCGACTCGGATCCCGTCGCTAATATTCAATTGTCGATAGTAGTAGAGTCCCCGCTGTCCGCCATGAGCCCGGAGACGAGCGAGCCAAAAAGATTATGCTGAATACCCACCTTTGTAGCATGCAAAGCATGTCTACAACCCGCGGTGTCATTCTATTGATGGGATTCATGTCAGCCACGGTATTCTATGGCCTTCTGGGCTCTGTGCCCGAGGTATGTATGTACCCGAGTTATGTATGTACCCGAGTCATGCATACCCGAGCCTGTCATACATACCCGAGCCTGTTTGCTACCTATGGGATGCTACCCTACATGTATGTACCCGGGGTGTGTTTTCTACCTACGGCAGGTCTGCTGCCTATGGTATGACCTTGCCTCAGGTATAGTGCTTGACGACCTTCCAGGCGTTTTTACCTGTGATACGGTTGCCCGAGTTCCTAGCATATATAGAGCTCTCGTTCCCATAGTCAATACATCACGCATTTCCCCATGTTCGATACCTAGTCCCATTGACATGCCAGGCCGTTTGACCAACAATGAAGCCATCCGGCTCGCTATAAAACACCGTTACGGGAGTATCCGGATGCATCAAATCTGCGAAAATCTCGGCGATATGAAGATTGCAGTACGTGTCTATGGCGAGCGTGCTGGCATTGATACGAAAGAAGTCTTTGGGGTCACTGCCTATGCTGATGGCTTGAGGGAAGCGATTCTGAAGAATCAACTCGTCAGGCACATTGTAGGATGGATCCTGGCTTGTGCATAAACGCTTTGTGCATAAAGCAGGCAAATTTATCATGAGAAAATCTACTAGGTCCAGGAGATGAGTCAAATCTATACGAACACCAAGACAATTTACTGCTGAGACCGAAGGCGATTACATGAACAGTGCTGCCAGCCTGAACTTGAGTTTTCGTCGTCAGTTGCCTATACACGACGAGAGTAACGGGACCCGGAAATCGATCTTCCACAGCCGCACCTCTGCCTTCAAGAACTTGACCTCTATTATGACCTTGACGAGAGCGATCAAACGGCTGATCCGACGAGAGTATTTCTTTATGCCTGAAATACCTCGCCCTCTATGAGCTATGTTGTCGCGGAGCGTGGGCAGTCCGCATATGCGAGGAATTGAGGGATTGAACTGAAGTTTTATTATCTATGGAATTGAGAGCTCTATTATGCGCAGATAGAGAACATACCCAACGCACAAACATCTATGCCAGAAGGTTGTGGAGCACCACGGAACATCGTAGAGCACCGTGGCTGGCAAGTTGCTACTGCGTCAGTGCAAGAGAGACCCGAAACCGTGACATATGTTCTGCTTCGTCCCCACAAGCACGACACGCCAACGGAACCTCAGAGTACGGCGTTCGATATCTGCGTCCTTGTTGAACCTTGCCAAAGTTTTTATCGGACAATTTGTGCAGGACATGCGATTTTTGGTTGCGCACAGGTTTGCAATCCTCCTAGTGCACACTTGGACAAGAAGAACGAACCTGGTACAGCGACGATTGTCAAGAAACCCATTTCACCTAAGAGTAAGACTTCGAGTTGTTTTTCGCAGCACATAAATATGCAAGCCGAGTCTCTGCCCAACGAACTGCGCTCTCGCAAGCAATCCACACTGACGGTTAAGACTGCACCATCACAGTACAGACTGGATACGAACCTCGAGTCATTAGTTCGACTGTCAGGGATCAATAACTAGGTACGGATGTGTTTACTCTGGAGACGATTGCCAATGGCTTTCCTTGGACATACCGGGCATGAGTGATCACAGTTGTGGATTACGTGTTATTCCTTTATGAACCTAGCGACCAGCGCACCTACGTCCCGTTATTGCGGCCATTGGAAAGCTGTTCATACCTTTGATTACTATCGAGAGGATCTGATGACAGATCGGTTGCCTCAAGGGTGTCAATGGGACCAAGTCGAGAACATGAGGGAAAAGCGTGATGTATTGACTATGGGAATGAAAGCTCTATTATGCACTTGTAAACAAAGATACAGAAGGTCGTGGAGCACCGTAGATAGCAAACATACCTCGGGCACAAAGATACAGAAGGTCATGGAGCACCATGGCTGACAGCCTCGCCTCGCCGCCGTCTTTTCCAATCCGCGGGAACCAAGAAAATTGTCACGGAATGGGAGCCCCAAGTTATAGAAATGACCGCGCTCGCTGTCCAAAAGATCAAACGCGATTGGAAAAGGCACGGAGCGAGTAACGCGATGAAGTGATGGACGTATTTGCCTTCCGATATGACGGGTAATTTGGCGTTTGGAGAATGCTTGAACAACATACGTAACGAGTAGAAGAGCCTGCTCGTCCGCGACATCGAAATGCTCTTACCTCTCGCGGGCCTCCGCGCGGAGCTACCCTGGACGAAATCACTAATGGACTACGTTTACCCATCTTGGTGTCCTCGTAAGCCAAGTCGCATATTTGAGCGCTTAACGTGCCATGGTAGAGACGCTGTGCGGCCAACGCGACTAGCTCAAAGAGGTAGTAACAAAACCTTGTTCTCAAAAATGGTCATGGAGGAGGAAGAGAGGCAAGGGGTTCCAAATATTGTGATTGAGAAGGAAGTGAGTAAAGTCATCATTGCGGGTACGGATACAACGGCCGTGACGCTTAAACACCTCACATGCGCTATAATTGGAGACCAAAATGTCAAACGAAAGGTCGTCCAAGAGCTCAGGGGTTATAATTCCAGTCCGAAGTAGGAGGAACTGGAGAGTTTAAATTATCTTAACTTCGTGATACTGGAGACTATGAGGCTTTATCCCGCGATCCCCGCAAGCTTTTGGCGCATCGTGCCCGTCGGAGAGGAGATGGTTGGCAGGTGTAGATTGCCTGTTGGGACGCAGGTCGATAATCCTCGTGGTCGCCGACGCATTGCACTAGCTTTAACCCTTCACGCTGGGCCAACGCAACACCCTCAATGAAAGAACACATACTGGTATTCGGAGAACTAGCGTGCATGTGTATCGGGCAGAACATCCATCGCTGACCTCGTGATTTTTCACGCTGTGGCAACATTGTTTCGTGAGTGTCCCGATCTCGCTCTAGATGTCCGCACGACTGAAGAGAGTATGGAGGTGGTTGATTATTTCGGTATCAAGCGAAAGGGTAACAAGTGTGTTATTGTGCCGGGTTAAGGTATTATCGGTGCTGGGCATAACTTATGCCCCCCCCCCTCCGCAGCGTGATGATATAGGAGTAACAGAGAGAGTGACAGAGAGAGAAGGAACTTTGCTAGTTACCTTCTAAGATTTGCTAGAGGTACCCGCCCCTATCCAATTGGTCTGTAGGTAAAGAGAGGTAAGGCCCGGCGACTCTGCTTACCCCATAGGCTCCTGAGTCCTCCCTCCCCTTCCTATTGTCAAGTTTTGCGTGTTGTATTTGTTTTAAAAGGCTGGAGGCTTATTGTGCTAAGGTCCAATGATTTGAGTGAATTGGGTTGAACTAAAAGTGCAAAAATAACCTCCTGACCATACTAATAGACTCCCTTTTACTCCCTTTCAGTAAAAGTCGTGGATGGATACCCTTTTGATCCATCCTGATGATCCATGAGGCATGATGATCCAGCGCGATGATAGATAAGTTGATCAGCGGAGCTAGGCCTAGAGGAGAAGGAGGAGGGGAAGATTAGCCTCTGATTACCCCTCCTCTCACCTTCTCCGCGCGGCTCCGAGCTTCTCCATTTTAAGCTTAAAATTAAATTTGATCTCCCCTGTCAACCCTTAGGTATGTTATAACTATACTAGTTAGCATTGTAGATTGATAAAAGGTTGGTATCCATGTGGACATCTGATGAAGTATGGAAGATTATGGGCAAACTGTTGTTTGTAAATGCTATGGAAACTCGAATATGAAGACACGAGGTGCACGCTAGCTCATCTGGGTAGTGGGGTAACGCCAGTGGTCACCCACCCCGAACAACATCCTTGATGATCCAATCCATCGATGACTTTCAGTGCTCCCTGTACCCTACCCCACCTTCCTTGCTACTATTCAAGAGGGAGAATATAACTTCTGAAAACGATAATATGGACGAGGAGAAATTTTGCTGCAACTACAGCTGAGGTTGAAGCGTCTGAGCGCCTAATCGAGGCTTGTAAAAGTTATTATTCGGTGTACTTTGAAAGCAGGAGAGGGTAAAATATACTTTGCGGCTTGGCTGTGACTAGAAACTCATTTCCAGAAAGAACGAAATATTTCGTGAGAAACGCCGCTAGGTAGTACAAATATCCAGCGCAGCTGTAGAAGCCATTTTGCATGTTTGAAGTTGGCAAGAACACCCTGAATAAAGTCAAACCAACCAATTGCAAAGATGACAGCCCCACTATGCGAGCTATCATGCAGCGTCAGGTAGCCATGGTAGCGCTCATGCTTCCCCACCGAAAAAGATGTCTTAGCCGACCCCTTGTCACCCGATCTGCATCAATAATATTCATGATATATCAGATCTAAATAAGCAGTCTTTCATCAAAACTCACAAGCGCAATCATCTCGGTTGCACGCCTCCGCTTAGTGTAGTTGGTTTATCGCGTTCGACTGTAATAGCAAATTGTTATCGAAAGGTCCCTGGTTCGATTCCGGGAGCGGAGACACCAGCTTGTTCTTTTTTTGCTGAACAGGCGTACTTTTGTGGCTTACGCGTGGCACATTTTTGGTCGGATGGGCGGGGCTAGTATGTGGCCGAAGCGAGAAGGGTCGCGTCTAAACATCATTCGATCACGAACGTACAGTCTTTTTGTATAATGAACATCCTAGACACTATTGTATCCAACTTAAAGTCGTTGCTCTTCTATCTCATCATGTCACGGTGGTCAGCGCCATTAGCTGTATGATCTTCTTGTTAATTTTCTTGTAATTTTCCCAATCGCTCTGCTCCCAGTCGTCACCTAGCTGCCCAAGGTTAACGCACTCCAGGAACCTCTGCACGCACATCAGATCCCTCAGTATCCGGCTCACCACATTCTTTAAAGCCGCCGGCTCACTCCATACAGGGCAGCGTGCATTACCTCTATCGTATATTTTCCGTCGCCATTCAAGCCTTCCGCTTCCAGCATGGCGTTGGTATATATTTGTCCCTACTAATCGAGTTCCCATGGCATGTGTACGTCGGTGTACCAAAATTCCGGACACCAATCGCATGGGAGGATCGTAGGAAAACTGAAGGGCAGGCGAAGTAGCGCGGCACTGCAAGGCATTTTCCCGATCGAGGATTGCAGTGACTCGGCCTGTCGGGTTGCATAGAATATTCTGGAAGTTGAGGTCGTCGTGGCGGGGTACGAAGGTCTCCTTGTCGTCGCCATCTTTGACAGATGCGTAGAAAGGATGGGAGGCGCCGTCCTAGTGCGTGTTAAGTGCGGTGCCTTCGTTGTCGCATGGCTAATGTTAGTCCAACGCGACCTCGAGGTACTTGTAGCTTGAAGAGTATGGCTGCATCGATTCTAAACAGGTTGGAGTCGACAATTTCTGCTTCTTAAGCTTATTCATATGGTCGATGAGCTCACAATGATATAATGGTCTTCGTTGCGTAGCATGTACGCATCTGCTTCTTGCCAGCGCACTGGAGTGCCAGTGCAGGTCATCTCCATTATGCGCACAAAGTTGAAGCCGCCTTTGTATCTCATCAATGTCTTGGACGTCATCTATTTTCATACAATGGTCGTCGAGGGTATGTTTTAGGAGGGCGTGGTGGGAGATGTCCTTCAGCATACCGCGAATTGGTGCCCCGGTCCAATCTTCGGTCATCCGCATTGACCGCTTCAGGGTTCCGCTCGTCTATGGGCGATGATGATAACGAGGATGAGGAGCTATAAGAGGTTCGATCATGCTTGTCGTCGAATATATCATCGTCTGTATGGTCTTCGTCTAGTGTGTTCGGGCCAATTGCGACTTTGGGTTCCGATCGCAGCTCGGGTGATTAGCTTTCGCGGGCGCCATTGGTGGTGTGTTCAGAAAACTGAGCAGTAATTTTACCAGATTTATCGTTGTTAACTTGCTGAGTTGACTTGATGGAAGCGATGACGACATGCGACTCAGGATGCTCGTTGGAGGAGTAATTCTCATCGCTATACATTTGCGTAATACTGTCCGCAACTATGGCCTTCAGTGAATTGTTAGTTCGACCACTGGAGCGGGAACTCATTGTTGCGGCGAGGTTGTCAAGACCGCCTTCGCTAGTTAAGGAGCGACTAGGTGTTGGCGAGGACACTGCTCCAGACGACAATGCACTGTCGCCCACCTCGACCGCTCGGCCTCTCCGCAAGGACTCGAAGGATACGAAGAGACTGAGTGCTGCGGAGAGTGGCGCTGCTATGCAGTTCGAGGCGGCCGAGAAAGCTGAGGAAGAGGAAGAGCAAAAGGCTACTGCAGAAGACGCGAAAGAAGAGGCAAAGATCCGAGATGCGAAGGGAGCGAAAGGCGGGAAGAGTCTTCTACGCGGGAATACCAGTGTGTTCGTCCTACGGTAGATGTTCCATAGCATTGGTAGACTGCAGCGACGAACTCGGTATACATGGGAACGAGAAGAATCACGATAATGGCAGCCACCGGCCATTGCAGGAGGAAACTGGGGCCTGAAGAAGTAGGAAAGCAGGAACTTGCTGTCAGCACTTTCTTGGCGGCATCATTAGCAAATGGCATGGAGGGATTGATGAAGAAGTTTAACGAGATTCAGTTCACGTACTTGCGCGTGTTCAAATAGCGTCTATACTCTAGGAAGGACTCGTGCGAAACAGTATAAGACATGCAATAGTAACAAATGCCATTCATCTTGTCGACTTACGAGATATCCTACTATGAAGGCGTTGCGTGGGCGCGGACGTATGTGTTATTGGGAGGTAAAAGGTCGAAGTCGTGGCTTCTACTTCCCAAGCAGATGGCGTTTGCCACTATCACACAAGCGCTGCAGCTGCAGCCAGTACCTATCAAGACTACATTGCCTGTTCCGCGTACCTCCAAAATTCAGAGGCACTTAACTAGCCGATCCCAATACTCCGACGACCTAAGTAGTCTTCCCAATCCTTCTTGTTGCGTGCATACAAGTCCATCTTTCAACCGAACATTCGTCCGACACATTCCTTCGCTCCCACCCAGCTCCGAACACCAAAAGTGAATTGCGCTTAAAAGTTAAAGCCGCGTCTGTGCCTTGCATATTTACGCGGAAACACTCAGTACGATTAACAATCTGCTTCATCATGCTTTCCTTTTTCCTCCCTCAAGCATGTTTTGAATCTCCCTTCGGTGATTGAATCCTAACATTATCACATACGTGTATATATAAAAAGGCTTTAAATAACGATAGTTCCTTTCAACCAGCTTAAATATTTAAACTCCATCTCTCCTCTATAAAATCAGTACCCTTGAACCATGAGCGTTACCACGAACCTTTCCTGCGGCAACAACATGGCAGCAATCATCCCCTCCCCCCTAACCCCCCTCTCCACCTCTTACCAATCTACGCCCCTAGTCCCCACGAAGTCCTCATCAAGAACGAATTAATAGGCGTCAACGTCATAGAAGCCAAGCTCGGCGCTATACCACTGCAGTATCCAGCCATCCTCGGCCCAACCTTTGGCGGCATCATCGTCGACGTCGGCTTTGGCGTTACGAGGTGGAAAGTAGGAGATAGAGTGGTTGTGAGCAAGAGATTCGGGACAGTGGGGAATCAGTATGGCGCGTATCAGCGGTGTGTCGTTATCGCCGCGGGGGAGAAGATGGTTGCGAAAGTGGAGGGGAGGGAGGGGATATGGCTATGCTGGCGCGTCTGATGATGAACGCAACGTGCGTAGCTGGAATATTTGCCGGGCGGCTGGGGCTACACAGGCCTGGTACTGCGTCGCGAGGAGGGCGGAAGGAGGTGTGTGTTTTGGTGTTCGGCGGGTCGTCCAGCTTCGGTCGTCTATCGGTGCAGTACCTTTCTCAGGCTGGGTATACAATTGCGACGACTTCTTCACCCAGGCATCGCGAGGCTGTGGGAATGCTGGGTGCAAGAGCGGTGGTTGATCATACTCTCCAGCCGGACGAAATCGTCGAGTGACTCCGGGCGCAAGGTCCGTTCGATGTAGTGGTAGACACCATCTCCTTCCCCTCCACTATCGCCATCACAAGTCGCATCCTTGTAGCACAAAGTAGCGGCAAGCTCTACACCATGCAGCCCGCATTCGGGTCTGAAGCGCTTCCGGGAGGTGTGACGCGTGTGTTCGAGCCGTGGTCTGATTGTCTGTACGAAGACGAAAATGGCGAGCTGCTAGAGTGGGTGGTAGGAGACTATCTCCCATATGGTATTGAGAGGGGCTGGATTACTCCGCTCTCGGTGGAAAAGGTCGAAGGCGGGTTGGCGGGGATCAATGGAGCACTGGATAGACTGCAGAAGGGTGTCAGTGGAATCAGATTAGTCGCGGATCCATGGGAGTGAGAAGTCGACAGCAGAGGCTGTGGGGAGCCATCGTGTGCTACGGAGGCAATAGATGTATGCAATAAGCAAAGTCTTCATTGGTCTTCATTCGTCTTCCACATCGAGTACAGGTTGGTTTCTCTCTAAGCGCATCAGTCTCTAGCCAAGTCCGCAGACTCATGTGGACGTACCGGCATAAAAACGCTCTCAATCTTCCGTCGACTGTAGCAATTGCCCAGGTGGTTGTGGGCCAATCTTCAACTCGCTATCGAACCCTCACTTCTTCACAAACTCGGGCTTGACCTCCATATTACTCTGCACGTGACTCTTGAGCGCCGCCCACCGATCCTGCACCGCAGCACCCTGTGTCGCACTCGCCAGCTGCACCAAGTTTGCATTAAACCGCTCTTTCTCCAGCTTCTCGAGCTTCTCCTTCCTCTTCAACGCACCCGATCTTCGACTCAAGCTCTTCATGCTCCCCACGCTGTTCTTCGGCAGTATCCTTGCCTGTCCGACCTCGACCGCGCCGTCTGCTCCTTCATGTCCGAGGCCGGGGAGTGCGTCGGCGAGGGAGGTGAGGGTCGCGACGAGCTTCTTGTTGGGGCGCCGCCGCTTCTGTGTCTTAGCGGACGACTTTTCGATCTTGGAGACGAAGGACGAGTGCTTGATCTTCTTCCTGTCGCGCTTGGACGCGGGGAATGCCGAGAGGTCTCCGTCGTCAGGCTTGGCGAGGGTTGCGGTCGCCGTCGCCGTCGACGTCATGGGGCGGGTTGTCCGGGCGAACTTTGCGCGCGCGGTTGTGCGCTTTTTTATAGGGGCCTGGAGACGTTTGTAAGCACTCTTCTTGTGTATATCTGATTACGGGAGCACATACCATGATTGTGTAGTGTCAAAGACGACCTAGGGATGAAGGAGCGAATGCGCAAATGTGGGGACGCTCTTGCCAGAGAATGCTTATCGATAAGGGTGGACGCCAAGTCTCGAGCCTCAGAGCAGCTGCTACCACAGTGCGACCTTCTCTGACGTACAGCTTCACTCTCGTCGTACGGCATCTCATCTAGCTTGCTTTGGGCGCATCGAAAACTTCTCGAGTCTCTACACAGCCTCCATTGTATCACGTTCTCATCTGAAGTCCGATGGAGCTTCTCGCAGCATGCCAACAAAGGGTGAATGTCCGCATTGATTGAGCGGAACCTCTCCCGCCCAGTACTAATCATGTTTTCGCATACCCTCAGATGTCGGAAGAGCAGCTCCGTTCTGACCGCTCTCATCCAGACCAAGACCAGCATCGGACTTCGCGAGCTACAGCCCGTTCCTCGCCATTGTCTCATTGGCTACCCCAACACATCATCACTTCTTTTGGCCATATTGGTCATTATCGGTTATGTCGCGAGACTCTTCGGTATGAAGTGGGTTGCTTGCTACCTTCGCCCCCGAGGACAGTAACCGTGGTATGTGCGCAACTATTGAAGATGAGCATAGCAGTGAGTGAGACAACTATTTTGACTTCGCATCTCTACTGAGACGTACCCCTTACTTGCGTCTTCTTCCCTACGGAAGAGGGGCAATCCGATATTGTACCACTGTGGCGACATCTTACATCCCAACACTACGGACCTGGGCTCAGCTCGACGACAACCATGCAGTCAAGACGCAGGCACGAGTACTACAGATCTGCATCACATCCATCCCTTTTCAGCCATGTTTTCCTATCATTCGCTGCTGCTTGTCTTCCAGCTCCCTTCCGCGTCTATTTCAGGTTTCCCTAGACGAAACTATACGGGCCGCAGGCCCCTCTTGACAAGACAGAAGACGATTACTCGCAGAGCACGCAGGCACGCGAGGGCCTGGTGACTCGGACTTTCAGGTTGCGATTACGAACCTGCGTATGCAGTTGTCCGATGGTCGACGTTATCTGGCCTCTTCAATCGTTCATGTCTCCGTCATAATGTTATTTCGATACATATTAATCAGACCTCATGTCGATGCAATCTCCGGACGCCAACAAGTAACAATGTGCGACTCGAAATCCCAGCCAGCAAATGCACTTATTACTGCTCAAGATCATGGCACCATTCTGGCAATGGTAGCTTGGTTTCTCGCGTGTCTAGTAGTGAGGTTCTCACTGTTATCTGCTGAAGACGGAGTACTGATATCAACAGGCTCTATGTACGGCAGTAAGACTCATCGCTCGGCATAGATTGCCACACCTTCGCCAGTTTCCATTATCCGACGATGCCATCATCGTTGCTGCATCGTTGTGTACTGTTGTCAGCGCCGTTATCATATCTACAGCGGTCGACTCAGGCCTCGGAAAGCGAAGATGTCTTCTGACTTCAGCAGACATGGAGCAGATCCAGCTCAAGGTCTATGTCTCAACACTGCTGTCCATACTGGCCATTGGCATATCAAAATTTTCGATGCTTCTGTACCTCTTCCGAATAACAGAAATCACTTTACAAAGGGTGGGGGTCACGGCTATTGGCGTTTTTGTATCGTTATGGACTATCGTGGTGCTTGCAGGCACAGTGTTCCAGTGTGAGATGCCCAAACCTTGGGAGATATTCGAGGGGAGATGCATACCTTTGGTAAGACTACTATCCACTATGGGAAGTTGCCTTGCCTAACTACTCAATAGCTTCCATTCTGGATCACGGCTATCAGCGTAGATATCGTCACCGATTTGTTGATGATACTCCTCTCAATCGGCATGGTATGGACCATGCGCATCGACCATTGCCAAAGGACATGGGCAATCTCCGTGTTCTCGCTCCGCTTTATGTAAGTCGATCGTCAAATTATCATGCAGCATCTCGACTAACAATCCTTGTAGCCTCGTAGTAACATCTGCCGTCCGCATCGTCTACCTCAAGCGCGTCTCCTACGCCAATGCAGACCCAACGTACGACTACCAACACTACGCTATCCCAACACAATGCCACTCCACTTTCGCCGTCATGCTAGCCTGTACCCTCGTACTCAAGCCCATGGTGAGCCTGCTCCACGTGAAGCAGAGCCAACAAGCCTCAAGGTCCATGGTAAAGCACGCAAAACACTGGTCCGGCAGCACCATCAGAGGCACCCCCTACGAACCCTACGACGCGTTCGTCAACCCGCATATCACCAAAGAGTCCCTCCCCTCCATACAAGCAACTATGTCAACAACACCCACATCCTTCCGCTATTCGCTTGATGAAGATATTCTTCTTCCTGATATGCCCGCACACACTAAATACACGCACCCTGACATCCCTCTTCCTATACAATATAAGAAAGTTTCTCCGATACAATATAAGAAAGCTTCTCCACCGCGTCCTCCGCGGCCGACGTCAGCACAGAGACCGGATCTTAGTATATTTACCAAGACGACGTATTTGAAAGCGCAGCCGATGACGAGGTTGGGTAGTGTGAAGAATCACGACACGTTGCGGGCTTGGGAGAACGTTGGCAGTTTGAGGGCGAGGGGGTTAGCTTAGGCATAAGCGGTATGTTGCGTTGAGATAACTGTGTGTGTTTGTGTGCATTTTTACAGTGTGGTTACGTAGGGCAGGGATTGGTGGATGTGGTACACGACTATGGTGTTGAGTGACGTCTTCGTAACATATTAGCCCCTATCAATCTTTAATTGCGAATTCCTTCACATGCATGCCAATTCCCCGTCACCAGACTCCAGACCAATAATACGTAGCTGCTAACAAGTCTCCATCCACGTGTGGTACCTGGGCGGAGTGTCGTCCGACTGATTGGCCTCCTGACCAGCACTAACTCAGGGCCCGACAAGGGTCGAGAACCAGAAAACGGTGGTTCAGCTTCCAGACGGCGTGCTTGTTAATAGTATTAGCCAATACATCCCCATGCGGTTGTAAAAGGCATATTTCTGTGGGTAGTGTCTTGTTGAACCCATGGTTGAGCCGATAATTGCCGGTACTCAACCAAACTAAACCACCAACTGAAATTTTCGCACGGGTATCAAGAACGACACGTGATAGTATCTGTTGAGCGCAAGGGTAGCGGTAAAGTTTGGCACTGGGTGAGATGGGGAACTACTACCAGCATCGAGATTGAATCGAATCGAATCGAAGCAATGAACATCCAAATTTACCAGATACCGTGGGCAACCAATCTAAATGATTAGCAATAACTCCTCTTGTGGAGAGCACGCACTTACTCCCTCTTGAAGCGAAAAATATATGTTTGTAGATCCGACAAAAGTGGATAAATATAACGAAAGCCAGCGCATGCGTTGTCACTATAGGGTATATGTTTAAATTTGGAGGGAAAGCAAGGGTACATGCACTGTGTGCTCTCATATAACAGTGAATGTGCGTTGCGGACAGTTGTCCAATTGCGTCATGTCCTGAATCTCGGGGAACCAGTGCTCGAACAGCGCTTCTGCGTCTTCGCTCATTTCTTGATCGACGCCTTCGGGCGTGCATTCGTAGCATTCGAAGCGGCCGACGCGGCGATACGTAGTACTACCGGGTGAAGTTGGCTTGAGCACAATACCGACAATTGAGGAGCGGAATGTCATGCTGACGAGCACGCAGACGAGGGTTTCGCCATCTTGTAACGCATCATCGCCGCGGGGTGGTTCGATGTCTGGTGTGAAGTCGACGGTCATGCTGTTTCTCGCTAGACTGTATGCCGGCTGTGATGACGAGGATGGTGAGGTGCGGAATACGACGTCCGCAGCCATAGCCCCAGATAGCTCAACAGGCTCACCCAAGACCGGTGACCACGCTGATGCACGTTTTCCCTTGGGCCCAAATGACGCTCTACACGCGAGATCCATGGCGCTCGCGTTGTCAAAGAAAATGGGTGAGCCTTCGACGGATGCCCACGACCAGCTCGGTACATTGTGTCCTGAGCTGAGTTTCGGGCGGCGACAGCGCATGCTGTCGTTGGGGTACCAGAGGAGTCCCAGGGTGCTGAACGTCCACTGTCCGGCTATGTATCCCGACTGCATGGTCGGAGACAACGCTTTCGCGATACTGGCAATTGCTATCAACCGATCGCTGTCGTAGGTCAAGTTCCGTGCCGTATACTCGGTGATGATGTAGGACCAGAGTTGCAGTGTTTCTTCGCGTTTGCGAAGGAGGTCTTGATGCGCGCCGTTTGTGAGATTTATAGAAGCTACTTGCATAGTTATGCTATCCGATCTGGTATGGCCCGGATTTCCATTACCGTTGATTTGAGGCACACTGTTTGTCTCCGCGATGATGCGGCCGAATTCTTTTTTGAATGAGTCAGTTGGCCGTGAATCGTAGGTGGGGTCATCTATTCGTCCACATTCGCACTGGTGACCTTCTCGGCATTCCAGTATCATTTCGGATTTTGTGAAGTGGAGGACGCGGGGTGAAAGTAGACGCTCGGTGTATGGCCAAGCTCTTATGAGTAGTGGTGTATGCTGATTTGCTTCTTCGGAGGTGTTGAAGGGTAGTTCCCATTCATTCATGTGCACATTCCCATCAAAGGGAGCCTTGAAACTGTAATGGCTGGGCTGCTCTCTTACGTTGATCTTGTGGAGAGAGCCCTTGTTGTCCGTTACTTGGATCTTATAGGGTTGGGTCTTGGAAGGGAAGAGTGGTTGACTACTGCTGTCGGACGCTGAGGTTGCCGCGATAGTCAAAAATGCATTGCCGAAGATCCCGTCCATGTTGAGTGAATCCTCAAGCGTTTCTTGGGTGTCATCTTGGATCAGGCATAGACTATCGATAAATAGCCATCGAAAGCCCAGCGCTCGCGTAAAGAAGACAGCTTCTTGGTATGCTCTTGGCAATGTTGACCATGGAATGCTCTTTTTGTACGATTGCAGTGTTTCGAGTGTGGTTTTCGGAATGCCCTTGGCCAGACCCCAGACATGACACAAAGCCACGTATTCACCATGCTCGTATCTCCGCTCATCATGTATGTACTCTGATTCATGTAGTTTCATGCTTTTGGGGTCGTCGCCTGTCAATAAGTCTAGGACGCGCTTCGGTAGCGTGGTGGGTTTACCTCGCCGACTACACGTGGCATGACTTTCCAGGCAATTCTTGATCAGACCGCGTGCTGTTGCTAAACCAGTATTTTGCAGCGGGCTTTCGGACGTTTGGCGTCCACGTCCAATTGCCGAGAAAGGAGACTGTCCGTCTGCGTTCATGTCAGTCTAAAGTTGTGTCTACAGAAAAATGAGCCTGCGGTAGGCGATCGTTCGAATGCCCCCAGATTTCTAAATTCTGGCTGAACCGCTGTTTAAAGAATCTGATGCGTACCTCCATCTGTGAAAAACTCTAGTTTGAGGTCTGCATGGCCTGTTGTGTGCTCATGTTCTTCGTCTTGGCAGTCGTGGTCGTCACTTTCTTGCCAACGAAGCTCAACGGAAAGATGATCTTGGATATTCCTGCCAGATTTCGACGTGAAAGACTCGGCCGTCACTCGCATGCTTTCTTCATTCACGCTTGTGAATCGATCGTGGTGTAGTAGAATGCCATTGAGAAGAAGTGCGCATGCGCGGCAGGCACCCGAGCTCGCTCTCAGTTTTGGCAGCGATGTGTTGAGCCAAAGCAGCGATTCCGACTCCGCCTCTTGCGTGCCATCAAGCCCGTGAAGATGCTTCTGCAGGCCTCTGCACGTCGAGCAGACAGACACCATCGCGCCTTTGATGGGATGGAAGATGAGTGATCGAGTGGTGAGGGCGCACGAGTCGTCGATGAGGGGCAATTCGTCGAGGCGGGGCAACGCGGCGCAGCGCTGAGATCTTGTACACTGCAACGAATCTGACACCCAGCAGGTGTCATTAGGTGGCAGGTTGATTGAGCCCCCTAAACAAGCAAAACTAGTATAATAGTCAGATTGATGATATGCAGTGGCAGCAGCTGACAGGCGCGAGCGTCCAGCCTCGGGCCTCTGGTCAGCTCCCCTCCACTTGCCTACCCAGACCCGAGAAGACGGAAGCACCATCTTCTACAGCCCAACAAGTCTCTCCCGACACCCAGTTTATGGAGGACAGGGTGTCATTACGCAGCGCCAATTAAGCTACTATCGTTCGCGGAATTGCAAGCATGTCGCCGTCGCAACTTGCCCCGGGTGGGGGATCCTTACGCTGACGCCCAAGCCCTGACGTTGTGTCGCTGCATCTTACACGAGGAAGCGATCGAAGCTCTGCCGCTGCAAGTCATCCATCGAATTCCAGATCAGTGGTTGGAGTCCTATGGCTTTGGCGCCTTGCTTCGCCTTGTTCAAGCAAGCAATTACATCTCGCATGAGCCTCACAACGGTGCTGGATACGTGATATTATATCTCCACGCCTTGCCATAGCTGCAAATTCCAATGCGAAGCGGCTCTTACGTCCGAACCCACTGATCGTCGGTCCCCGACACCATGGGCTTGACATAACGTAGAACGTGGATCAGAGGCCCTGTCTCATTTAAAGGGCCCCCCTTTTAGACTCTTAAGAGGACTTGTTCTGCACTCGTTTATAGGCCCCTCCCCCCTCCTTTAGGATGTAAAATCTACGCAGGGTCGCCACGCGCGCTGCTACTTCCGCTTAAAGGGGATCGCCAAGGATCACATGATCGCTACTGTGTAATTTACTAACTTAAGCGGTGCCTGCCTGCCGCTGTTAAGTCTGTGGCTGTGCAGAGCCCTTCTCTTTGCCGCCGACGCTAGCATACAGCACAAAGGTGAGGAGCTGTGGCTGGTGCTGGTGCTCAGGCGCCTTCTTTTTGCACCAACATCGGGGTCTTCCGTCTTTCAAAAACGCTGATGGGATCGACTATCATCTCACCCAGTGCTAGGAACGCATACCACATGGGAGCTGAGACTGGCTAGGATTAGATTGTTGTCATGTCCCTCGCCCGGCGGGCTGGAAGCGCGTTCCCTATGTTGCCTCCCTAGCCCTCACATGCATGCATCGAAGTTGCATTGGGATTCTAGGAATTGAGTAATAGTACTGTGACAGGGTAAAGAGAATGGGTGAACCCCCTTGCTACTAGCGGGACAGCGTTTGCAGGCGCTCGCCCGGACGACTGGCAGGGCGCCAGGATCCAGTTCGCGCTGCGACCTTTCCATAGCCGCTGTGCATGAGGCTGAGGTCGATACCTACGACATATAACCCGCTGCACCTCTGACGATAGCCTTCGCGATCCTCCTTCCTCGATACACATGCGCTACAAACTCGTCAAACACTACAGATCTAGTCCACGATAACTGCGCAGAGTCTACTTTCAACAAGGCATCACGTATGGCAACTGTGCATCGGCACAGCTTCACAAAGCTGACAGCCAGAGAGAAGAACGATGACCAGTTTTGCCTGAAGTTCGACTGCAGTCTCACATATTGCAAGGGTTTCTGCTAACGTTCTGCAGTATAGTATTTATCCATGGCCTTCGGGGTCATCCCCGAGCAACCTGGGAGGCAACGGATAGCGCGAGCAGCAGCAGCAGCAGCGGCATGACCAAAAAGTCCAAGAGTCTCAGGTCCTTCTTCAAGGCACGCGCATCCAAGTCTTTGGCAACAGACACGGTGGAAGGACAAGCTTCCTCCTCCATCCCCTCGTCGTCGTCACTGCCATTGTCCAAAGTCTTCTGGCCAGAAGAGTTCCTCGCGGTGGATGTCCCTCAGGCCCGAGTGTGGACTTATGGATACAATGCCGACGTTATCGGAGGCATCTTCCAGGCGAACAACAAAAACAGCATCTCCCAGCATGGCCGAGATCTGTCAGTCAGGCTCGAGAGGGAAATTGACAATGGAGTATAACACAAGCCTATTCACGAAGAGGGAATGGAGCTCTAACAGCTTTGTAGAAGCCACTTGCATTTGTAGTGCACAGTCTAGGTGGAATTATCGTTAAAGATGTAATAGCGTAGTGGTCCGCGGCACAACGACAGGTCCGCTAACTTGATGCTACAGGCTATTCACCGGTCAGAAATGGTCCGCGATCAGACCAAGCTCATCATCTTCCTTGGGACGCCGCACCGAGGGAGCGCGTATGCAGGCTGGGGCCAGATCGCTTCAAACCTCGCCAGCCTGGCTCTGCAAGACTCGAACAAGAAGATCCTCGAGACACTGGAAGTGAACAACGAAGTGCTTGACAACATTCACGAGGATTTCAAGACGATTGCGTTCAAGGGGACGATGAAGATTCACTCCTTTCAGGAGGCACGAGGCATAGCTGGCATGAAAGGACTGGACGGGAAGGTGTGTTTTCTGTGCAGCTATATGTTGTGTGCTGCAGACCAGTTACAACAACGCTAACAGCTCTAGGTGGTGGACGACTTCTCGTCGAAACTCGACCTCCCGAGAGCGCTAGAGACTGTCGAAAGCATTGACGGCAATCACATGCAGATGAATAGGTACAGCAGTAAAGACGATCAAGGCTATCGTGCCATCTCTGGCATCCTGAAAGCCTTTGTCTGGCAGGAGCTAGAAAGTCAGCGGATACCGCCTGCTGATGTCACAGACTTCCCTCGTACGTAGAAAGATAGACTGGAGTATAAGAATGCAGAAAGTTTGCTAAATGTGCCTCGCCTAGCAAACGACGCCCTATTCATGGTTCCCTTTTCGAGAGACGATTGGTTTGTTGGTCGGGAGGACATGATTGCAGCGATTAGCGAGCATCGAGCAGCCTCGCATAAAAACGCACGCGTGGCTATTGTTGGGCTAGGAGGTGTAGGGTCACTAAAGTTGCATAATTCTTAGTAGACAGCAGCACTGAAAGGTCGTTCGCAAGTCGCAGATCGCGATAGAGTATGCGTACCGGATCCAGAAGGCGGAGCCGCACACCCGAGTGGTTTGGATACACGCAAGCAATTCCATCAGGTTTCAGCAAGGGTAGAGAGACATCGCCGACAAGCTCCTACTGCCAGGGCGGGATGACGGAAAAGCGGACGTCTTGCAGCTAGTCCATGTCTGGCTGTCAGACAAGAAGAACGGGCAATGGCTGATGATACTCGACAATGTCGATGATGACGGCGTTTTCTTTGTTGATGATGAAGATAGTGCGAATCCTGCGCAGACGATTGACGTGGCGGACTACAGCAAGCCGCTTGAGAGTTTCCTTCCTCAGACGGCAAATGTAACGATTTTGATCACGTCGAGGAATAAGGCTGCAGCCATCAACCTTGTCAACGGAAACGACAGCATTATCCAGGTAGAGCCGATGGAGGAAGAGGATGCGCTGGCGCTGTTCCATACCAGAATGCCGTTTGCCGAGTCTGGTCAAGCAGACGCGACAGCGCTTGTCCACGCGCTAGAGCGTATACCTCTTGCTATTACGCATGCTGCAGCATATATCAAGACAAGAGCATCTACAACAACCATGTTCACCTACCTTGAGCTGTTCCGCGAGAGCGAGGCCAACCAGGTGCGCCTTCTTGGCAAAAGCGAGTGGAGAGACATCCGACGAGACCACAGCATTCGGAATGCATTGATTGCAACATGGCAGATCTCATTTAGGCACATCCGGAAGACGGAGCCGTTGGCTGCCGATCTGCTTGCGTTGATGAGCATGTTCGACAAGCAGGGGATCCCGAGATCGCTGCTGCAAGGCAACGGCAGCCAACTAGACTTTGAAGACGCTTTAGCGCCATTGCTCAGCTTCTCCCTCGTCAGGATGGAGATCAGCGAGCAGGCGTTAGAGATGCACCGGCTAGTGCAGCTGTCTATGAGGACATGGCTCAAGGAGGAGAAGGAGCTAGGTAACTGGGTGAAGGAGTCGATACGGACTCTGAGTGCGGCATTTCCAAGCGGAGACTATAAGACTTGGGAGGAATTCAAAGCACTTCTTCCCCATTTAAAAGAGATCAGTAGCCATGCAACAGAAGATGAGGAGGATGTGATGAACAAAGCAAAGAGCGCTCTTAGCGCAGGATGGTGTCTGCTTCTGCGAGGGGAGTACAGGGCAGCGGAACCGATGCATCAACGAGCGCTGGAAGGAAGAGAGAGGGTGCTTGGGCTAGAGCACCCTGACACGCTCACCAGCGTCAGCAACCTTGGGTCAGTGTTGGAGAGCCAGGTAAAGTACGACAAGGCAGAAGCAATGCATCAACGAGCGCTTGAAGGATATGAGAAGGTGCTTGGGCCAGAGCATCCCAACACGCTTACTAGTGTCAGCTGTGATGGACTAGGCCCTGAGAATCTTGACAGAGCTTAGACATGAAAAAAATCCATCCATCCCTTTCCTGCTTATTGTGGAAAACAAGCAACACACACTGAGAATCTTGTAAGGGGATAGACCCCATGGCCGTACCGATGACGATAGGCAGGTGACTGATGAACAGAGTGGAATTTCCAAGGAGCTACGAAGAGAAGAGAGCTGCAGATAGGCCAGAGGCTGGCCGAGTACGGTGGATTAACTATATACCAATAAGAATCCCGTGAAAATACTGACAGGAATCGCATGAAGACAGCTACGCCCACAGCGTAGTGCGTGTAGTAGATCCTCTGGCCTCCTGTAAGGGATATTCTTAGCACTCTTTTCAGGGCAGCCTGACTATCTGCAAACAGATGTATGTTCTGGTTCTGTGTATCCTGCTTGCGTAGGTTGCTGAAAGCCTTGTGGATTGCAATAAGTTCTGCATCCATAATCTCTAGCTGCTGCCCCAGATTTAGGTTCTTTCCCTGTACGTATCTACTTAATAGCCTCCTACAAGTGAAATTTAAGCCGCAAATCAATTTCCAGCGCGATGCTTTACATTGGCGTGCAGGTTAATTGGTGCCAGGTAGCATGGATAGCCAGCTGCACGTGACATACCAAATCTGGCCTAGTCGGTCGTACCCCACATCGGGCCACGAACCTCCTAAGAAGTATCCCCAGTCACGACGTGCGCGTATGCATTTCAACCAACGCCAATATGACTACCGTCATAAACTCACTGCGCCAGCAAATAGCAATATGCGAGGCTTCCTTACGAGAACTGCGCCAACAGCTAGCGGATGCGGAACATATTCAACGGCAGCAAGAGAAGGCTTCGCGCCCAAAGAATCCGCTAGTCACAGACCCCACAGACCCTTTTGATCATGATATGAACTTTGGCATTCCCGACGATTTTCGTTCAGAGATCTTTGCTGTTTTGGAGCAAGAAGTTAAATCGCCAGTGCAAGATGATTCAGCACATTACATCAGGTGGCCGCTCGAGAGGTACGAATACAAGAGATATGGAAGACAACTTATCATGCCGGAGATTGGAATACAAGGTTAGTCAATAGCTCAAAACATAATCCAGATGAGGTTTTATGCTGAATTAGACGATATTTAGGTCAGCTTCGCTTGAGAAATGCTCGCGTACTCATAGTGGGAGTTGGCGGTCTCGGCTGTCCAGCTGCGGCATACCTAGTCGGAGCAGGCGTAGGCACCATAGGCCTGGTAGATGGCGACGTGGTCGAAGAATCGAACCTCCACCGACAAATCCTCCACTCCACCGCAAGAGTCGGCATGACAAAAGTTGAGAGTGCGATCGTAGCTCTGAACTCGTGCGTCCACTTTCCTGGTCCATAGCATTTTCTCTTCTTCCTGGATTATTTCGCTGACGAACCAAACTAGGCTTAACCCCAACGTCAATTTGGTCCCTTATACATCTCGAATAACGCCAGAAACTGCCACATCGACGTTTAAAGACTATGATCTGGTTCTAGACTGCACAGATAATCCAGCGTCGCGCTACCTCATATCTGATACCTGCGTCCTCCTAGGCAAGACCTTGGTCTCAGCGTCGGCACTACGCATCGACGGCCAGCTAATGGTCCTCAACAATCCACCGTTACCGCCGGGAGACACAAATGGAGGCCCTTGTTATCGCTGCGTATTTCCTAAGCCGCCACCTCCAGAGTCAGTCGTTTCGTGCGGTGATGGAGGTATCCTAGGACCCGTCGTAGGCGTAATGGGTGTTCTTCAGGCTCTGGAAGCCATCAAAACCCTTACTCAGAAGCCTTTGGCATTCGAGCCGCCCAGTCTACTCATATTCTCCGCTTACTCGAATCCCATGTTCCGCTCCATACGCCTACGTTCGCGAAAGGTCAAGTGCACGGCTTGCTCGATGCATGCAACAATCACTCCCGAGGCGCTGGATTCGGGTAGTCTGGATTACGTCCAATTCTGCGGCAGTGTCAGCCCGATCGATGCGCTCACGCCACAGGAGCGCATATCCGTCGAGAGCTATGCTAAGCTGCGTTCAGGAGTAAACCCGTTCACTGGTACGGTGTCGAACAAAGACAATCACATACTGGTCGATGTGCGTGAGAAGACGCCGTTTGAACTTTGCAGCATAGACGGGAGTATCAATGTGCCGTTCTCGGTAGTGGAGGCTACACCAAGCAGTAGCAACAACGATATGGATGTTGACGAGGAGGACTGGATCGCACAACTAAGAAGGTCGGAGAAACCTATCTTCGTGGTTTGTAGACAAGGAAACGACTCGCAGATTACAGTCAAGAAGATGAAACAACTCGGGCTTGACGCGGGGGGCAAGAGATATATTGGAGATATTCGAGGGGGTTTGGAGTCGTGGAGAAAAAGTATTGACAATGACTTCCCAGAGTATTGAGGGATTACCTAAGGCTGCCTATCGCAGCTCCGTCGTCCCAATAACATGCTTCGAGCCTTGCCAGCTCTGTCAAACCCCAAAACCCTACGCCACCTTATCTAGCGTAGCTCTCCAACCCAACAACTCCACACTAGCCACCTTGTCGTCTTCCACGTGGAAGACAAACGTATCCAGTGGCTCCCTCACATACCGAAACGGGTCACCGAGATTCCAGCTCATACAGTCCAGCTCCGCAAACAACTTCTCACTCGTCTTCTGGTCCAACAACATCCTCCAGTTTTCCTTGCACGTACCCAAAGAATCTGGATCCGTAGGATACAGTCTTGCGCCGAAATTTTCTAAGGGTGTTCCTTGAATCTTTGCGAGAGCCTGTAAAACTGGAATGTTGTTGATGGTCATGGATTCGATTGAAAGACCAGGTCCATCGTTGGCGGTTAGGGTAATGGTGTCATTGGACTCTGTGCCCGCCAGTGTGTATGTGCCGGCATACTTTGCCGCTGCCTGGGAGCGAGCCAACTGGTCTGCATACGGGATGAGCGCCTTGGTGACAGTACCAAGAAGAGCGATATTCGGGAAGTCTGGTTTACCTCCGGCGGCGTTAATAGTAATGACGATATCATACTCTGGTATCAAAACAGCATATGAAGCGTATCCCGGTACACCTCCCGCTTTCGTGAATATCTCGATCGAACGCGGGAAGTTAAGATGCATATCTGGCACTCTCATGATTTCCCATGAGACACCGACGAATTGTTGCAATGAGCGCAAAAAGACTCTGGGCTGTAGCCACTCCCTCATCTCGGCTTTGCTGAGTAGCTGGTTGTTCTGCAGTGCTTGCAGTAGCTTCAGCATCTCGTCAGGCGTAGACCATAAACCGCCAACAGGATTGAGGTTGGCGAAGTTTGCGACGAACCACTGTGCATCCTCTGGTCGTCTAGGCAGAATTGCGGTTCTGTTGTCCGTCGGCGGGATGAACGTCGACTGAGGCATTCCGACTGGGTCAAGGATCAAGTGTTGTATGATACCTTCGTAGGTCTCGTTGTGGACTGCTTCGAGTGCCTTTCCCAGAAGAATATATCCGATATTGCTGTACACCGCGCCCGAGTTTGGCGAGTGTGGTGCGTACGCGGGATTGTTGAACATGTCTAACACCTCTTGATTTGTGCATACTTGACCACCGGGGAAAGGATCACAACCTGGTAGCGTGTTGTTCACCTTCGGCAGACCTAGAGCTGTTGTGTTCTGGCCACTTGTTGCGAGGTCAGCGACGTAGCCCTACGGTTAGGTGTTAGTCTGAGCCCTATATGAGGGTACTTGATGGAAAGAAACGCACAAATCGACCCAGTCCCGACGTATGATCTGTCAGTGCACCAATCGTAACATCGCCATACAGCTCCTCCTTCAGACCGGGAAGGAACTTGGTGATCGGATCCTCTAGGCTGATCTTGTCCTTGCTCATCACCAGTGCGAGCGCCGTGATCATCTTCGTTGCACTCGCGATTCGTATCTGCGTCTTGAGGAGCGACTGGTCGACTTCACGACCTGGTGCTGAATACTCATATTGAAAAACAGTGGTGTTGCCGATGGCCGCCTTGATCGCGAATGAGGTGTTTGCCAGAAAGGAGAAGTTGCTAAAGGCTGAGTCTGGGATGCTGAAGTTCGAAGAGCCGGGATCGAGTGTTGGTGGTGGTAAAATAGGGCCCGGCGGTGGGCATAGGGATAGTATAGTAGGGATGAGCAGTGATAGAGCAATGATGGTAGGGACTTTCATATTGACCATTATCCAGATAGAAAATAAGGAAAGGAGTAGCTGGATAAGGATGAGATGGCGTGTATACCTTCGCAAAAAATGCTCCAAGATGCTACCTCCTGGCCTTATACTGCTACTTATAATGATATGCGGCGTAATTGCTTAAACGCACCGCCTTTTTCGCCGTAGTCATGGTGCCCTGTTCGTAAGAGCTGACATCGGACCTAGTAGTAATCTGCGCGACGTGCTTGAATACGACCATGGTTTACGCCCCGTAGGTAATTGTGTTGTGGCTGTTGCTGAGAGTCTTCGGGAAAACGAGGCAGAATTCTTCAGCTTGACTGGTTGAGGTGACATTCGTAAACATGAGGGCCCGAAAACAAAAAGTTTGTTGGTTCTACCACCCCACAGCATTTCATGTCGTGCGTCATAACGTGCGGCACCATAGGGTCGGAGCCCGCAACCGGTAACGTTCAAGCGACTCTGGTACGTTTCAATCATATGGTAAATTTATGGCAATGTGAGTGGCTCGTTCGTACAAACTGACCTCGTGGAAGTCTAGAAATAGTATTATTAAGCGAAAGGAAGACAGGGAACTCGTTGGGTCCATGCAAGGCGTATAAGCCATGGTGTGCTGCGCCAGGTACCATATACGGGCATACAACATGAAAACGTGGACGAGAGTCCATAAGGTCAAGAAGGCTCATCGTCTTTGGACCGACCATCCTGCATAGCGATAGTGCTGATGTAAGAACTCAAAGTGACACAAGTCACACATGTAAATCCCATCCTTTCTACCCATGT
Source organism: Clathrospora elynae (assembly GCA_010015635.1). Taxonomy (NCBI): domain Eukaryota; kingdom Fungi; phylum Ascomycota; class Dothideomycetes; order Pleosporales; family Diademaceae; genus Clathrospora; species Clathrospora elynae. Next base: position 52,401 of record ML976024.1, read on the forward strand.
CAGAATAACTACCAGAGCACGAAGTCCTCTATTCCTGTATAAAATGCGTTCCTACAGAGAACACATGATGAAATGATCGTGGCCGCAATGGTTGTTGAGATGGTGTAGCCTCGGGGCGCGAGAAACGCGTATGAAGAGGCTGGAGACAACCGAAGTTGATCCCAGCGTATGCGCGCTTAGCTACCATGAAAGGCCTATGGTTGGAGTACTTTCGTAGGACGAGGCTGGAGACGGTGGGACTAGTTGCAATAATATCCCTACTACGCTAGATATAACGACCGTGAGGTATGCATAGTGTCCGGTGTTGTATTGTGATGTGTCTGAAGGGCGCAATCTTGGACGACAATATCTTGTAAGGCATCTGCGGCTTATGATGGCCAAAACGCGTCCTGTCGTTGATAGAAACTGCGAAGACAGCACAATGAAGACCGAGGATAGACAAGTCAGATCGCAGACAAGCTGTTGGGGTAGTATGTATGATTTGGTGGTGGTTCTGTGAAGGAAGCGGCGTTGCAGGGCGAACGACCTCGGAAACCTCGGAAAGAAGCCAAGTGGTCCGTGTCACGTTAAACACCTGCATTCTTTGACTATCACTCCAACGCTTCTTCGCTCACCTTGCCACGTCATGCGCTTTACTTCCCTAGTACTAAAAGATTTATTGGTGATAGTTTGCGGCGACCTACGTAATTTCACCTACCTCCCGTTCGACAGCGGGAGAAAGAGGCATGCCTATAGTAAGCGGCAACGAGAAGGAAGACGCAGTCTGCCATGCCAGCCGCCTGGTATACATCCTACAAGATTAGCGAGATCGATTGCGCACACTCAGAATTGGATCGGGTAAGAGGGCGTCACCAACAATACCCTCACCAGTCGACTACAGCATTAGTCCACTATTGACTCAGACTAAAGTTACTGACGAAGAACATGCAAAGGTAATGTGCATGCTACAGCGCATGTTCGGTTTTAGGCAAGAAACGTCAGCGCCTTGCAAACAGGTAAGAGAAAGCTCGGATTTCTATGTAAATCGAGTCGTCTTTACCGTAACACGACCACATGGACCACATGGACCTCAGCAAGATACCCGTGGGGAAACCGCCGCCTTGCGTGTGCAACCAAACTTCGTTAATCCGCATACATTTCTAACCGCTGTCATCGCGATCACCGTGACGATTCAGACTGTTACGCTGCTTTTCATCCTCGCCCGCGTCTACGTCAATGCCTGGACACGCACGATCCGCAGGTTTAGAGCGTTCGTGTATATAAGTTTCTGAGATATTGTCGTAGTCTTGACGCGAAAGGGTGTAAGTTGAGAGATGCAAGACAAAGATGATGAAGTCATGTTTGGGTTCGGTTCATAAAGTCTTGCCTTCACATAACATTGGTAAAAACCGACCTTGCACTGCCCACATCGTTTCTTCCATCGTATCTGAGACCTCTCACCGTACGGGCTACCGTTTGTCGACCCATTACCTGACCTCGAGTGAAATCTCCCCAATGGTGACTCGATAGGCATACGTTGCTCGCTTTCCGTTCACACAGTGTGAAAGGTTTCAAGTCACTGGGCGAGCTGAAGCCTCCAGGGTATTAATACCGTACCTTTCCAGCTTACCCAAATTCTCACAATACATATTCCCATCACTACCACGCTACTCAATTCCAGCATTCACCTCTGAACTCTCAACAGCCATGCCCTCCGCGCCCAGCACATCCAAAGAAGTACACATGGCGGAAACTACCATATTAGAGTCCCGCATCTTCAACCTCAAACACTACAAATCCTTCGCACTAACCGACGACACCAACAACGCCTCCGACCCATACAGCAAAGCCATGCGCACATTCCAACTCTTCACAAACGCCCTCATCCGCGCTCTATCGAGCCAAGGTCGCAGCATCGTCGCGCTCGCGGAAAACGGTTTGCTGAATATCCTCTACGCAAACTTTCATTTCCTCTTTGATCAGGATATGTTCAGGAGATGGGTCAAGGATGCTACACTGAAACATCCGCATCGGCGCACACCGCAACAATACCAGTGGCTTACAATCGTCGACTTGCAGGAAGCTGAAAAATGAGAAAGAGGAGGAGAAATAGTAGAGACGCTAGGGACCAAGCTCATCGCCGCCATGGCAGCACCCCAGGACTGGATAGATCGCGCGCTGCAGCCCGAGAACTTGGTTCGGGACCCAGGGCCCGTGTACTTTTTCCAGCACAGACATGGGCTTGTTCCTATTCTACTGTCGGAGAATCATGGGGCACAAATTCAAAGGGGAGGAGAAGGAGAAGGAGAAGAAGAAGAAGAAGAAGAAGAAAAAGAAGAAGAAGAAGATACTGCACGATCGCGTGGGTGTTGCTTTGTATGGGATTCCGCCAGTAACTTACTGGGCTTTACGCGAGGATATGCGGTGTGATCAGTGTATTCTAGGGAGAATCCAGAGCAGGTTAGGAGTGTGGTTGGGACGGCTATAGGGATTTATACGGACTGAGGCGGGGAATTCGACTGGCTGGATGAGCTTGAGTTGGGCCCACTGAAATGTAAAAGGTGGAGGTGGTACTGGCCTCCTAGGCTAGATGGCTGCGAAGGCATTTTTTACCAGCTGGGTTTGGCTTTCAACTCTGATTGAAGTCGTAAGCGTCTTTCGAAAGTCACTGTCTCCTGATCATCAGTCTGCATATCCGTCACGGCGTTAGGTGACGTACCAATATGATACAGGCCCATCAAAGGTCTCTCAATATAAGAAACCTCTATTTGTATCCGTTCGCTTGTTTGACGTAGTACATCATCACCAGACTTATCGACAATCAAGCCGATCGGCTGGCTTGATTCATATTTGGGCGTGCACGTGGTACCGCGTGCTCTGTGAAGGCGTGCAAGTCCCCACGTGTGGCACGTTCGTCAATCAAGCCGCCGATTGGCTTGATTGTTGACAAGTCTGATCATCACTGACCCGGATAGCAAAACTTGCTGTAATGTGTGCATGGAATGAAGGCCATTGAGACTATGTTCGAGAAATAAACCCTTGCACTATGTCGCATCCCCGAAAATGGACAAACGTAGCGATAACTCCGGCGCTGTAACGACCATGAAAAACGCCCGTGAACCTTGGAATGCCGACGTACGAGAACCGACGATAACGCCCTAGAAATGCAATGTTGAGCCGTATTGCGGGAAGTCACGCCTATGAGCGTCAAGAGCGGGAAACCTGTTTACACGTTAAAACCCATCCGGTTCATGGGGGTCCGCCTGCAAAAGCATCAGAGGAGACTGGGGTAAAGTTACCTCAGCAATATTCTGGCGCTCAATGAAGCTCTCCTGCTGCGCGTCCCTACCGACACGCCAATACACATCTGTGTAATCCGCACAGTTCATCTCGCGCAAGAACTGCTCGTCGTGCGTGATGACTAGAAGCTGAAAGTTGGCCTGTTTCCTACGGGTCTGGATGATCTGCGACAGTGACTCGGCAAGACCCTTGATGTTCTGCTGATCAAGGTTCGTGGTCGGCTCATCCAGGGCGATGAGACCGCAGTTAGTGCCGAAGCTCTCTGCGAGCGCGAGACGGATGACGATGGAAGCGAGGACTTTCTGACCGGCGGAACAGCGGCCCCGCATGTCCATCTCGGTGTCTTGTTTGACCATCACGACGCGGTAGTTGTACGTTTTATTTCCCCTGCCTTCGCCATCGGATGCGATACGGATTGTGTCCACGTCAGTGCCTTGGTACGCATCACGCCAGAGCTCAGCAAGAGTCTTGTTGATCTCCTCCATCTTGAGTGTGTGGTACTTCATGATGGCCTGGTCTAGTGCGCCAGCGTAACGCCCGAGGTCTTCGATAGCCGCTTTGTTTGTCTCGACTTTAATGTGCGCCTCTCGATATTGCTCTGCAGAGTCTTTGTAAAGATTCTTGTACTCATCCATGAGCTCGGTCAGCTGATCGTCCTTGTTCTTCATGTCACGCTCGACGCTTGTCTTCTCGACGTCGAGCTGATGGTACCGCGCGTTCCAGATCTGAGCTTCGCGCTCGTAGTGTTCCTTGTCGCGCTCTGCACCTTCATCTTCTAGTTGTCTGATCTCAACCTGCAGGACCTCTAGGGAACGCTTTGCTTTCCGATAGCGCAAGTTGTCGCTAATAGAGCGCTTGCTCGTCTCAGTGTCACGCATAGTATCTTCAACCTTCTTGATCTTTCGGGTGACGTTGCTCATGTCGGTCTCAATACGTGCTATCTCACCCTGCAGGTTCTCAATCTCCCGGTGAGTGCGCGCAAGTTGTTGCGGGCCACCGCGGGTGATGTATGCGTTGATCTCTTGTTCCGCTTGGTTGAGCTGGCGGAGGCTGTCGGAAAGCTTGGAGGCTTCGTCATGGGCGCGCTGAACGCGGTCGTTACCTCGGCGGTTGATATCGTCATACTTGTACTGTGCTTGCTCAATCTCGGGGTCGATGTTGTTGATGTCCTGATCGAAGCCGCGCATCGCCTCCCGCTGCTTGTTGTTCTCCTTTTTAAACTCTTCGATACGGTCACCAAGGGCTCGCTTTTCTTTCAGCTTAGACTGCGCGTTGTTCAAATCAGCGTTGATGTCGCGGATACTCAGTTCAAGGGTAGAGATGAGGCTGCGTGACTTGTCTCTAGCGGCAGTCAGCTGATCCAAGGTAGTTCTGGCATTGCGACTGTCGTCGGACACTTGTTTCAAGTCGGCCTGGACTGCATCGATGCCTCGTGACAGTCCGGCAGACTTCTGCTTGTGTGACAACTCCTTAATCTCAGCTTCCAGTTCCCGGGCCCGGGTGTAGTAGCCGACAATGGTCTGCACTTCCTTCGACAACGACTCGACGTCCTGCTTCGCAGCCTCCAGGTCATAGATAGCGGCGTCCTGTTCTTCCAGCTGCTTGTTGAGAGTGTCGCGTTCAGATGTTAGCTTAATCAGGTTGGTCTGAACTGCAGGAAGTTCTGTATCTCGTAGACGAGTCGCTAACTCGTAGCTAGGTTTGGCATTTCGAACAGCCTCAAGGTCGGCAAAGATTTCGTCGGCGTTATCGCCTTGCATGTTCTTCTTCGCCTTCGCGATAATGTTCTCTAAGCTCGCTATGAAGCCCGCCTTCGTGAAATCCTCCGACTTGTCGTCATGAAGAGTCCTCTTGCAGAGCCGACATACGTTGTCCTCTTCAGCGATTTCCAGACATTTGCCCATGTACTCGATTTGGGCATCGAACTTCGCTTTGTCTGAAGATGCGGCTTCGTATTCCTCCTCAAGCTGTTGCAAAGTTTCGTCGAACTCAGAGACGTCGTCCTTCTGTATTGACTCCTTCACAGTGCTTTCATACTTCTGGAGCTCCACCCGCTTCTGCTTCACTTGCGACTCTAGGCTGGACATCTGGAAGTTGACCTTGTCTAACTTGGTCTGCGCAATGTCTCGGCGAGAACCTGCCTCCTTGACTTTGCCTGCCTTTTCCGAGAGCACCTGCTGGAAGGTCGTCTCGAGTGTAGCAGGATCCCAGTCTGAATCGATGAGCTGAGAAATGCGCTTGTCATGGACCTTCTTCATCGTTGCCAGGCTGTGTTGCTGACTTTGCAGTTCTTCCCGCTTGACATCAATCGAGGCAGACTCGCGAGCCTGCTTTGAGGCATCGCCAAACTCAATCGTCAATCGCTCTTTCTGATCTTCGAGGGTCCGCACACTGCTGGAAGCTTCCGATATGCGCTCGTCGTAACGCTCCGAAGTAGCTGTAGTAGTCGCATTGTGCAGCTGCTTCTCCACATCTCGTTTCTTGTCTTGAAGTAGAGCTTCGCTACCTTCGTCCGCCCTGATCTGGTTCATAGTCTTCTGTAGATCCGAAACACGCTTGTCGTTGCTCGTGATCTGAGTTCGTGCTGACTCCTTGCTCTGAGTAAGTCCCGACTTGCGTGTGTTGAGTTGGTTGAGGGTATTTTGGGCGTCCCGAAGATCGCGTTGCGTCTCTTCTCGGGCGCGGTCAAGAGCCTTGTTCTGGTCCCGGGACATCTTGCCCAAGATCTGCTGAAACTCTGCTACCTGCTTCCCGGTGATGTCGTATTCGAATCCTCGGATAGCGTGGCGCTTCGCAGCCTCCTTGATTGAGTTCTCACGCTGCTGGATTTGACGCTCATGCTGCTCTTTCTGCGCCTCGTATTTGCCAATCTCACTCTGCTTCGCTCCTAGACCACCGCGATTCTTCTCTAGGTCATTCTTGAGGTCGAGATATTGCTCTCGGAACTCAGTCGACTGAGTGACATATGTGGAAACGCGTTCTTCATACTGGTCCAGCATGTCGCGGAGATCCTCATCCGACTCAGCCAACTCCTTCAGGTTGTCTTGGAGATCAGTTACGTTTCGTTTGTTGGCTTCGAACTCAATACGCTTGCCTTCCAGCTCCGCAACCATCTGCACGAAGCGCACAGAATGAGTGTAGGCGTCGCTAGCCTGCTGCTGGGCCTCGGTGCATTTCGTGTCGACATCATTGTACGTGCTCCGAAGGGATTCGATCTCATCGAACAGCTCAGCCTGTCGCTTCTCGCTCTTCGTGGCTCGTGTCTTGTCCTCTTTTGCATTAGCTTCGATAATCTTGAGCTGACCCAATTCGATGTTTCGGTTCTTGCGGATCAGCTTGATGTTCTCGATGGCTTTTGTGTACTTCATGGCCTCGAAGATCTCGTCGAACTTCTTCTTTAGAGTCGATGCGTCGCTCAAGGGCCACAGACTGTCTTCCTGGTGGCAGAATATGACGTTGTCCAAGATTGCCCTGGAAACGCCAAGATACTGGGGGATAATCTGGTCCAGTTCGGCAACGCGAGTTGAGATGGAGTGCTTCTCGCCATCCTTGATCATGAGTAGCGAGCCTTCCAGCGTCTTCTGGCTCCTCGTGTTCTTCTTGACCGTGACCTGAATGTTGCGGGTGGCGACCATGCGCACTCCGGAGGTGGAGCGGAAAGATAGCTTGACTTGTGCCATGAGCTCCTTCTCATTGCGCAGCTTCGGGTCGTGGATGAAGGCACCGCCAGTCTTGCTGTTTGACGGCAGATCCCCGGTAGTCGCATACTTGAGCGATTCGATGATGGTGGTTTTGCCGGAACCGTTCCAGCCGACGATGAGGGTGAGTGGGGCGGTGAAGACAATCGTCTCGCCTTTCTCGGGGCCGAAGGAGCGGATGCCCTGTATCATCATGCGGTCGATTTGCGACATGTTGGCTGTTTGGCGCTGCTTGCGCTGTACTCCCCTTGGATTGGCGACTTAGTTGAATGTGGTCACACAGGTGAGTTGTCGGTGGCGGAGGGAGTTGGTAAGCGGTAGGCTGGAAGCGACGCGGTCGATCAACCTAGGATGGCCCAAGCTTGCTACGCGCAGTCACGTGATAAAAACGCAGGGGTGTGGACAGAAAGAAGACGATTTTCATAGTAGCCAAGATAACATCTATTATTTCAATGTCTTTGTAATATTCTAACAATAGCTTTAGTCATCTCAGCCAGGACCGGATATTGCGACGCTGGTGATGGAACCTTGGTAGCGCGGGACTTGCCGTCATGCATTTGTTCGGATCAATGCACACGAATGCTATGCCATGCCTATCCAGCCCGGTGACGTTTGCCATACCCTATCACTCCCGCACCCGAACAAACCCTCGCCCATGAACGCCCTGTCTACGGCGCATTTACGAAGCCATGGCGCACTACCCAAATGGCGGTGCTGAGGTACGAAACCCACCCTTGACCAGGTTCCCCTCAGATCTGAGAGAAGGTGTTGTAGATGGGCCTCGACCCGATGGCTGGACCCCCGATGCACTCGCAGCAGGCAAACTTTGGTCACAGTATTGATGGCCCGCCCATGGACGACGTGATGCAGCAGATGGACCTGGATCTAGCATCGCTGGACGGGGGGGAGGGCCCGCATGGAGGCTTCTCATTCGGGGACGTGCAGATGCAGTCCCACGTGCCGACCAGCAGCACCATGGACATGGACATGTCAGGTGCCGGCGCAGGGCCCTTGCCAACCGGCTTCGGGGCCCCTAACATGAACCCGTCCGGCAGCACCCTGACCGAGTTCACCAAGCGCCGCAACTGGTCGCAGCGCGTGCTGGAAGAGCTGCGCGACCTCCTCCACATCCTGACGCCAGACGGGAGGGTGCTATATGTGTCGCCCTCGTGCAAACCACTCACCGGATGGGAGCCCGCGCACGTCATGGGCCGCTTCATCAACGAGTTCATCCACGCCGACGACATCGGCATCTTTGTCAAGGAGTTCAACGAGTCGATTGCGTCCGGCAACCCGCTGCGCTTCTTCTACCGCTTCCGCAGGCCCGACGACACTTTCACCATCTTCGAGGCGCATGGCCACCCGCATCTGAGCGGTGACCCGGGCGCCTTTGCGCCGCCCAACGCGATCAACTGCCGCGGCTTCTTCATGATGTCGCGTCCCTACCCGACCAAGAATGCCGCGCTGCTCGACTCGTTCCTCGAGCACAAGATCGAGAACGAGCGGCTCATGAAGCGCATCGCCGAACTCAAGCGCGAGGAGCACGACGAGCACGACGAGTGGGCGAAGCAGACGGAAGCGTCAACGACCATGAGCCAGGCCGACGCCGTGTCGTACGCGCAGATGCCGCCGCCCGCGAAGCCCGTCATATCGAATACAGCGCTCACGCGCCAGAACCTCGACGAGGCGCTTGCAGCGAGCAAGCCCGACAGCATCAACGACAAGATGGCCCGCTACGAGGGGACGAACCACCTGGAGACTATCGAGATGCTGACCGGCCTGCGCTACCGCGACGGCGAGCGGTCGCAGGGCATCAGCACGGGCGACGCGAGCCCGAACCTCATACGCGGCGATGTGGGCATACAGATATCGCTGGACCGCGATGGCCGGAGCGCGGCGGACAAGAAGAAGAAGTTGAAGATGGCCGACGAATACGTGTGTACCGACTGCGGGACGCTGGATTCGCCCGAATGGCGCAAAGGGCCGAGTGGGCCCAAGACGCTGTGCAATGCATGTGGATTGCGCTGGGCAAAGAAGGAGAAGAAGAAACAGCAGGGTCCGGCCAGCAACACGCCCAACGCAACGCCAATGATGCATACGCCGGCTCTCCCCATGCATAGCAGCACCGGCAGCAGCTGAGCCACTGACGTACCAGACAAAATGGTATCTTTTGTGGAACGCAAGGTGCTCGGCGTATCAAAGATGCTGCATTGGGAGATGTTTACGATTTCTTAGGCTGTTTCTTTGCGACTATTGACACATGTCCCAGGACCATAGGAACTTGGGCTTAGGGCGTGATACTACGTCCTATATTGCTAACCACAGAAAGCGACACCATCAAAAGGAACGGTCTCTCTCATGAAACCGTCGTTGACCTCAGTTGCTACGCTGCTCACCGGCTGATATGGCACCCAATCGGGCCGCGTCAGTCACTGCCCCCATACATGCCTTTACCGTGACTTGGGGCTTCGACGAGAACAACGGCGAGGACGATGCAACAATGCGTCTCTACATCAATGATTCGACATACGCTTCTTCATGGCCCATGCGTGTCAAACGGCTCGATTACACGCCAGCCGAGTTTGAGGAGAACGAGGAGAATGAGTTCATAGCCGAATACCATCAATCTAAAGATATGATCGATTACCAAACTGGCGCACCTGAACAGTACGTCGAAGATGGCGACAACGACAGCAGCTGGACGACTCGCGATGGACAAGATCTAAGCTCGCAGCTAGTCGGCGACCGAGATGCGACTGGTGGCAAGTCGGCGACGACCAGTTCTCACAGCCGTACTTCAATACAGCACTGGCTGAACCAGCAGTCCGCGGCGCCCCACCAAAACGACTTCCGGACAAGTCCCCTTATGTCCTCTGCGCTCCCGGACGAACGAATCGAAGAGATGTGCAATACAGATAACAATACAGCCTGTGCTGAAGAGGAGAACAACAACAATTGGGTACAAGACACGTTCGAGGCGCTCTCGCAATCCCAATTCCAAGTCCCTGGGGACGAGGAACACCAGGGTTGGGCTAAAAGGGCGCTGGCTGCGCCTGCAAGGGGCCGGGCTAGTAACAGAGATAGTTTGGTTACTGCGCTAAGGGTCAATCAGAGAGGGATTGTGTGGGAGCTGGATGAGAGAGGCAATGTGGTGTGGCTTCAGCGAGAGGCGTCTGCGATTTACGTGGGATATGATGCGCCTACGGAACAAGCTCGTATCGGGTCGCGGTCACGACAAGTCAGGAGGTTTCATATGAAGGGGAGGAATGACACGAGACTCAGCGATCGAGAAACGGAAACCGATGCTGTTGTTCACGACAATGACACTGACGGTGTCGCGAAGACATGCACACCCAAGTCTCGGTTCAAGATGCGCGCCCTGGAAAGGCAGACGGCAGACCTTACGCTGCGTGACACCCCACGTACGAGATGGCCATCTCCATGAGCAGTGGCTGAGAGGTGGCATATTCAATGTAGCCGTAGTGAATACCTCACTAACCATGGAAACTTTCCACACCCAACATGACGACAAACGTGGCTTTTCCCTGTCCCTGCGCCTGCGCTTCACTCCTGACGTGCCCCAGATATGCACCTAACTCTTCGTCATCGCCTACCTCGACCACGACCTCTCTGTCTTCATGTCCGCCTCTGTAGGTAATTTGGCCTTCTAGCTTGTGCACCACGGTGCCCGGATGCTCGCGCATCGCCAAACTTCGAAGTTCGGGGACAGAAGGCGTGTGTAGGATGGAGAGCCAGAGGGTTTTGGTAGGGAAAGGAGTCGAGGAATGCGGATGGAGGCGGAAGTAGACTGGTAGAGGCATGGGGGTGACAGATGGCGCTGGATAGTACTGCTGTTGGGCTTGTGCCATGTAATTGTCTTGCGATCGATGTTGATGATGTTGCGTAGCGGCCTGGTATTGGCGTTGCTGGTAGTGATGTTCAGCTTGATAGTCGGGGATTGGTAGGATGGCGGCGTCGCTCGCAGCCAGCAGGAGTGAGGGATCGATCTGCAAATCTGAAGCAGCAGATAATGCCAGATTCCTGTCCTGGCTCGTCTTGCTCCCCAGATTCGTTGGCTGCGAAGCCACAACAGGCGGCGCAGGTCCCGGCCCAGGGCCTTGGTGAAGCTGTTTCTTCTTCGACGGATCTTTGGCCGTCTTTTCTTGCTGTTGCCTCTTCATGACGTCCCTCGCCAGTACTTCGACAGCCCGGAGCTTCTGCGTATGGTCTGGGTCTGCCTCGGCCTGTGCGAGTGCCCTCGCCAAGTGCTCGGACTCGTTGACCCAAGCCTGCGTGAGCTCGTTCCAATGTTGTTCGCCGGATTCGTGTTTGTTCGTAAAGTGTCCTGCTATGAGTTTCGCGGCGAAGACACTTCGTACGTGCCGAGTCTGCTCGGGGTTGAGGCCGAGCAGGTTCTTCGCGTCGGCGAGCGTCATGCGTGTCTCCATTGTTCGTAGGCGCTTCGTGACGTCCATGCAGATGACATCGAGTGAGAGTGCTCGCTGGCTCTTTGGTCGGTACAGCGCATCATTGTTCTGCAGCACTTCAGGCTCGTGCTGGAAGACGGCTCCCAAGTGGGTGCTCTCGCGAATGAGCTGTTGGACAATCTGCGCCCACTTCTCCGGCCCGGCAATGGTCTTCTTAACAACGGCTTGCTCCTTGCAGATATTGAGGAAGCGCTCGCGGACGTCGCGGTACATATCGTTGTCCAAGCCGAGGTACGCTTTGGCTTCGTCGATGGTGGTCTCGGACGGGAATCGAGGAGGCTCGCCTGGTGCATCCGCCGGCAGTCCAGCCCAGCCGCGTGTTCGACGTCGTCGTTTCCGCGTGCGCCACTTCTCGTCGCTCTCGACCTGGAGCTGTTCTAGGCGTAGTTGCTTTCGGCGCACTTCTTCTGCGCTCAAGCCTGTCATGTCGGGCTCGGGGACAATAGGGCGCGCTTCTTGCATGGGCTCGTCGCTCTCCTCGTCGCTCGAAGACTCCTCTGCCAGGATGGCATTCGCTAGCTGGTTGATCAGGCCTTTTCCAGGCACAGCGTTTGCCCGCTTATTCTTCGCCTTCTTCTGTATGCCTCCATCGGCAGCCTGTTTCCTCTTCGGTCTCGGCACGCTTTCTCTGAGCAGTAGCTTGAGCCTCAGTCGCAGGCGGATCAGCTCGCGGTCGTTGATCTGGAAGCCTTCACCCTGCAGCGTGTCCACCATGTCCTTTTGCGTGTAGTTCTGCTCCCATAGCTCATGGATGCGGGCGACAAGCGCGGGGTTCTTGTGCGCGGGATTCTGCTTGCTGGGGAAGCCCCATCGCTATGCAGTGTCAGTGCAAGACTCGCCGGAGATAGACTGGACATGCCTTGAACTGCGTCTGAAAGGCGCGTTTGCTGGAGAGGCGTCGTCAGCACATGGACTCTCATAGTAGTAGCCGAAGTGAACGGCTTCCCATACATGCAACCGCGCAGCGTACATACCTTGGAGTGAAGCCGCGAATCTCCCAGTACGAGATGACCTCTTCCAAGCTCCTCCTCTCCTCCACATACAGCCTGTAACACTCGCCTTCCTTGTCGTCCCAGTTGTACACCATCGTGAACTGCGCAAGTGGTTCAAAGAGTGACGCGTCGCTGCGTGAGGTGGTGAAAGGCCCGCCATAGCCGCCAACGCCAAGAGGAGCCTCGGCTGTCAATGCACCGAGCACGACGGGCAAGCCTCCATCGCGACTTCGCATCTGCCGAACATATCGCGCATAGCGGTAAATGTACAGTATGGTTTTTCTAATGGGCCACGATAGTTCCTACCACCTCACTTCCTATTGTCTTAAATCTGGTATTGCTACACCTCGACGACAGCCCTGAACCCTCCGAGTACCCCACCTTCACCTGAAGCCACCCCACCCTATACACATACCGCAACTATGCATTCACGCAAGAACAGTCTGTGGAGCCCCACTACAGCGTCATCGTCGGCGCAGACGCCGCAATTGCTCAGTGGCAAGACCATGGCCATAACGGGCGGTGTAACGGGCATCGGGCGTGCCATAGTCCTGGGATACCTCGCTCATGGCGCAAGCGTAGCAGTGAACCACTTTGGCGATGACAAGTCCGCGTCACAGTTCCAATCACTCGTTGAAGAAGCCGCCAAGAGCCTGAATATCAGCAAAGAAGATGTAGAGAAGAGATTGGTAGAAGTCCCCGGCGATGTAGGGAACCCCGAGACGGGGAAGAAGCTCGTAGCTGCTGTGGTAGAGCGCTGGGGACGTTTGGACGTAGTCATAAGTAACGCCGGGATTTGCGAATTCAAAGAGTTTCTGGAGTACGTATACCCTCCCGAGGCCCCTCGTCGATCCTCCCCGTGTCATCAAAGTAGAGGATTATGTAGCTAACAGAACACTTTTAGGATAACCCCAGACCTCTGGACCAAAACCCTAACCACAAATCTCACCGGCGCCTTCCACACCATCCAGGCAGCTGCCCACCAGCTCTCCTCCCAATCTCCCCCCGGCGGCTCCATAATCGGCATCTCCTCCATATCCGCCCTCGTCGGCGGCGCCCACCAAGGCCACTACACACCTACGAAAGCCGGCGTTCTCTCCCTCATACAGTCGTCTGCGTGTGCGTTGGGCAAGTACAACATCAGGTGCAATGCGCTACTGCCGGGGACCATCAAGACGCAGCTCAATGAGAAGGATCTGGAGGACGAGGAGAAGAGAAAATACATGGAGGGCAGGATACCGCTGGGGCGGACAGGGGTGCCGGGTGATATGGCGGGGCCGGCCGTGTTCTTGGGCAGTGATCTGAGTAGCTATGTCAGTGGGGCGCAGTTACTTGTCGATGGGGGATTGTTTGTGAACCTACAATGAACAAAAGAAGTTACCAGACAGTCGTCCCCATTACACCATACAGCAATATCATAGCCAGTCATGACTTATAACTCAGCATACAAATCTCATCCTCAAAATTTAACACCATACCCCGAGCACCCCGCCCTCCACCACACATCCTCCCTTTCTTCTTCACTGAACGCCTGCAAGTTCATCCACGCCTCCACTACTTCGACCCACAAGCCCCAGTTTCCCTCTTCGCCTCGTGGCCCGCCGACGTTGCAGACGGGCCAATCTGAGCCGAACATGACGCGCTTGGGGAAGCAGATTGATATGTGTTTGAGAAAGGGGGCGAGGGAAGTAAGGAGGGCGGGTACGTCTGATGGCGTGGGAGTGCCAAATTCGTTGAATGCGCCTGATAATTTCATGTAGACGTCCTTGTCTGTTGACAAAGCGGTAAGAGCTTGTCGCCAACGCTCATCGGGCTGGGGGTTTGTTGGTGAGAGGGGAGGTTTGGCTAGATGGTCTAGTTCCTGGTCAGTTTTATTTTCATATGGAGATAATATTGACAGAAAGGGACGAGAAAGGAACACACTGATGATAAATTTGACTGGGTTCCCAGGCAGTTGGCTCTTCGCCTCCCACATCCTCACCCTCTCCATCATTTCACCAACTGCTTCAAGCGGCTCCACCCCATCCTGGTGCGTATCAACACCCACATCAAAAGTCCACCCCTTCCCGCCCCTCCCCTTCTTCAGCAAGCAAATATTTTCCAGCCAACCACTACTGCTTACCAGCGCCTTGACCTCGCCGGCCGCTTTGCCTTGGAGTAGGTATCTTAACCCCACCACACGACGCCAGAGTCTCGGCCCAGCAACCTCCTCCGCAATACTCAAATACGTGCTAAACAGCGCAGGACCGAGATGAAACGGCGCCCATACCACACACGCCTTCATCAACCCTCCATCTCCATCTTCGTCTCCATCTACGTCTGCGTCTGCGAACCCATCGCCCTCTTCCCCCTTACCTTCTACAATTCTGCGCAAAAACTTCACCTCTTCCAACGGTTCCTTAGCCCATTCTGCAATCTTTCTCCGCCATTCTTCTTCCTCACCTTGCCCATCTTTGAGCTCGGGTTCCAAACTCGCCAAGTACCGATCCGTCTCCACGTACACAAACCCCCCCTCGGGCCTCGGGCCCGTGACTTTGACATAGTCTTCAATCCCATGGCGTTTAGCAAGTTGGTGGGAAGGCGTCATCCACCCATGATTTGTCGCTGCACAGGCTGTGGCCGGCCAGAGGTGGATATGCGAGTCTAGGATGCGTGACGGCGGCATTTTCTTTTTCGGGCAAACTGTAGCTGCTGGCAACTGCTATATCTTGAACAAATTGCTTGCGCATGTTTTTATGTACACGCCTTTGGGGTATGCTTTGAAAGCTTTCTAATTTGAACGGCTGGCTGGGGGGTTTAGGTTATAAGTAAAAAGTTTAAACAGGTTTTTGCCAAGGGGGGGGGGGTTTGGTTTGTTGTTTTTTGGCTGTTGTTGCGATTATTTTGTCTGCATACGGGGAAAAGTGCTGCTTTTGGTGGGCGGGGTAATGGGTTTCCCGAGTTGTAAGATGGGCGTTGGAGACAACCTTGCTTGCTGGTAAATACCAAGGCAACGCGGATATCCATTTCTCCGCTGGGTGGGAGCCGTGTGATATTGCTCGGGACTGGGGAACTTGAAATGATGGGAAAGTGTTCATCCGTTAGCAGTGATCGTGGTATTCGAGATGGTTATGCTGAAATGTCGTAGTGCTTGCGGACAGAGCCTGTTGATTATGTTGACGTATGTAAAAATTTGATGCTGTGAGTCTGGATGGGTTGTTTGTCACTGGTACTGCAGTCATGCTTGTCAAACATTGATATTCAGCAGTGTAATTTTCCAGAGATCGACATATCACATGTTGACCTAAACTGTATAGTAGCTTCTTCGAAGCATACATGCTAGTCCGAAATTCGAGAGGGGTCACATGCGAGAGCCTTGCAAGAGGTCCGAGCACCTGCATACTCATACAGTCCACTTGCTAGCTCCACGGAAGTACTGCGGTGTGATAAGGCGTACCTCTGTAAGCACGATATTGAATTGACCGTGGTGCCCAAAAGCAGCTCGATTCGATTGCGTAGTGATAGGCACTTAGGCCTCCGGTCCTGACGAGGACAGGTGTCAAACTTAAATACTGTGTGAGCTGACAGAATTATGGGATAGTGACTGAAGGCAATCTCGACTGTGGTAGCGAGGAGGTAGTGGAAGAAACAGGGCCGATTAAGAGATGCCGATGACTCGGCATCTACGCAGCTCAACAACAAAGCTGTGTCAGTCGACGGTCTCGACATGTGACGGTTGTGTTAGGTACCGAAGTGTTGATATCGGCAGCTTGCATTGCTAGGCCTGGGCTGTCAAACTGTGACAGTCGTGTGGCTCAACGTTCCAGTTAGGCCTATCAATCCCCATTGTGAGCAACCCCACCTATACTAGCAAGCTGCAAGACCCTCTTTGCGCATCAAGGAACAGAGGGTCTACGGAAGAACCGTCGCTGTTAGATCTCTTGTTATACATCAGCACCTACCAGTTTTCTGCGCAATGACGGAAATTTGCTGTGCACTAAGTTAGTTGCAAGTGTTGGTCCCCACAGCCGTTTGCCCATCACGCCACCTACCATCAAATTACGCAGACACGAAAACGTGTGAAAGAAGTATACGATGCGACGCCTCGCAGAATCGTCCCGCAGGAGTATAACGCCGACCCCCTGCAATCTGGCTTGTCATGTCGCTTTTTCCATCCATACAATAGGACGGGCGTATACTGGAGCAGTTGGATGTGTGGCCCGTGCAACACCAATGCATACACGATAAGTGCGGTTGATCGGATGCAGTGGCATCGTTTTGAAGATGGTGGGGTGACAAAGTCTGGATGCAGCGAGTGTAGCCGTGAATGTGGAGTAGGCATGTAAGTGCGAGACCCTTAAGCAGACTAAAAGCCGAGCCAGCGTTACTGCACGACATTTTAGTGCATTCGTAATGTGGAGATGCCTCCTCGGGTCCAGTAGCCGAGTTTCATGATTCTGTGTTTACCATCGCGATAAATTGGATGTTTGTGGGGCAAAGGCGTCGTTGATTGCGCAAACACTGTTGACGTGCAGACGCAGGGATTTGACAGCGTTGTTAGGGTGATTAGAGTACCGTGAAGAAGGTGTCGCGACACCTTGGTGGATCGAAGAACCATGGAAAAATATTGTACTAGGCGTCCAGTAGTGAACCAAGTCTGGATTTGATCGGACCCGGAGCTTAGAGTTTCTAGCAGGCAAAGCCTCATGTATAGCCGGCATATAAGACAGGCTCTAGTATGACGGTGTTCCATGATTGACATCCGAAAGGCCGGGCAAGTAACCTCGGGCGATGACGTTGTGTTCCAAGGCCTTAGTCACCGACCCACGATCCTCGCTCACACATGATGAAGCCTTTGGGACCTCGGGTTTGTATACTGACGTTATCGTTGACAAGCCTCAATGTGAATGTTGCGCGTCTACCGGGCATCACGTGTCTTAAGGGTCTTGACTCAGAGGGATTTGCAGCTCGTGCTTGCCGCCAGATCTCGGTTCAGACCGGCACGGCGCGAACGCTATTAAGGGTGCACCCAAGGTCCAAAGCCAACACCGGACATAAGCTGTCAAAGGAATCGTGTTGAGATATCGCGTGTGCGACGCCGAAAGTTCGGCAAGTGATTGAACGAATAGTGATAATCACCAAGTGCGTGGAGGTCTCGGTAAAGTCCCGTAGATAGCCCCAGATCTTCCGAGCTATATGCTTGGCACACGGGGCGTGGCCTCCGCTGTTGTATCAGCTAAAGTGACAAGATAACAAGAAGATAAGGACGTATCAAGGCCGTAGCAGATGGCAGAACCTTGAGCAGGACCATAATTCACGCAAGAGCTGCATACCTGTTGTTCATCGGTGAGCAGGATGAATGGATAAAAGCTGATGGCTAATAAGTAGCGACGTAAGGCCGGTGCGTGTACTGAGTACTTGCAGGTTGTCAATTCTGTGGAAACGTATACTGTTTCCGTACTTCGGCCAATTTAATATGGAGCAAAATGCGTTGCATGCAAGATAACGCACGCGTCTTCCTACGCGTACATTAGCAGTGTATTGCCCATACCGGACCGGCAAGTCTTGAGAGACTATGTAAAAATGCTTACATGGTATACCGACAGCGTGTTACGCGCGTGAAGCGACATGTGCAGAGTTTTCGCCTTCGACCCAGCTGTATGGGTTCCATGCTAATATGAGTAACAAGCGAAAATTAAATGTCGGATTTCAAGCTGAATGCGATGTCGCGAAGCCCACAATTAACAAATGACATGACCATGTCATAGTTACATAGACGTATAGGCATAGGTACTGCGTCCTCCTCTGACTGCCCAGTATCGATAGGAGTTTTGCCGTCTCGCCGAATGGATGTACTGCCGAGTTAGCTGGTAGGTATGTGGCGCTCGCCGGGTCTGCACCAAAGCAGTGTGAGATGTCCTGATCGACAAGGGACCAATTGATATGTCGCGTCAGCTATTGGTAAACGCTCCTAGCGAAATGTCGAACTGGAAGTCCGTGCCCAATCCGTCTTACGTTCTGTTGCATCGGGGATCCGGGCCAGAGAGGCTTGCATACAGCAGGCTGGCCACAATGTTTCACTGGGACGATGTAGAGTCCAATTTCGCTGTGAATGTTGTTTGCACAGTGAGAAGCAGCTGTGACGAGACGTGGAGGAATGGGCCGCGTTTCGGCACCGATCTAGCGCATAATCTTGGCTCTCAACACAGGCCTGCGGGAGCGGGATGACAAGCATAAGGTTTGACAAAGGGTCTTCCTTTTTTTGGCTGGCTCCCCTAAAGACAAGGCGCATGCGTCGATTTTAGGTCGTCGAGAAATAAACGCATAACAGGATTTGCTGTTCGGGGAGGCTTTGTGGGCGACCGAAGAAAGTGCCGCATCGCATAATGATGCTTGATGAGAATTGGCGATACAAGTGTGCATAAGAAAGTTCAGCGCTGGCAGGACTTCGTTCTGAAACTCCAACTAAGGCGTGCAGGATGCAGGCCCACTTGGTTAGATGTGTTCGTTAGTGGGAGGTTCTTATAGACGCCATTGACTGCTCATTGCCACTGCTATTCGGTAGCATGTGGAAATATTTAGAGCGCCATCATCCCAAATGCTGTCCCTAATGGTAACTGCGGCGGGACAAGCCACTTGTGCGATTGGATGTCAAAAAGTGGAGATGCGAAGTACTTCCGAGAGGGTTGGGGGGTTCCTGCCCAAATCCTATAAGCCGGAGGTACCTAGGTACATCATCTTCGCACCTGCCGTCTTAGAATCGTTCGTCGCTTGTATTGCCTTCCTGGTACTACTGTACTAGAGACTAGATAACGTGCCGCTATTGCTCTCTAGCATGGCCCAGACCTCCGATCGGAAGGAACACACCGGCCATACTATTAATGCGGGTGATGGTTCGCGCTACGGGCAGGACGCCTGAGACGGCTGACGAGGTTGATGTTGCTTGGGGTATAGCCTGTGATGATCGTCGGA
This sequence comes from Clathrospora elynae, assembly GCA_010015635.1. Lineage (NCBI taxonomy): Eukaryota > Fungi > Ascomycota > Dothideomycetes > Pleosporales > Diademaceae > Clathrospora > Clathrospora elynae. The sequence goes on from ML976024.1 coordinate 71,808, forward strand.
TGAAGTTGAAATTAGGTTTTTGTGCTGCCTTGTCTGGGACGAGTGGTGGTTGCACAGCAGCGGGAGTGAAGCAGGCGCCTTCCGGACGGATTCGCAGTTGAAACACAAGGTAAGCACGAAGGACGACTCTCCAATTGGTGACTAACAATGATGCCATAGTAAGACTTTTGCCAAGAACATGGGCGGGTATACAAGAAAAACCTTGTCGGAAACAATGACCATGATACACTCCTAAACACCATGCATCCAACCAGCCCCATTTTGGTAATCAGAGAGCTGCCATGCTCAATAACAAGATAACAACTCAATGCTGCTCTATCGAGCGTCTAACATTACTACGTCCAAATATGCGGTCGGGCCAAAGCTGCCGCAGTGCACAGACTGCAATCTCAATTCATCATCGGAAACCCAGCGCCTCGCTCGCGAAGCACGCGTCCGCCTGGGGGAGGCGTCAAGGGAGGAGTAATCGTCGCCATCGGCGGGATCGGCAGCATTCTGATGTTATCGTCGGCGTCTGCACCTTCACGGGTGCCCCAGGTGGTCTGACAGCCAACCGTCAGTCATGCTTGAGAGGGCAAGTGGGGCTGGAAACGTACCTCTGTCACAGTGATGCAGCCGTACATCTTTATCAGATTATGGAAGTAACCAAAAAGAATCGAAACCGGGACAAAACGGACGTCGCCCGGGTTCCTCAACAAATGCGGAATTAGCTTGATCGTTTTCGCGAAGACCCAGTGGGCGATGAAGAGTGCCCAGAAGAGTGAGCGCTGCCACTGCGTATCGCGGCTGTGCTTATCGTCCTCTGCTGCGTAGTATCCAGCCTCAGACAGGGCGAAGTAGACGGAAGCGAACAGGAGGCCGTCGAGGAGGAAGGCCCATTGCGTAAGAGTCGTCTGGAAGACGGCGTAGAGAGACCATGGGTAGCTCTGTAGCGCGAAGGATTAGCGAAGGCAGTGCAAATCGGCTTAGTGAAAAGAGGGGCATGCTTGGCGCCTAACGACGCGAAATTTGTGCAAAACAATGGAGCCGGTTGCTTACCATCCACATGTGACCCTCAGTCAGACTCGTCAAATTACTCCTCCAATTGGAGCGCACCCAGCGCAGACACTGACGCAGATACTTGGAGTCGTTTTCGAGCGTGGTCTCGACTTCGCACTCGCGGTGGTTTTGCATCTGGATCTTCCAGTTGTGCGAAAACAGCCATCGTGTGATGAAGTTGTCGTCGTCGGCGTTCAGGAAGTGATCGCTGCCCCAGGTCTCGTGTGTGAAGCGGTAGGTGAAATTAGGGTCCTGCAAGATCTCAGACCGATAGGCCACAGCTCGTCCTGATAGACACGGTAAACCGCCATCTATCCAGTTGCACGCCGTGCAGTCGAAGTTTCTCCTGACCAGGTAGATGGCTCCGAGGAATTCCCAGATGCTCGAGCGATTGAACCGGCGGATCTGTTGATTTGTGCCAACGCCACCAACACGCGGATCCTCGAAAGGGGCGAGTATCCATTTAGTGAACTTCTCTGGGAGCCAAACATCGTCGTCAAGGAGGAGTGTGATCTTGGTCTCGACCTCAGGAATCGCCCGACAGAGTTGTCGGCGCTTGTTGGCCTGGCTGACAGACAGCACCTGGATGATCTTGGGGCTGCCCAACTCTTCCACCATCTGATACACACGCTTCACTCGCACGTCAGGCGTGACCAGGAGAAGCTCGAGAGGCTCGAGACGGTATGCGCTTTGGACCGTCTCTTTCAGCTGCTGAAGGTCTTCGGCGACTGTCGGGATGATTACGGTCATGTCTTTCGATGTAATGGTTGGGTAGTCGACGGGCTGGATGGGCGTATACATCCAATTGCTAGCCAAATTAACCCATAGTCTGACATAGCGAAATAAACTGTGGTAGCGAGTCAGTGTCACGCAATTGCGGGGAAGGCTGTCAGTGACACCTCATGGCATAGACGTCAACTTACAAGAGCGCCGAAAAGATGCAGAACCAACTCCAATTGGGAAACAGGGCCAACGAAAAGAGGAACATGGCGGCGACCAACGAGCGTGGTAGTACAGAACGTGAACTACGACAGTGGACGGCAAACGGAGATCACATCGAATGGTGGGAGTGAAAACCCGCTTGCATCGGGGAAGCAGCGGAAGTGACAAGTATTTAAACACATGCCTGCGGGCAGGCTAGGGCGGCGAGGTGATGCTTCGCTTCCCGGCGCTGTTTAAGCTGCAGAAGACTCCATTAGCAGACTTTGGGGTAGTGTGAACATGGCTGGAGCATGAGGTAGTCGAAATTCACTGGCAGACGACCAGGGTCTGCAGGTGGACCGCTTCGGGGATAGCAGGGCACGAGCGTCATGCTGGAACCCGCCAGCCGTTGCATCGCTCGCATATTCCTAGGTCGCACCCTGGACGCAGCGCTTTCAGGGATCGACTGCACCGGTGCGTTGCGGACAAGGGCCTCAGTGCAACCACCCCGCGGTCGCTCCGGTGTTCTTGTGGTTGGAGCACGAGACAGCACGCCACGCTACGCTCACTCATGGCGCCATCCATGACTCCTAACGCTGCTTCGCCATCACACAGTGGTCCTCCTGACGCCGCCAGGTCGTGCGGCCGCGCGGGCTGCGAACGATGCGGCTGATGATCGATGGGTCCTGGTCAATATATGCCCCGCTTGGCGCCAGACCACCACCTAAGATCAGCTCTAGACCCGAATTGCGCACTCCTCTTAAAGTGCTATGCGCTAGCCGCTGCAAGCGGTCTCCAGCAAGCGGCGTGGCGCAATAGCGACGATAGGCGCTGGGTAGCCTTTTCTTTTGGCGGCAGGGCTGGCCTCGACAAGTCCTGCCCATACATGCTCCCGGCACGGCTAAATAGTTGTTACGAATCTTCCACTGCCATAAAGAGCGCTTTCAATATCGTTATGTCGCAGCTTCCGACCAACGGGAAATCTTCTAGGGCTGCGCATTTAATCAATGGCCTCGGTTCATCTGTAGCCGGTCACTTGCAACCGTGGCTGGTTTAAAGTCAAGACCGCGGACTGGGACTGTCGTTATGAGGCGTCCAATTCCATGTGCTTCGCCGGTCTTTCGTTTTAGCTTGCTGTCTGCAAAAACGGAAGGCCGTTTCTATACACTGGCCAATGACTTCTTCCCATTGAATGGACTGAGACTGTGTGCCGTCATGCTTCAAATTTTACCACAATCAATTTCTCTGCGCCGGGAAAGGTACCTGCACCGGCTGAAGAGACACATTGTCCGCGGCCACTCGCATCCATACTTGAACCTCCTGTAGCTAGCATAGACGGGGTTGATACCATGTCTTGCAGATCCAGTCGGCGGCCCGCGGCAAGACATGCGCGCTCCAATTACCTTATTGTGCGGCCTGCTCGTGCGTATGCAAGTAATATACAAAGGTGGGCAGACGGCCACCATGCAAGCGATCGAACGGCAGACTGAACATGGCTTTTTGCGCTACCCTGCATGTAATCATACCTTTCGGACTGGCGACGTCCGCATCCGGGCTTCAGGCCATCTTCGGTATGCGAAAGGCGTGTCTGTGGTATCGTATGGTAAGCGTATTTTACCTTACTGACTGTCTCGAGCCCTGCAATCTTGCAGTGTGGATATGAGGGAGCAGAGCCTATAATATTCATGCGAGATCTTTGAAGATCTCGGAGATCTCGAAGATCATGTCACTTGGGTATAGCTGTCAGGACCTATCCGAAAGTTACGTCATTGATCACAAGAGACGGGGACAGAGCGATCCTCCGCATATTGCGGATCGCAATCCCGCTTCCTCGCGAGAACCAGAACCACAGCAGAGGAGCCGTATACACGCGGGTACCGCTTCTGCGCCGCATAAGTGAAACATGGCCCGATAGGATGGGAGTCTGAAGAGGCTCCAGTCCTATCGTATAGCTCATAGCTGCACTGTTTCGTGAAAGTTTCCTCGCACCTATCACAGCAGTTTTACCAAAGCTGTCGTTGTTGGGCATCTTACTTAACCAATACACCAAGGAGTCTGATGCTCTCGTTAAGCAAGCAAGTCGCAGCTACAGTAATTTCAGCTCACCATAGCTTGGGTTATACTATCGAACTTTCCACTAAGATCACCCAGTGAGGTTTTATTTTGGGAATTTACCTGGCCAACCCCGTCAGAGGTCTCGATCATCCCGAGAAGTCCCCATGCCAGGACTGCGGCTGCCTTTTGTTTTTCTCCGACTTTTAAGACACCGCATCCCGATGCGCTCGCTCAGTAGGATCTGAATAGAAGATGGGACTTATGAAGCGACTCGCCAAGCAGACCTTGCCGCGTCTGCATCGTCGTGGCCTCAAGCCTCGTTAAGAACGGTTCCGACATAGGAGATTAGGGAAAGCTCATATGAATGGCGGTCGTCGCTTTCACTCAATCCATCGTCTGGGGTATTCGAACGAAGAGTGGAGTTGGGCCTTTGCGGGGGGCAGTATCAGAACGTTTGCGGGGTGTTGGCACCATGCGCGACGGTTCTCTTGCCACTATCGACGTTTTAGGATATTTGCAAGAGGGAAAGCGTAATCGATTCATCAAGAGTGTATGGGTTGGGAACTCTTTCCGGTTGGCCTAGGTGTTGGGCGGCATGTTTGGACAATACTCGACCGTATCCTCAGCGATAGTCTGTCAACAATGGGGCGAACTTCCAACAGCATAGGTCGCTTTGTTGAACACTTCGAAGAGCCTCAGACCCGGTTCCGACGTAATCTTGCCGCTAGCATGTGTGGCTTCGCAAAAGGCGCGATCCAAACCGCTGCAGGACTACCGCAAAATCTACCGGCTCAACCCCTCGAGTGCACAGCTTCCGTCCAGCTGTTGCATTCAATCTCAATGGTAATGTGAATAGATAGATTATAAGGCGCACAGCAAAAATGAGATGACGAGGTTGATGGGATAATATGTTGATGGGTTGAGGTTGCTGGCGGCCGAGCTTACGATCATCCACACGCTTAGCGTCAACTGTCAACTACCTGCACAGTACGAACCATACACGCCGCGCTGTATCGAATATCGCATTCAGCCAAACACGCAAATACCTGGTAGGGACCATAGCTGTCCTAGAGCAGAATGTTTGCAGCGGTGCCGCACAACGATTAAAGAGGGGGCCAGGGTTGTGAGAGACATCCTGGACCGTTGGCCGCATCTTTCCTAGGGCCGCGCCATTTGTTCGGACCACACTCGAAGAGCTCTAGACTGGCTTGGGGTGGCGCTCTCCACACCCTCACGAAGAAGCTCACATGTCACCAGATTCGAGCGTCATACTGCTTGAGCCGACGACAGGATGTGGGCAAGGCACGAGCCCTTGTATACCGTGGGTCACTCATTTCATCCAAACTATAAACCTACCGCGAGACTCCTAAGCCAGTCTCCCAACTTTTCGGCCATTTTACGCGAGATGGAATTACTCCCGCCAATCCCGGGAACTGATATTGCTCAGATTAGATCAGACTAGACTTGAGGACACCATGTCTCGTATCCTGCATGTGCAGACGCCCAGTCGCAAACGACGCTCGGAGGGCCTGATAGCCGGTCCCTAGCGAGTACTTTGCTTACCCCCGCGAACGGTGTGAAAATATTTAGCTGCATGTGCTCGCTCTACGAGAGGAAGGAAGGTAAGCCACTCCAATTTCTTTCGTTATTCGATACTGTCCAGCCCGTGTAGATTTCCCTCCAGACATAGCCTCCCTACACTTTCGATATCCTTTGATAACGCTAAGCTGGTTGCTAACTTCCACCCGTAGCGTTATGAGGACCTGAGCTATCACGCTCTGAGGCTGCTTACCGTGATCACGGATACTCTACCACTAGAAACCGGTAAGTCATCCAGGTGATCGACGAACACGCCATCGCACGATCTCTGTCTGATGTCGTACATATGGCACGCTATTTTGGAGCGGCTGCTTACAGATGGCATCTGATTGGCATGACTAGCAAGGAACATGGTTTCTGACTAAAGTCAAATGATGCGAGAAATATGCCATGATCAACCTCACACTCACCGCCAGGGCGACGAGCCCAGTTTGTCAAAGCACATTCACGGCTGCCTACTGCGTCCAGTCGCTGTGAAATAGGGCAATATTCGTCCAACCTTCTATCAATTTGTACTAATCTGTGTAGCATTGTAGTTGGGAATACATACCGATCGTACCTTGGCCTATATCTCGACTCCGGAGGACGTTCTCTACGACACTGCAGTTTCGCAAGCACAGGAAATTATACGAATGGCGTTGGGCAAGCTCAGTCAGTTATTGAAGCTGCTAGCATTACAACCGGTGAATGAGGGTTAGACGAGGTAACTACCTGTTTTCTCAATCTTGAAATCCTTTTAGCACAGGCGTTATGCTCGAGCCATATGTCACGTACTGTAAGCACGACAGACGAACGGGATAGGTGTGAATTTGTTGAGAAATTCAGCTTCCACGTTCTCTGGAATCCTGAACAAACCCTGAACATGCGTGTCGGCGGCATGCACGCCATGAGAGACTTCTCAAGCCGTTTTGCAATTGGGAGCCTGCTTTCGGCATGCGTTCTCCGCGTCCAGTACGATTTTTTCACACGCATCCAGGTTGAGTCAATAAAGCCTCGGGGCGCACGAGATCGACAAACAGGTTGATTGTGAGTTACAGGGAATAGCAAACTGGGTGGCCCACCGCATGTGAGATTCAGCGCGACCTCAGTCCAATACACCATTGCAGACCGTTTTAAACACCCAATCGAGATGCGGGATCCGATCTGCGTCATCATGAGAAAAGATAGCATGCTACTCAGCTGCAGATCAGTTACACGACTGATGTCCGCTAGCTGTTTTGATGTCCCACGTTTCTTGGCAGTACGACCTGAACACGACAGCGGCAATTTTCCACGATCCTGCTAGTACCCGTCTCAGAAAGCCTCAGATTACACAGGACACGCGACAAGCGACTACTACCGCTACGGCTTATTACGAAGCCCTGCAGAAAAGCGCTGAACTACCTCAGTGCGAATTGTCGAGTTCGCGGGACATTGAACGTGCGAAGGAAAAAACCGGCCGTTATCCTCAAACATATATCCTACACCGTTATCGCTAGGTGTCCATTGGATCAATGGCAATTAGGCTGCGGGATGCGGGGTGAGGGACGAACAAGACAGAGTGTTGGAGCGCAGCAATGCCCAGGTTGTCGTCAGCCGAGCAAAGGACGCTAGTAGGGCTTATTCACACCCTCGAACCTGATTACACCATGAACAACAGCATGATCTAGACTTTGATATCTCGATGCCCTTCTCGTTTGGATATGCTTTTCGGCTAACTCTTCGGTTGCACACAAACGTACCACGGCAGACTCAATCAATACATGATTTCACCAATCACCCAACAAAGAAGGTTCCCGCGGCAGAACCTACGAGCACATCATCTTTAGTGGAATCCGGAGCAGCACACCGAGCCGTAGAGTCGTCTGGTGCGAAAATTTGCTGATCTAAGATTAGAAATTTCGGAGCACATATGTTAGTGTGGGGTAGGAGGTCCGACGTTGTACAAGACTCGCGTATGGGGTCAACTCGAGCTGCGTCTCCAAGAAATAGACGTATGGGGCGAGAGTACTGTACCGCTAAAGAGTACCCATGGCGATAGGGTATCCTAGACGAACCAGTACTGCATTTTCGAATGAAGGGCCTCAAGTGCACCTCTACAAGTTCAGAAAGGGACGAGATGAGCAAACTTTGAGACCAAACGGCGAGTCCCGCCCGGCGAAGGAAGCATTCATCTCGTGCAACCGCACTGATGCCTCTAATGTCTTGAAAGGGTAGCAGGGAATTTCAGGCTAATACGCACCAGTTTGCGTGTTATGATCGCCATTGGAGGATTCCCACCGTACGCAATCAGCTCACGGTATCACGAAGAATATCTCTACGACTTCGAGCGCTCGTCCAGGAAGGAAAAAAGCCGTGGTTAATGAAAATACATTGCAGACGAGCTCACCGGTTTCGTTAACGCGCGGTGGACAGACGCATGTGTCCATCTGGGGTGACACATTCGTAACATCCTTCGACTCGATGGTTTGAGGTTCAACCAAAGCGTCCAAGAAAGCAAGCATCGTCCTTGACAGAAGTGACAGAGGTTCAAAAAAGCGGAATGGTTCACCAAGCGTTTAGTACGAACAAAGCTGCCCACGAAGTTCTAGGCCCTCGCCTCCCGGAAAACGGGCATGTCATCGCAGATGTCTGTTGTCTCCCATAATACAAATAGCGCTAGTATCTGTGCGCTCGACAATGCGACTGGGAGGACCAGATCGATTCCAAGAGAACTTTAGCCGTACATGTACCCGTCCAAAGGACATCAAGCTCACCGCCGCAGTGGCAATCGCTACAATAAAGAACGCTGCACTACCTACTCTTCGGCCCTCGCGACTTCACTGGCCCGGCTCGAGTATGGAAATACTCCGATAACTGTGCTCAGTCACCTGGAAGTCGGTGAGATTCGGTAGCTGAACGGAAACCACTGGCGGTGAATAACTGACATCCGAAGGTCTTCCAAATTACGTCCAAGCCAACTTCTCAGCATGGAAAAGCCAATGCCAACGCACATGAACTAACGTTAGCGTCATGCATTTTTGTTTACAGCACAAAACGCCACGGACTGCAATTGCAGCTACGTTCTCCTCACACTCCATGTTGCACAACATGCCCCTTAGAAGTCTAACGCGCTTAACCCACACCCGACGGGAAACCCCACCAGAACATCGCGCTTACTAACAACTTCATGAGGCCTGGCCATTGTACGCCAAACTTGCCCAAAGCCGAGTACGAGGCTGCTGCAAAGCTCCGCCGAAGTGAACTCAGATTAGTAGCTTACCAGAAGATTTAACAGCGAAAAACCGGCTGATCGATCTTTCGTTTAACTTGATCCCTCCTGGACCAGAGCTTATTATTTTTTTGCACAAGGCAATCTTTTCTCCGCTCCGTAAAAAGAGGACTTTTTCTTGCTGTTGAACAGTTCAAAGAGTTGGGTAGTGTAGTAGATTGATTGCCAAGGTATGTTGTGGGATAATAAGCTGGCAAGGTGATTGTATACACGGGTAGTTTGAGAAAGATGGGGGATTGGATGGCGGATGGGATGGGATGATGGGTTGGGGGGAGATGGGCAGCAGAGCGTCATTTGTTGACGCGAGATTTCCACAGAAAACGTTGCATGAACAAACACATGGATTCTCATGAATTCGAAAACAAGCCTTCAACAAATGCCAAACTATCAAAAGAACTTTCATCGCCACTCTTTCGCTACTCAAAAATGACCAACCCCCCTACTCTCCAAACCCTTCAAATCCCCCATCACTCCCTCCTTCTTCCGCCACCTCCCCACTATCCACCCCCTCCCTCTCCTCCCTCGCCCTCTTCAGACTAGCCATCTTCGCGCCCTTGCGATTATTCTCAATCTGCCTCAAATACCCACTCTTCGTGCTAATCCTGCCCTCCTTCCCCTTGACCGTCCTCCTCGCCTCCACCCCCCTCTTCTTAAGTTGCTGTCTATCGCGCTTACTCGGTGTAGGCAGCGCATCCAGCAGCCACTGTTTAACACTGCCCTCATCCTTACTCACACCTCGCAACTTCTCACTCGCGCGGATAACGTTGGCGATGAGCTTGACGTAGGGTATATCTTCTTGCGTGTAAAACGTAACTGCGACACCGCCCTCGCGGCCTGCTCGACCGGTACGGCCCACGCGGTGCACGTACCCAGCGGCGGACGACGGCACGTCGTAGTTGACTACGCCGTTTAGGCCCCGGAAATCTACGCCGCGCGCGAGTAGGTCTGTGGTTATGAGGACCCAGATCTCGCCGCGTCGGAACCGCGTCATTATGGCGTCGCGGGCCGAGGACGAGAGGTCGGCGTGTAGGACGGCGATGCGCGAGCTGCCGCCGGCTTCGGGGGGGATGTCGTAGAGTAGTTCGGAGTGGAGGGCTATGGCGCGGGGGATGGTTTGCGTGAAGATTAGGAAAGGCGGGCGGAGCGTGGGTTGCGAGGTCGAGTTCGTCGACGATGATGGATGGAGGAGCTGGCGGAGGCCGAGGAGTTTGCCTTGCTCAGTTGCGGCGTATGTTAGCTGGTGAGAAATGTTGGGTATGGCGCTGTCTTTTAGACCGACGACGAGACGGATGAGGTGTGGTCGTGGAGGTAGATCTGTGTCGTCAGAAGATAGGGCGGCCCAGCGGTCGTTCAGGGTGGAGATGGCGAGGCTTTCAATGTTGGAGCCCATTGTTGCCGACCAGAGACCGATTCGTAGCTTTGGGTTGGTACAGGCGCTCCATATTGCGAGAGTTTGTTCGCGGAAGAGGGGGTCGAGGAGGACGTCTGCTTCGTCGAGGACGAGCTGGGAGACGCTGGGGAGGTTTGCGACGGTGCCGTCTCTGCGCTTCAGAGCGTTCAGCAGAGCGAGAGGTGTTGCTACAAGGATAGCAGCCTTAACCAGTTCCGCTCGTCGACCTGGCTGCTTCTTTTTCGGTACGGGCTTCTCGTCGTTGTCTGACTCGGAAGCACCGTCGTCGTTCTCAGAAGCCTCAGGCGAGTCCGGCGCATCCGCATGAGCCTCCTCTTCCGACTCTGTAAGCAGCTGCATACCCTTCCTCATGAGTGTAGCCTTAATGGCCGTGCCCTGTACCAGCTTTCTTGCTTCGTTTACAATCTGCGATGCCAGTTCTCTCGTAGGCGCAAGAACGATAGCGCGTGGCCCCTCCTTGACACCAACTGGCTTTCCCTCTGCAAGCAGCGCGTCGATGATGGGTATCAGGAAGGCTATCGTCTTTCCACTACCAGTCGGCGCAACCGTTAGGAGGTCGACATCGCCGCCATATTCAGCACCCGACGAACTCTCAGTGTCTACTGAAGTGTGCTTCTGCTCTTGGTGTCCCCGCTTGCTCAGCAGCAGCGGTAGAGCACCAAGCTGGACCTCTGTCGGCAGTTTGTATCCCTGCTCCATGACATTCTCCGCCAGTCGCCTCGATATGCCGTATCGTGTCCGTAGTTGCGCAAACGAGGTAAGCGGCTCTGGGTACAATTGTTTCTTCACATCCTTCTTCTTTGGCTTTTCCTCCTTCTCCTTCTTCCGCTTCTTCGACTTCTTCTTCTCTGTCCGCGCCTCTGCTTCGTGCGGCACAAAGTCCTCTAGCACTGCAATCTTTAGCTTGTGCGAGTGTAGTATCCTCTTGCACTCGTCCACATCATATGCCTCTTCTTCGACATCGGCTATTTCGTTGTCCAGACTGCTCTCTTCCTTGCGCTCTTGCTGCCTCTGCTTCTTCCTCTCTTTCTTAGACAATGCGTCTCCGTTGGCGTCGGTATCCTTGGCTGCGCCTCCGCCGAAGAAATCGACGTCTGCTGGTAATGCGACCGGGCTCGAGGGTGCCTCCACAGCGTTTTGGCCTCGCTTCCTCTTTCGGCCTGTATTCGACGTCTGTACGGACTCGTCGTGTCCAAACAACTGTGGGTTTGCGACTGCGCCGGACGAGGGAAGCTTTTGCGCCGGCGAGCTTTGCGCCGCCTTCGAGCTCCGCGAAAGGAGTTTGAAGACGTTCATAGCGGCGAGGTAGCGACTGATGGTCTTATTCTGGAAACATGGCCTGACCTCAAAGTTCGTGTTGCAAAGTCGGAAAGTTGCACTCGAAAAAAAGTTGGAGCCGCGGCATCTCGGCGAAACTAAACGCCGATCCCTTTAGCATTCACTCAATCACTGCCATGAACGCTCGATGCAGTGAAATAGATGCATTCCCAGTAGTCACGCTTGGAGAGAATGAAATCTAAATCAAGACTATGTGCAGTTGTACAAGATAGGGTTCAACGCGTCCCATGTGCACCACACGCACTCCTGCCCAGCTCATCGGGCCGCGAAATCGTACAGTCTCTCTCATCCGCCCTCGTTTTCTCATCTCTCGATTAGATTCGGATCCATGCTTGTTCGTTTATCCTGGCTTGCCCTTCCTCGACACTCAGTGGGCCTCGGCCTCCTTAACCCTGTATCCGACGAGCTTGAACCTGCCGATCATCTCGCCGACGGAGAAGAAGCCAATGACCTCGGCAACAACGACACCAATGGAGTACCACTGTTCGCGGGGCAGGTTTCGAACTTGGGCGAGGTAGTTGGCGGGTTGCTGGGCGGCGCTGCTGGCCTCACTGGCGACGCGGCTCATGAGGGAGCTGGGGTTGCGGACCATGTTCAGCGCGGGTTGCATGTAACTTTGCATTGTCTGGACGGAGCTGTGAGTTTGTCAGTAAATGTGGCTGCAAGATGTGGAGCCCTCGAAGTGTGCCTGGGAGGCTTACGGTGGTGCCATGTTTCGTTGATGAGCAATCAGCTTGCCGAGCTCAAGTGCGACTTTTGAGTAGTACGTGGCTTGGGGAACGATTCCTGCTACACTGTCAGCGCCAATTGCCTCAACCCCAGCCCTCTTCATGGATACTACGCACCTTGTACAAATCCGACGAGGCCTGTTGCACGTGCCGTTGTCGCGCTGGCCGCGTTGCTCGCTGTGGAAGTGACGCTGGAAGCTGCCGAGCTAACCGAGCTTGTGACCTTGGTGAGGCCCTCCGATGCCTTGCTCTGGGCCTGAGATGCCGTGTTCTTTACCGTGCTCGCGGCTTCGGCCGTCGTCGAGGCATTGCGGATGCCGGCGCGGCGGACGGTGAAGGTCGATTGCCGTAAGACGGCGCGTGATGCAGCGAGAGACATGGTGATGTGGATTGAGGGGGTGGAGATGGGGGGATGTCCGCTTGTCGTGCGTCGTGAGGTTGGCTGGAGCTCCGGCAGGGAGTGACGATTTTTCCGAGCGTCCGTGCGCTCGGATGGTTCAGGAGAGCATGCTACGCGATCAGCGTGCGCCCTTCCTATGAATTGCAGCAACAAGGCGCATTCGTTAACATGGCCTGCATGTCTACACAGTTGTATTAATTCCTAGGGTTATCCCCAATCATACTTTGAAGCTATCCAGCTGTCGCTTTGTCGGGAACAGTGAGAAGCGAAAATTGACATCAAGAAGCGGAAGATGCAAGTTGATCCCACAGTCTATCCTAACCACCCTCTTATCCAACAATCCCCAACCATTACCAGAAACAGCAAGCGCCAGCATCTACCAGATATCCATGTTACTCCTCATGTTCTTCTTATCCTCCTCCTTGGCCTGCCCCAGCATTGTCCCTTTGATCAAAAAGTTCAGTTTCCGAATCTCCGTCCACCTCGACAAGCTCCCCAATTCAAGCACACTCATCCGCCTCATCTTGCCGCTCGGATTCCCAATAACCACCGCCTTCCAATCGTTCCCTCGTCCTACCTTCTCCAAGTCCTTGAACTCCTGCCACGCCGCCGTATCGCGCCGCGTGCCAAAGGTGTGGTTGGGTATGACCTGGACCTCTTTGAAGCGCCAGAGTACCGTTATGAGGAGGATTGTGAGGCCGAGGAGGATACATGCTGTTACGCCGGTGGAGGTTTGGGCGCCCAAACGTCGCGTCATGAAGCCGCCGACCATTGTTGCGACGGCGGCGAGGATGAATGCGATGGTTTGGCTGGCAAAGATACCGGCTGTGACGCGCGGGAAGGATGTGTAGTTTGTGCGGCGCCGACGGTCTTGTACGGCCATTGATTGGAGACGATGCCGTGTGTTGACACCGGGTTGCAAGTCACACGTATCAAACGTCTCCATCATCAGGCCGTGACACTCGGCTATGGCGAGGATACTGAAGAACCCCACCGTGCCAGCGAAGATGATAGGCAGAATGTATGGTCGTGGCCTGCCAGCCGAAGAAAGCGTGTACGCGAGGCCCATCAGCGGAAGCGTCAAGGTGAAGACCGCACGCCGGATAAGATGGCTGGACCAAGTGACCTGTTTCTGGAACGTCATCGAGTCCGTCCTAAACGCAATCTTGCGCTCCCTCGAGAAGATCCTAGCTTTCGTCAGAGGGATGGCGAAGAAGGCGCCGACGGCTATAGACATAACACCCGCCCCGACAGAACTGGGCCGCCATCTATAATCCCGTGAAAGAAGGGCGCCGAGAAGAACAATAACAAGCACAATCTGCGCGTAGATCCAGCCTAGGTAGAGCGCAAGAACTAGGAAGCCGGGCTGGCAGAGCATCATGGTCATGAGTTTGATTCCTGCCCATACTTCTTCGAACCAGTACTTGGGGCCCTCGGTCGAGATATGCAGCTTCACCTCTCCCCTGCTCACGCGTCTGGTAATGTAATTCTCATCGCGGTCGTACACCTCGGTTATCGATCTGCGAAACGGCGCGCGTCGTGTCTCAGGCGCGATGATGTTGAGCACGAGGGAACAGGCTAGAATGATGACGACGATGTAGAAACCCCACTCTGGAGTCAGGCTCTCGATAACCGCGGCGCCGACTTGGAATCCCACGGCGAGCGATCCAATCCAGCACCACGACCAGATGCCGAGCCACATGCCCATGCCCCCACCATGGCGACGCACATCATTTGCAACAACGAACTCTTGATGCGGGTTCTTGCTCTGTAGGGAGGCACCGAAGAGGTCGAGCAGCACAGTGATGTAGTTCACATTTGCGAAGCCGAGGACGAAGCCCGATGCTGCGCGAGCGACCATTAGGCCAGTGCGGAAAATGGCGTTGTTGGGGCTTCGTGTGGTACTGACGACGACGGCTTGAGGAAACTGCAAAGGCAGCGCAATAGCGAGAGCCGCAAGAACGTAGGGTTTGCGTCCGTGGAGGAGAGGCAGTGTCCAAGCGAAGAATGTCGATATAGCGAGACCGGCGTAGAGCACTGCGTTGCCCACGATCACAATGTGGCGCTCGTCGGCCAGATAATACTGTATGCGAGGCACTTCGCCTGCATAAATGCCGACGATGATGCCGAGTAGAGCGGTGTTGATACAAGCAATCACCGCCGTGAGCCGCTTCTTGCCCGTAGACCAATTCCTCGCAATCGGTTGTCTGCGATGATGGCGTCGGAGACTGAAGGTATGGTGTTGCGTTTGCCCACGCACTGTGAGTTGATTGCCATACGACTTGGCTGGCAGCTCTTCTTCATCGAACGACGGCTCGGTCTCGCTGAACGCTACAGACCTGTCCTGGCGTCGAGGCCTGGACGGAGATTCGCTGTTGTGGCTTCGGCGGTGTCGATGTCTCTTGTGTGGAGTATCATCGGTGATCCGCCGACGTGTACGGCCGCGCGATTCCTCTCGACCCACGGGACGCAAAACAAAGTCCACATGGTCCCTCGGAGCTGTCTGAGCGAGCTTTGGGAGGAGCAAATCGCTTCGCGTGCCGAAGTTCGAGGGGCGTCGCTCATTTTCTCGGTCGCTGGACGAGGAGGAGGAGGTAGATGAGGAGGTAGATGGGCCATCTTTTTCTCGGGACTTTGGGTGTTGATATGCCCAATCGTATGAAACTGAGGCTCTCGGCATACTGATCTTCACATCAGGAGCCACATTGTCCAGGATATTCTTTTCAACATGGGCCAGTGGACCAGGGGGAGCTAAGTGATCGGACAGCGACGAGAATCGAGAGATCCCAGAAGATTCAGAGACAGCCAGTGGAGCAGCAGTGGTCATGAGATATTTGGGTTCGCCGGAGGCGTCTCGCACCGCATTTTTGGCTTCCTCGATGATGTCGTATATCTCCTTGACTTGGCCTCTATTTTTGGCATCTTCAGCAATCTCCACGGCTTCTTGTACCATACCCTCCAAGTCCTCGACAGCGTTGCTTATCCTTCTGTCACCAATTCGCTCGAATGCATTGCGACCGGGCGCTGGCTGGCTTGGAGCCAGTTCAGCTATCGATACAATCGGAGGGGATTTCGAGACGCGTTTGGCATCGTGCTGAACAGGTATGCCGATCAAATCCGATGTACTGGATTGGGATGTACAGGATTGTTCCAGGTGGCCCGGAACGGGTGCAAGGCTGTTCGCACGGGGATGAGCGTAGTAAACAATCGGAGGTGTCGAGACGCGTTTGACAACGTGCTGAACAGGTATGTCGATCGAGTCCGAGGTACTGGATTGGGATGTACTGGATTGTTCGAGGTGATCCGGAACGGGTGCAAGGCTGTTCGCACGGGTACGAGCGTCGTAAAGGGAGCTGCTTCCAGACTCGTTATCGTCATGATGCACGATTGAGAGTCGCTTCTGCGGCGCATGAGAAACAGATGCGCGATGTGCTGTTCTCAATGGTGACAATGTCTTCGGTGCAACGGGTGCTCGTCGAACCTGGGACAGCCGGTGTCTTGTGACTGGTGATGGGCTGCTGCCAACCGCTGACGGGCGACGCTGGGGCGGTAGAGCCATCGACTTCCTTCGTACTGTTGGTGTGGATGGTCCAGCGCTTCCCGGGGCAGGTGCAACAGACAAGTTGCGATAGGTCAGCCGAGTGCTCGAAGATGGACTCTCTGCGCATGGACCTTCTGCGCTGCTAACCTGACCATCTAGGGGTGTTGAGGTCACGGCTCGCGAGGTCTTGTTACCCAGCCAAGGAAGTCTCTTGGCCGTCGACCGCGGGGTGAGCTTCGGGCGCTCTTGGAGCGATATTGGCTTTGACCGTATAAGCGACTTTGTCGATTCAGTGTCTACACTCCCAGCCATCTTCGCGAGCGGACCGTCGTTCAATCGTGAAGTGAGCGGGAAGATGGTTCTGGCTGCGAAGATTGCCGTTTGTGCTCAGGATGGGGGCGCGCTGGTTTGAGGCTGGATAGCTGATTTGATAGGTGGGGGACGAAGGTGATTTGTTTGCAAGCTGAGATGAGAGAGGTGTAGGATACGACCAGCTTCGGACGCACGCGCACTGGCGCAAGCAGGGCTGGGGTAGAAGGGGTAGAAGAAGCTGGTCGTAGTAGCTATGAGACGAAAGGATATGCGATGAGGAAGGTATGGAGGCAGTGTCGTAGTGCGGAGAGGTAAGGTTGAGATTGAAGTGTGTGTTTACCCCGTGCGCAGATGGACTAGTCGCTCTTGCTTCGTGCATTGCGACAAGACGCGGTTTGCGTTATAGGAAGCTACCATCCACACCATTCACTACTCGCCTACAACTGAAACGACGTGCCACTCACACTGCGCGCGACTGGAATCCATGAAACAGGCAGAACACAATGAAGATTGAATTATATCACTGCGTAGCTTGGAGAACCATGTCAGTCAACGCAAGCACCTTCTCCTCTTCAAGCCGCTGTGCGATAAGTCTGTGGGTAGTTCAGTATAGTGTTCCACACAAACAATCACTTCAGGACTTACTGTAGGCTAACGGGCATACCGTGTAGTAGTTCCGGATTATCTATCATCCGTCAGTCGTTGCAAATACCGGATAAAAGCTATATGGTCTTACAGCTGTCATGAGCGGCCCGACAGAAATCACTCTGAGGCTTGTAATCAGCCACAGGTCTGTCAATCTCCTTATCGACAGCGACGCCGCAAGGGAAAGACACAGCGGAGTAGTCAACGACATTGTAGACGCCAGTGTATCCAACATATTTGAAGTCGCCATGCGGTACGCTCGAGTATGGCGTTGTGGGTGCTGTCTTATGTCAACGTCTGATGAATGTTTGACCAAACTCGTCTACTCACCCAAGATGGCATCGAGCCCCTCGTGAGACATCCACTGCTCTAGATACTGGCGCTGTAGCTCAGACCTCTCTAGATGCAGCTTCCACATGTCGTGAACGCCCAGTTCTGTGGCCTCTGCATATTGTTGCATCTCTGGACGATACGGTTCACCGGTGGGTGCGAGCACTGCTTCGACGCTCTTGCCGCCATCCGCAACAAACATGCGCCCCTGGAAGAGTCAGCTTAATCACTTGTGAAGCAGTTCAAGAAGTCATACCAAAAGATCTATAGCTGTCTGATGCAGCTTGGGATCCCACTCGGTGAGATGATGGCCAGCCTTTTTCAGCTTCTCCGCAGTCTCCTTCAAAGCCCGTGTCACCGGAGGCGTAGGCAAACAGATACCGTCGTTCCACAAGACAGCTATCTTGAGCTTCTTCGGAGGCTCCGCTGACCGCCACGGTATAGGGAGCATCTTTGGGTCTAGCTTCCACGGCTGCGCATCGATGATCGCTTTCGAGTACATGGTGATGTCGTCGAGCGTCTTTGCCATGGGCCCATTCACACTCTGTACCGCCTCCTGGCCTGCGAGACCGGATCTACACCGCTGTGTGGGAAAGCGACCGGCAGAGGGACGAAGGGTGAAGATGCCGGTGCATGCTGCTGGGATGCGCAAGCTGCCGCCCTACATAGTCTTAGCTGTAATACTTGTAGTAAAAGAGGCAGAAACTCACTATATCGGTTCCGACTCCCAATGGACTGCCACCGAACACAATGAGGGCTGACTCCCCGCCCGAGGAGCCCCCAGACGTAAGCTTGCGGTTGAGCGGGTTGACGGTGCGTCCGAATGTGTTGTTTACAGACTCTGCCTACGATCTGTAAGCATTTACTAGTGCTGCTCCTGAACATATACTTACGATCATCATCGCTGTTGGCACATTCGTTTTGCAGTACCGCACTGCTCCGAGCTTCTCCAACACATCCACCAAAGTGGCATTGTATCCGGCGGGGTCGTTGACCAACGACGTGAAACCTACGGTGCTGTCCTTGCCCCTGATGTTGAAGTTGTCTTTGAGCGAGATGGGCAAGCCGTGAAGCGGTCCCACAGTCTGGCCGGTTCGCTGGAGGTGCTCATCGAGGGCCTTGGCGTGCTGCATCGCTTCGTCGAAGAAGGCGTCGCTGAGGCAATTGGTCTACATGTGCATGAGCAGAGTCTTTGAACTCATTCAGGTGCATTCTTTCGTACCAGTTGCTGGGCTGCAGCAGCGCGTTTGCAGAATGCTGCCGTCACATGCTCCGCGCTCCATGTTTTTGACGCAACTTTCTTTAGGATTTGCGACGCGGTGCTCTCCGTAATCTCCAGCTCTTTTGGCGTGAACCAGCCCGACTCCTTGGGCCATGTCGTTACATTGAGCTGCGATTCTGGCGGCAGCTGGTCTTGAGGTATGCGGAACTCGGTCGGGATGGATTCCGCGAGGGCTGCGCGCTTTGCGGCCGCAATCTTCTCCCAATCCTGTTTAGACGGCATCGTTCAGGAGTACAACACCAAGATATAGCGACAACAAGATGCAGCCAACAGTCTACATATTTGAGCACCCAAGAGAGGCCCTGCATCTCCGTCCCGCGCTCTGTTCCCGCGCCATCTCCCCACTTTCGCTTCATCTTTGCCGCGCTTCATCACCTTGCCGACGAACCGCCTGCAACTCCGAGCGGTCCTAGTCCTTAACCTTCAGGAGGACTGCCTGCCGTCTTTAGTTTTACTGTGGTTGCAGCGGTAAGTAGTGGATGTGGCTGAGGGTGGTGGGTCCGCGTGCGGGGGTTGGTTTCAATACAAAAACCCCAATCTCACCATTAGCAGCATGTATTTCGATACAGCTAGCTCTTCTGAGCGCACTGTGGAGTTTTCATTTAGCCCCTCGCACGTTTGCCACCATCAGCCACATTCACCACTTACCGCTGCAACCACAGTAGATACGACCACCGATACCGGCAATTCGCTTCGAGCCCCGGATATCTGAACATCTGCAGGGGAGCATGCTGATTGTGCGCGTCTCGAGTCAATCATAAGTGGAGCGCTATCTTCCATATCTCGCCCTCAACCTTGACCGGCCCTATCATGCATGGGACGGGTTAGATTTCCCGAACGACGTTGAAGGCTACAGACGGATCAGACGTCGGCAAATCCTAAAGTCTCGCGACGGCCTCATGGATATTGGTAATCCTCAATCATCTTCGACTCTACTCCCACAGTAGAGCAAGCAACAGAGTTCATCATGGCCAACAGCCTCATCGCCTATCTTCGAGGTGAACAAAGAGCGCCGGGAGAGCGCAAGCTAGTTCAGAAGCTTGATTTCTTCATCTTGACCTTTTGTTGTATCATGTACTTTTTGAAGTCCGTCTTCAGATCTCTCGAGTACTCGGGCATGCGCTGACGACTCGCAGCTACCTCGATCGCACCAACCTCAACAACGCGTACGTGTCTGGCATGCGGGAAGAGCTGAGCTTCAAAGGAAACCAGCTCAACCAAATCAACACTGTCTTCACTGTGGGGTACGTAACCGCGAATACGCAGCATAGAGGTATTCGCTGACCCGTCATTTTCACATCAGATACACCATAGGCCAAGTACCCTGCAACATTGCCCTTTACTACGTGAAACCGAGATACTTTTTTCCAGCATGCATGGTAAGTTTACACATATCCTGGGTGGCTCTACTGTGGTGTCATTGACAGCAGATAGGTAGCATGGGCTTGCTTGACCATGGTCACCGCCGCTGCTCAGAAGCCTCAACACATTATGGCGATCCGCTTCTTCCAGGCCCTCTTTGAGTCTTCCACCTTTGTGGGCACTCATTATATCCTAGGCTCATGGTACACCGAGAAAGAGCTAGGAAAGCGCTCCGGGATCTTCACAGCATCCGGTCTTGCTGGTACGATGATAGGCGGATTTATCCAGACCGGAATACATAGCAGTATGAATGGCCTGCAAGGGCTAAGCGGCTGGAGATGGCTATTCAGTAAGGATACATATACAAAGCTCGATTGCGATATACACTGACTATCCACTTCCTTCTCATTTAGTCATCGATGGGATCATCACCTTGCCCGTTGCTCTCTACGGTTTCCTCCTCTTTCCCGACACCCCGCGGAACACAAAAGCACCCTATCTCAGTGCGGAAGAAAAGGCGCTCGCCATCTCCCGCGTGCCAGAAGTCTCTGAACGTACACCAATCTCCTGGTCCTTCTTGAAGCACTGCTTTTCTACATGGTACTGGTATTTCTTCGTTGTACTCTGGATCTTGGCTGGCGAAACCGAATCTTTCAGTACAAATGCGCTTCTACAACTGTACATGCGGTCGCATCCGACGAACAAGTATACTGTTGCGCAAAACAACAACTACCCGACCGGAGTACCAGCGGTTGGGATTGTGTCCACCTTGTTCTGGGCTACACTCACCGATTATATGGGTGGTAAACGATACCTTGGTAAGACTACTCCCCTTAATTTCCTACGTCTCGTCTAATGACTAGGCAGTCGGCTACTGGATAGGCGTGACAGGCGTGATTACTTCCGCCCTCATCCTAGCGTACCCACAAAACACAACTATCCACTTTGCCATGTACTACTGGGCAGGTAGCGTATATGCCTGTCAAGCGACTTTCTTCGCATGGGCGAACGATGTTCTTCGTTATGAAGAAGACAGCTTGCGAGCAGTCGTCATTGCAAGCATGAACATGGGAAGTAACGCTATCAACGCTTGGTGGAGTATCGTTTTCTACGGAGCGAACTTTGCACCGTATTTCACGCGCGGGATGTGGGCGATGATTGCTGTGAGCATTGCGATGGTCATTTGGAGCACGTTACTTGTTTGGCAACACGTGCGCACTGAGAAGAGGAGGGAGATTGTTGCAACGCATTCAACAGTCGAAAAGGATCACGATGGACAGGATCATGTGTTCGACCAGAGCGAGAAAGCTTAAAGCTCCGTTTCTGATAAGCAGAAACGCTTTCGATGCATGGTCGTTGGTTTATACGAAAGAGTCTGCTTGTCGGCCTTCTTGACGGGGGGTTTATCAAAGATCCGTCTAAATGACGAAGTGCGAAGAACAACCCAGGGAGACTCCATGCATCGAGCTCAATCATTCCTTTTTTTGGCGAAGGTTTCGGCGGCAATACGTCAGAATTCGTACAGTAACCAACGTAGCGCTTACAAAAACTATAGGTCTACGGTGGTCCGATACCCCGCAATCTGGTAGACTTGTCATTCGTACAGTGAATATATCTGTGGCATCTTTATGTCCGACGACGCGGAGTGCCACGATTCTACACCGCAGAAAATGTGACAAGATTGACAATTTCCGAATGCCAAGAAGCAGACGCTCTGGAACATCTGTCACTGTCAGACCATTATTAGTGTCTCTTGTGTCTGAGTACTTCGGCGTTTTACGTTTCTTCAACAAGAAACCAGGGTCCATTTGTAGATCTGTAGCAGGGATCATCTTGCAGTGCGGCGACCTCAACGCCGATGCGCACGCCAGCACTAAGCGACAACATACCACGAGTATCCTAGTCCTAACTACAAATGCAAGCGACTACCTTGCCTTCTCATGAACGAGTTTCAAGGTCGTAACGGTTTGCCGTCCGTGGAGCATGAGAGTCCCTACCATCTGCTTGTTGATCTCAGGGCCTTTCCCGTGTTTACCAGCCTCCACCAGCCGATGCATGCTTCTTTCACCAGAATGCCCATGTCGCGGCAGCTATTCCTTTTGCAACTTCCGTATTAAGAAACGCAAGAAGACGTCATTGTCATTTTGAATTCGTCCTGGGCGGCGCAAAACCCCTGGATATGGAACTCAATGGTTACTGTGATCAACAAGCCATGCCACATGACAGGACGAGATCGCGCTGACTAGACCTTGAACTAGATCTTGTGGAGACAAATCTGAACCAAATTGGGTATGAAGGGAGCGGTGAGGGGCCATTCTAGGGCCCTTGATCCATAGCCCCGGCTACAGCATATATGACCCGTCGTTCTCCTTCAACATCGACCGATCCCATCTCATCGTCAATCGACACCGAAGAGTCTACCAACGCCATCTAACATACGAACCTAATCAGGCCGCCGCTACTATTTTCCTACACAGCCCTCTCTCATCATTATTACCCTTTTAGACGGCATTCACACCATACAATAACAATTCTCTGCCGCCTACACTTTCAGCAAGTCCAACGGGTACTGCGTCAAAATAATCTACATGGCGCAATCAAACAGTACTCTACCTCAGTTCTATGGCCAACAACTCCATGATGGAACCATAGCCGAGTCTCCTGGCGCTATCGCTCCCCCCCAACGTGGCTCAGACGACTCGCGGCGAGAGCTGCTTCGCTTGCCTGTTCAACCACACCCAGCACATATCGACCTCCATATGGAGCAAGAACCACATGTCACGTCTGCAGACCAGATCAACGCACTTGGTCTCGTCCCAAGGACAGCCAAGATGAGTGCCTTGCCAGATTCCCAAGGATTCAAATCACCTGGACTCGGCCGAAGACAGTCACAAGACGCTCGACGAGTAGTACCTTACAGCCCCGCCATAAACCGCAACCCCTACATGGAAGAGTACTTTGAGGAAGTGGAACAATATTCCCCGCCTCGACAGTACCGTCGCCGTCCCGGCAGACGCCAACAGCGTCCTCCGGTCTCATACAACAACAGCTACGCTGAGCATCAGGGTTCGAAATACGGGCCTCTACCAAGAAACAGCGTCGACAATCACTCCCAGGCTACCTATGATACAACAGGCAAGCCCAACTACGAGATGTACTACCCCAGTGAGGATGAGTATGGCCCTCGACGCCGACCTGTAATGCGTGGAGGAGGCAGCAGTCGCGGACCCCCTCGGCCGCCAGTGCCTACTGAGGGTGTAATGAGATTGCCGTGGATCATCTGGATGGGGAGTAATGCCAAGAACCGTGAGTTGTCCCGTCACCTCCACATCGCATCTCAGGAATAGTTACTGACGACTGAGCCAGACTTTGTCGCCTTCGTCGGCGAGTTCGTGGGGACGACCATGTTCCTCTTCTTCGCCTTCTCTGGTACCCAGGTCGCTAACATTGGTTCCTCTGCCCCCTCCTCTGACAACACGACGACTGGTGAAGCTGCGGGTTTCTCGCCCATCGTCCTCTTGTACATTGCCCTCGTCTTCTCCTTCTCCCTCATGGTCAACGTCTGGATCTTCTTCCGTATCTCCGGTGGTTTGTTCAACCCAGCCGTCACCTTCGCCATGCTCTTGTGCAAAGCGCTCAGTCCCATCCGTGCATTCATGTTAGTCACGGCCCAGATCTCTGGCAGCATTTTTGCGAGTTTTCTGGTCAGCGTCTTGTTTCCGACTCGGTTCAACGTTCGGACTACCCTGGGTGAGGGCACGAGTTTGGTGCAGGGTGTGTTTATAGAAGCGATTTTGACGGCGGAATTGGTGTTCACAATTGTTATGCTGGCTATGGAGAAACATAAAGGTATGTCCCCTCCCTCTCTCCATCCCACTCCCATTCCCATCCACACTTTTGACACATCCGGAGGCTAACACATCAACAACAGCTACGTTTATAGCACCCGTCGGTATCGGCCTCGCCCTCTTCATCGCCGAACTCGTCGGCGTGTACTACACCGGTGGCTCCCTCAACCCTGCGCGCTCATTCGGCCCTTGCGTCGTTACCGGTGTCTTCGACCTCGAGCACTGGATCTACTGGGTCGGGCCCGCAGCTGGCGCCATCATCGCAGTCGTGTTTTACAAGTTTATCAAGATCCTCGAGTACGAGGTTGCGAACCCCGGTCAGGATGACGATGACAAGGATCAAGAGTCTAAAGAGAGGGAGGGCAGTGCGATTGTGGATGTGGAGAGTGGGGTTGAGGTGAAGAAGAAGAAGGAGGGACAGGGGTTTGGGGGGAGGGGCGAGGGGACGTATTAGGCCATTAGGAAAGAGGAAAGAGACGGGTTGGTCAATTTATGTTTAGGAAGAGTAATGGCCAGGTCAGAGGGGATGAAAGATGAGATAAAACTAATATTTGGGGATGATGGGAAGGAGATAGATTATTTGGCATATTTTGGGCGTAACAAAAATTGGCGTTGCTGTGTTTGGTACATAGATTTGTTCTGTCTAGTCTAGTAGGTCGACTGAAATATAATGACCTCCCACTGCTATGAGAATGAAAAGCGCACGAAACAACTTGACGCGATCGTTTGCGATATTCGTACACACACACACACACACACACACACACACACACACACACACACACACACACACGATTATAGTGAATAAAATCGACTGGGCAGCAGACCCCTCGATTGGAACATATCAACACGTGTATACCTCGAGCTAGAAAGCTCTGCAACTTCTTCCCAACTCAAACGCAAAGCGAAAATCAACTGTGAAATCGCAAAGGCCGGATCCGTGCACTGAGTGCAGATGACAAACCTCCGGACCAGCGGGAGTGTACGTAAGCCACACAGACGTTTCGAAGATCACTTGCTGCTTTGCGTGAAAAACAAAAAGTGAGGCTTGCCAAGATGAGAACGGTGCTTATCGTTGAAAAAGATCGGCCCCTTAGATCCTGCACTCGGACGTAATACAGTCCATGACGACACTTGCTTGGGAAAACCCTGGAACCCTACCTACTCTGGGAAAACACACCAGACGCAGATCTATAGGACCACAAGGGAGCAGCAAGGTATAACCATGTAATGCTAGAAAGTGTTGCCATGTTAGGGAAAAGGATACATGGTTAAATGTTTGCTTTTCTGTTGCTAAGACTGCGACAATAGGTATGAGGGCAATTTTGTCATCGACGTGCAGAAGGTATCTCGCCACCCCTGATCTCGCTCATAGCGTACCCTGGGCGCCACGCTGGGTGGATGTCACTCACACCTGTGTGACTCTCTCTCACCGTACTCCTAGGTGCAGCTTCCAAGATGTAGCTCACGCCATCTTCGCTGGCATAGGACGGTGGCCGCGGGCCCTCGGCTACCGATACCGTACTCGCTCTCGCCCTCGCACCGGCTGCGAGCGGTAATGGCCCCAACGGCGATGGTGGTACCGCCGCTGCAGACACAGATACACTGCGCGAGTACATAGTACTCGATATAGCAGAAACCCTTGTACTCTCAGCATCGGCGCGCTGCCAATGCAGAAGATTTGGATTAACGCGCACACTGCTCCTCCACAGCCCGTAGGCGGGTGGAGGTGGTGGTGGTAGTTTCTCCGCGTCCTCGATATCGATATCCATATCATTCTCCACCACCTCTTCTGCGACTTCAACCTCCTCGTCGCGCGCAAGGTGTACGCGAATGGGGACAATGGGTTGGAAACCGTCGGGACCGATCATGGCGGGGACGCTGGGTCTGTGTTCTTGGCGAGGCGGGTGGAGCATGAGCATGCAGAGGCGGATGAGAGAGTGGCAGAAGAAGATTGTAATGGTGAGGAGGACGAGGATGAAGAGAATGTGGATTTCTTGGCCGAGGTTTCGGTTTGTGAGGGCGATTGCTAGATCTATTTGTTGTTAGATTCTGCGAATCGAGGTTGACGTGGATGTTTATGAGACTTACAGATAGCCAGCACGGTGATCAAGAACGTGCCGGAGACGATGCAAGCAATCATCTTCCCTCGTGCTGCTGTGCCCTTGACGTAGACTATGGAAGTGCCTTGTCCCTCTCTTCTGCGTACCCACTGATCGCTCCCTTCGGCGCGGCGGTGCTTTCTCCTTCGGTGCTTCCGTCGCTTTTGTCTTCGCTCATTGATATCATCAGCCAGTTGCTGTATCTCTGGATCCGCGTATCCGTCCCGTTGATGCGGTAATTGCACATCTGCTGGGTGACGGGAATATATCGTTGTCGGTTCCTGTGGATCGTGTAACGGCGTGATAGTGCGTATGTACGAGCCTGCAGTGTGTTGGGCGCGAAGTGGGGATCTCGAATCGTTTGATACGCGAGGCGCATCGTTCGAAACGGGAAGGACATTCGGGTCGAGCGATTGCTGGCGGTTCCAGAGCCCTAAGAAAGGGATCTTTGGCGTGTTGTTGGCGTTCGAAAGAGCTGGGGACTGCGAGTATACTGACGACCCGTTGATCATCGTCCGTATATTACTGTGGAGAGCACTGAATCGAGACGGTGATTGGGTCGCTGGCGAGGCCTCGAGGTCCTGGTCCGGTCGTGGAGACCAGCTGAAGAGTGGTGACCGAAACATGGTGATCCGTATATAGCTCTAGAGCTTGGTGTTGAAGTCCAGAAATATACAGTTGCAATACCAAGGCGCTGTCTTGGGTGTATAGGGTTCCCTTATAGTAGACGCGTCTTCCTGGTCAAACAGGTCTCTGTTATTTTCCTTCAAGGTCGTCCAATAGCGAATGAGTGAATGAGCGAATGTTACTGCTGTGCACGCAGGTACACCTCGTGGCCGCGAACCGTAACAGGAACCAAAAGGTAGAGTGAGATAAAGATGACTGGAGCTCGCCCTTGCCCAAGATCCACCTAGTGTGACCTGCAAGTAAACCGTTGGTTGTACCTCGCCTGGTCCCTCGAAGTCGAAACGGACAATAAACACACAATAAACTGTCCTATCGTAAAAGGTCGGAATGGCGGAAAGGGCTAACCAGAGCACACAAACCAAACGAACAGAAAAGAACGAAAAGAAGCGAAACAAGCAGAGCACAGCACCGCTGCCAATTACGACGGCTCAGAAGAAAAACGAGAGGAACCACAACAGTTGGAAGAGAGAGGTTGCAGTCGCACTAGGGACATGGGAGTGGACGGCAAGGACGGTCATGATCGAGGGAGCATTGAACGCCATGCGATTATGCGACGAGATGCGTATCAGACTTCGATCGCCACGAGGGTGAAACACGGCGCCGCTGCAGCTATTATCCCAGGTATCACGGACCAGTTCTTGCACAGCGGTGCGTCAGAATCAGGAATTCTCGACGTGTTGGGGTGCCGCAAAGGTGCAGCGGGAGGTGAGGTTCAAGGTGGACGCGTCCTGGTTGGTCGAGGTGAAAACAACGTGAAACGTCTTGCCTAATCAAGTCTACTTGCCCCGCGAACTCCAAGACTGCTCTGAGCTGCTGCGAGGCTATAATTGTTCCAATGCGACGAGAACCACTCAAGGGCATGAACACGCATGAAGTTGAATCTCATCTTATTGGTTGTTTACTCCTCTACTGCGCTGTTGTTGTCGCACGGCAGAAGTATTATATCGCGTCCTCGACGCGTCTTTCCATTTCCCTATTCATTCGCTCTCCTTTAGATGCGACTCCCTGTCCATGCCAAATGTCGCACCGGCGTATCCGGTCTGTAAACAACGTCCCCGTGACGCCATACGGGGCATCTCGGGACAATGCGCTCTGAAGGCGATCGGGCCGTTCTCCACGCTTTTCGCGGCAGTCTTTCAAAATCAATACTACATACCGAGTAGCCAAATTGCTTCAACCCCACATTCATTTGCCAAGCTCGCCCAGCATGAGTTTGCGATCGGAGGACGCGGAGACCACTGAGGGTTGCCAAGTCAGCTTCATTTCTCGTACTGTATGTAACAGCAAAGGACGTTGAAACGCTTGTTCGAGCACGGTCGTTGACACAGCGGAATGCTGTCCTCGCCGCTCCGAGCTTGTATACAAAAATGCGCGATAATACTCGCAGATTGATCTCCGGCTTCAGGTCTGTAGTGTTGCGAATATCGCATGCATTGTGCGATCCAGAACGCAGTCGTGGAGTGAAAAGAAGTATTGACTTACGTATTGGTTCACCGAGCGGATGGAAGCGCACATCGTTGACAGCACCGCGGTGGCCGGGGAGCTTGTTCAGAAGCTTTCCTGTCCGCGCCTCCCATATGGCCACACTCTGGTCTCCGCTTCCAGCTGCGATCTTCTCGCCCTTCGAGTCCCAGCTTGCTTTCAGGAGATTACGTTCCTGACCGGTGGGAGCTCCGTCATACGTCTGTATGCGCCTATCCGCGGGCGCAAACGGCCTGACGTCCCAAGTCCGAACAGTCGAATCGTGTGCGTTTGATAGAAGGGTTTGGTTGTCCGGAGACATCTGCAGTGAAGTCACTGTGTCTGTGTGGCCCAGCAGAGTATATGTGACAGCTTGTTTCCGCAGGTCCCAGACCTTGATGTCGTTGTCGATCCCTCCTGTGAATAGCTCGTTGCCAGCTTCTGCGAGGCATATCGCGGTAATGGGGAAGTCAGTCGGGACGAAGGTTACGGCGTCTTTCGTGCGTGTGTCCCAGATCTAAGTATGACCCAAGTCAGACATGCACCACAGATAGCATGTGCACTCACCCCAATGTAGCCATCGTCGGAGCCGCTCACGAGCATCTCCTCGCCGCGCTTGCTGACGTCCATGCAGTTGATGACCTCGGTGTGTCCCGGATGTCTCCGTATCCTCTCGCCCGTCTCAATGTCCCAGCTTGCTAGGTACATATCTGCAGAGGCGGAAAATAGAACCTTCGAGTCTCGCGACCAGTGCAGATCGAGTACTGCCTGCTTGTGGCCAGTGAGGATCCCGTAGTTTTCGCATGAGCCAGAGCTGCGCCAGAGTACTGTTCGAGGTCAGCGCATGTTGCTCCTACACGGTTGAAAAGGGATTTACATATAGACCGGTCCATCGAGCCAGATGCGATGAACTGCCCAGTCGGATCAAATCGTGCTGCGAATATCTCGCCAGAATGGCCCGTCAACTCCATGACTGGCGACTGCAGCGCGCTGGTGCGCGACCCCTACAGTGCCTGTCAGCGCATCGCGGCCTTCAGCTTTGGTACTCATTACAAAAGTCCTCGATGCAAACTTACCGCTTGAACGAGGGCGCCATTCTGGTCTGCGCCGTTTACTACAGCTACTGCAGAGCTTCCTAGATTCGCGTCCGCCTTGGAGCGCTTGACCAGCTGGGTCGAGCCGAATGCGTCAATGGCGGGTCGCTTTTCTCTCGACATGTCGGCGTCTATGTGCTTGTCGGGTATCGTCGGTGGTGTTGGTGGTGGTCGCGACATAGTCGTCGTAAACTTTCTCTGAGGCAGAACCGCGCCAAGCTATATGCTCCACTGCCGGAGCTCGCTCACTCCTCCGCATTCCACGCCGACGCCAGCTTCACGACTCTATATTGACCACCACGTGTTCTACTGTACCCCGCCGCTGCAAACCTTGTGATATCTGAGACCCAGCGGCAATTAGGAGCAGGAAAGGCGTCTCTAAAGCATGGCTTCTTCCACAAAAGCAGCCCGCCTGGGCGAGGAGTGAGCTCCAGACGTCTAGCAGTTGCTTCGACATGTGCTAACAGCTGGTAGAGTATGGAAGTAAGTCGCGCGTAACAGCTTTGCTCGAAAAGGAGTCTAACGACCAAAGAACGCGGGTAGACAAGGTCAGCGCCGAGTTGGTCACGCTCACATACGGCACCATTGTCGCGCAACTGTGCAAAGACTACGAGTACAACTACCCCGATGTCAACAAGCAATTGGAGAAGATGGGGTACAACATCGGCGTGCGGCTGATTGAGGACTTCCTGGCCAAGTCGAGCGCGCCTGCCTGCACCAACTTCCGAGAGGTCGCGGAGATGATCTCTAAGGTAGGCTACCAAATGATGGATACATCAATCGCAAACTTATGCGCATATTGCAGGTCGGCTTCAAGATCTTCCTCAACATCACACCGACCATCACGAACTGGTCCAGCGACAACAAGCAGTTCTCCCTCATCTTCGAGGAGAACCCGCTGGCAGACTTCGTAGAGCTCCCCGACGACGGCCGCGCGCAGGACGAGCTATGGTTCTCGAACATACTGGTCGGAGTGCTGCGCGGTTCATTGGAAATGGTACGTCTGTGGGGCCGTCCCAGGGCATGTGAGGGCCTCAGGCTAACACTTGGACCAGGTGCACATGCAGGTTGAGGCGCACTTCATTAGCGACGTCCTTCGAGGGAACGACACCACTGAGATGCGGATATCGCTGGTCCGCTTCATTGACGACGAGATGCCACCGGACGATGAGTAGGAGCCGGCTCTAAATGATGAGAATTGATACCCTACCATGGCGTACTTGGCGGCATACATAGCGTTCTGTCCAATGAGCAAGAAGCCAGGGAGGCCTTACATTGTACAGGCAGCATTAGGAGCAGGCAGCCTCCGACGCGCACACCGGCGCACTGCCTCTGCATGAGAATGGATCACTAGGCCTGATTTGGGACAGAAAAAGTGCACTCAGTCGATGAACTGCACTCTACTAGATGGTGATGGGGTCCAATGAGGACAAATGAGGACAGACTTGCACCATCACCAATTGCACACAGCTCCAAACATCGATGACTTCAATGGTTTGTTTTTGCTATTGGACGGCATCCGAATGGATCTTCGAACGATTGCAAAGTGCGTTGAAGTCAACGGGGATGGCTGACTGCTCTGACATCGGGGTCGCGGAGTTGCAGATGCCCCACCAAGCCTCCTAAGATCTGCATACGGGGAAATTATCACCTGCACAAGGGGTCACGAACGTCGTGGACTCTCGTTGATGGACTGACATGGGGTGACGATGCGATCGAAAACTGCGATTGCTCCGTTTCGATGCGACTGTGTTGTCTTTGATGGAGGCTGGCATAAGGTGCAATCTAATAATACACCATCACGTGATGGCAGCTGAAATCAACCAGTTGACATGAATGCTCACTCGCAGTTGTCCTCTCCATCGACGGCTGCAACTCTCCTCGGTCCCTTCGTGCCTTGTATACTGCATCCTGACATGCACACGCGCCCATCGCGTAGCCGCATCCCGTCGTTGTCGTGGTCGTGATCAATATCTTGGCATCATCCCAGGGCTTCCCTGAAGCCCCCTCTCATCCTACCCTTCACGCTAACCCCCGACATCCATACCGTGCATCAGCCGCCGGCTTCCACTTTCCATCTCACTCTCGCGGCCACCTCGCTGCCAGCCTTTGCGCGAAGTCCAGCAGCGCACCTCCGCATCGCCTTGGTACGCCGCTGCCTCTCCCGCTCCGACACCGACCCCCCGTGGCGACGACATCCCATGCTGTTGTAGTCGGCTTCCTGCGCCCCCACGCCCCGTCGCGATGCAGAGCCAGCAGATGGCGCAGATGGCGGCCATGAATGCGCACAACGGGCCCGTCGACGGCACGCCCACCATGGGCAACATGGCGCACCCCGAGCGCGCGCAGATGGACCCGCGCGAGCAGCTTAACACGTACATCTACGACTACTTCCTGCGCAACAAGCACGGCCGGCTCGCGCGCGCCATGCTGGACGGCGAGATCAAGCTGTCGACGCAGAAACCCAGCCCTAAGAACCGCGCCAATGGCGCCGACGCCATGGACGACGACGCCATCGACGACCTGCCCGCGCCACAGATGCCGGACAACCAGGTGGCCGAGAACTCGTTTCTGCTCGACTGGTGGGTGCAGTTCTGGGACATCTTCCAGGCCAACGGGCGCCGGCCGACGGCCACCAAGTCGGCCGCGCAGTACATCAACCACACGCGGGTAAGTGGTGCATTCTGAGCGCGCCCTCGCAGCGGCACTGACGCACTCCACAGACGCTCGGCCACATGCAGAACGAGCAGCGCAACCAGCGCATGATGATGACGACCAACTCGATGAACGCCACGTACCAGAACGCCATGCGCAGCGGCGCCATGGTGAACGGCGCCGCGCCCAAGGACCTCATGCGTGCCGCCGCCATGAATAACAACCGCCCGTACGCACCCTACCCTTGTCGGACTTGTCAGGCTTATTTTGTAGTCACGAGCCCCAACTGACGCACCGCAGCAACGGCAACCCCATGCCGGGCATGCCGCAGATGAAGAACCCCAACATGATAGCCGCCCACATGCAGCGCGACGGCTCTGGCATGAACATGAACGGCCAGCGCCCGCAGTCGCCCGCGTCCAACGAGAACGCCCCGTCCCCGAATAAGCGACCCCGCGTCGACGGTACGTCGTCTGCCACCCCCGTGTGAAGCATTTAAGCTAACAAGCCGCGGCATACAGGCGGCATGAATGCAGGCAGCATGCCCGGCAGCCAGTTCAGCGAGTTCGCGCAGCAGGGCGCCCAGCTGGCGCAGCAGAAGAACATGCAGGAGGTATATGCCCAAAGCCTGGCGCAGCAACACAGAGTGGCACTGAATAACACTTCGTCTCCCCAGGCTATGGACTCAGGCATCCAAGGTTCGACTATGGCGCAACCCGGTTTGGAGGGCCAGGAGCAGCTCTTCACCGGCAACGGGCCACGGCCCGGCGCCAACGCCCCAGGCGCATCCAACCAGGGCAATCACGCCCTGCAAGACTACCAGATGCAGCTCATGTTGCTCGAGCAACAGAACAAGAAGCGTTTACTTATGGCCCGCCAGGAGCAGGACAACATGCCTGGGCCCCACCAGCAAGGTGCCGTCGGCGCTCCCGGTTTTGGCGCCATGTCACCGCAAGGTAGCAGACCCGGCGGCCCGTCGCCCAACCCCACCGACCAGATGAAGCGAGGCACCCCGAAACTTGGCCAGCAAGCTCTGCCAGGCTCGCCCATGCCGGAAGGAGTAATGCAACAGCAGCGCGGCTCTCCCGCACCCAACCTAAACTCCTTCGACCCCGCCCTCGCACCCCCAGGGATGCCTCCGCAGTTCTACACACAGATGCCTCACAACCCCATCATGCGGCCTCCCAGCTCGCATCCGGGCCCGAACTTCAACGGCCAGCCACTAACCCCCCAGCAAATGGATGCCATGCGCAATAGTCATATGCAGAACGGCGGCTGGCGAGGCCCACCGCAGCCTGGTATGATGCCAGGTGGACCGCAGATGGCCGGGCCTATGGGCCAGAACCCTCCGCAGCGCAACATGGCGCCGCCCCCGGCACCTACAAACGAGCAACCACGACCAGAGCCGTCTCCATCACAGTCCAACCAGGCGCCACCGACACCGTCACAAGGAAACAAGGCTGGTCCTAAGAAAAAGCCCACCAAAGACAACAAGGTAAAGCTGTGCGCTTCCGCTACACACCTGAGCAGCGCTGACATGGATTGCAGAAACCCGCAAATAAAAAAGGGTCGAATGCAAGTGCAATCACAGCAGCGACGAACGGCGAAGAGCCTCCCACGCCAACGTCGTCTACTCCCGTGGCGCCAATCACACCCGTTCACAAACAGTCATTTCAGGGACCGAATGGCCAGCAGCAGCAACCTGTGCAACCACAACCGCCCTCTCAGCAGCAGCCTATGGACAACGGTGGCCCACCATTTGGCAACATCGAAGACGTAAGTCTCTGCTATGACCTCTACCAGCTGTATAGACTAACACTCCTGCAGCCTAATGGCTTCGATCTTAACCTCGGTTTTGGCGATGAAACTGGTGCTCTTGAAAACTTCGACTTTGAAACTTTCTTGCATACCAACGACAACGACGGCTTTGGCAATCTTGGCGATTTCGATTTCCCCAATACCGCAGAGGTCGTTGGCGATATGTAGTCTCACAGGCTGCTCGCTAACTCGTTTTGATATGCAGCAGGGTCCTCCACCTTGACAAGCGCGGAGCCGACTGAAAACGTGGCTTTGAACTCGGCTGTGCGGGTGAGGTCTTGCGCATATTGAGACATGTGTGCTGACGCCTGGAGGCTGTGACGCGCCACCCTTGCTTACCGAGATTGGGAGAGAAGCTCGGAACGTAGCTGATATCGCAGTAAAATCAGCCAGTTTGGCTGTCAAAAATCGTTCATATACCCGTCATATTCGACCTCGATCGCTTTCTTATCCGGAGCATAACGGGCTGGGAGGGGAGGGAACCTCGGGGCGGTCGACCTTTTTCTGCCTGGTTGGAACTTAATTATTTTTCGGGCGTTCTCGCAGGCGCTACCTTTTGTCTCGTAACCCGGTTTTTTGTTCTATTCATTGTTGCGGATCTCACACATCGCTATAACTGGTTTCGCCTTTTGCATCCATTCGCTACCATTGCTCGGTGCGCTGGAGTCTTATTTGTTTGTTCTTATCTTGCTTGTTGCGTATACTGCTGGCTTTGGGGGAGGAGATTTGTTTATGATGATGGGGATGTGGGAGTGAGGGGGTTGGAAGATTATGTGTGTGTGTTGTGTGCTATACCATAGTTCTGTACTGCTGGGTTGGATTTGAGAAAGAGAGAGTGAGACAAAGAGCGGCGACCATGTCGTTCGGACGACCTTAATGCGAGAATTCATCTTTACCTTTCTCGTACATTGTCTACTCTCCCTCCTACATGTGTATAAGGTTGTATGTAGCTCTTGTTTCTAACATGTTTTTGCATATGATTCACCCTTGAGTAAGGTTTTCCTTTCATCACCATGTAATCGCGCAGTCTTGTTTTATCGCAAGAGTACTCTAGAGTGACGTTTCAAACACGTTGCCTTTTACTCGTAAAACAACTTTGCGGGGGCTGTTGTGAAGAGCGCGCACAATAGGCTAACGGCGGAGTCGGAGTGCAAACATGCCCTGTAGAGTGTTGTTGGCATGACTAAGCTGCTTATGTGTCAGTCGGAGAACCGATCCTCTCCGCAAGCCACACACGACGACGTGGTGTATGACTCCGACGCCCTTTTTCATTGAGCCCTGGTTCTGCTACTGATATACTGTTGCCGCCACTTGTTGTTGGTACTACATGAACTATTTGCACCGCCACAGTCCCTTTTTTTATCATTCAACATTGTGCTATCAACAAAAGTGCATGCAGTCAACTGGGGCTATGGCGCACCTGTCCCTGACAACAGCCCGGAGATTGATTGATTGATTGATTGATTTAACGTTCTATGTGAGTCTGAAACTATAGAGAACAAGAGGAGCAGTAGCTCCTCTAGTTTTTGGATGATGAGTGTTTTCAAGAGGAAGGAGTCTCTGGAAGTACAAGGGGTGGTGAGGGTTATAACCCTAGGCCTTCGGCTGCCCTAAGGCAACGTACTGGGAGTGCTTGCCCAGGGCTTTTTTTTGGAAAGTAAGGCAAAGGTGATGGGAGCCAGATTCAAACTGACGCTCTTTTTATAACCTGCCAAAACAGGAAATTTAAGAGAACCAGGTCAAGCACTTTTCCCACTTGACCATCCCACCAACGGCCTGGAGATGTATGTATGTATGTGTCGGTATACACATACTGTTCCGCCTCGATCCTAATTCGGTCCGACTGGCACCCCCGCACCGAAGCAGTATATAGATCTCCGCATCCACATTCATAGCAAGACAATACCAATTTACCAAGAAGAAATTCGTTACTGCTATCACCCGTACGATCGTACAAAAGCCTACCAACAGTATGTTGTATGTATGTATGTATGTATTCAATTAGCGTCCTATCCGAGTCTGAGACTAGAGGACATGAGCAGCCATGGCTGCTTAGGTAAGAAGAGGATATATATCAAGGGGTGAGAGTCTCTGTAAGTACAAGGGATGGTGAGGGTCTAAGCCCTAAGAGAGGAGAGAGGTACAAGAAATACAGTAATGCCATGCTGTCCTTCAGCTCCCTCTCCTCGGTTTGTGTCTGTAAGGCCGTGTTGTGGTGGTGTAGGTAGGGCTCGACGCCCAAAGGCAAGTTATGTTCTATTCTGTTGTGTGTCTATCCGTTGTTGTTATCTCTACCGTTGTATGTTGTGTGTCCCCGTGTTCCTTTGGCATCCGAACCCCCTTCGGCTAACATCCGCACACATCCGCACACGTGATGTCACTTCTACTCCACCACAGTGTTG
Source organism: Clathrospora elynae (assembly GCA_010015635.1). Classification (NCBI taxonomy): domain Eukaryota; kingdom Fungi; phylum Ascomycota; class Dothideomycetes; order Pleosporales; family Diademaceae; genus Clathrospora; species Clathrospora elynae. The sequence goes on from ML976024.1 coordinate 108,087, forward strand.
GCTGCCTTGTTTGCACGTTGTTGGATTTTATGAATTTGGAGAAGCAAGTCCTAAGGATTGAAATACTGCTGGCAAAAGAACAGAAGGGTCTGTTACTTTGCTGTTACAAGTTAAAACCAAGGTAGATAGTATATGTTGAATATAACAAGGGATTCTCTGTGATGGGCTAGGCCCATGCAGTTCTACATGTGAGGGCTAGGCCCGCATGTAGAGACCCACAAGTGGGTCTGAGAGTGGAGTTGTTCCACCTCATTGTGCATAAATATCGACTATGCAAGTTGAATACTGTTCATTCAACTTGTGCCTGCCTTTTGGCCCAGTGGTCTAGTGCATATAGTCGTGCCTATTACCTTTTAGGTTTAGATCCTTACATTTTGAATGAACACCCCAAGGTCTAAGGTTCGATTCTGGCTCTGGCCATCACTTTGGCTTACACAAAAACAAGGCTCTTGATTTTGTGGGGGCTCGCAGTATTTTCACCTACCCTAATAGCGCAAGCTAAGAGAGGGGTAATGTGATGGGCTAGGCCCATGCAGTTCTACATGTGAGGGCTAGGCCCGCATGTAGAGACCCACAAGTGGGTCTGAGAGTGGAGTTGTTCCACCTCATTGTGCATAAATATCGACTATGCAAGTTGAATACTGTTCATTCAACTTGTGCCTGCCTTTTGGCCCAGTGGTCTAGTGCATATAGTCGTGCCTATTACCTTTTAGGTTTAGATCCTTACATTCTCTGACTATTGTTGTAGTATTTGGTACTACATATCCCCCTCTTGCCTTGCGTTATTGTTGTCCTTGTTGTAGGGTTATTGGAAAATTTGCAACGTTTAAATAGCTACGGATAGCTGTCATTGTTGTGTGGGAGCAGAGGTAGAGGCGGCAATGCCAGGCCATTCTTCACCTCCCTCTCCCAGATTTGTGTCTGTAAGGCTGTGCTGGCTGCTTTGTTTGCACGTATCATATCTGGGACTGCAACATTTGGTGGGTGTGTGGGAGTAGAGGTGGAGAGGAGGCAATGCCAGGCTGTCCTTTACCTCCCTCTCCTAGATTTGTGGTAGTAAGGCCGTGCTGGCTGCCTCATTTGCGCGTTTTGTGTCAGGGACTGCAATGTTTGGTGTGTTGGAAGGGCTATGGGTAGCTATTATTGTTATGTGGGAGCAGAGGTAGAGGCAATGCCAGGCCATGCTTCACCTCCTTCTCCTAGGTTTATGTCTGTAAGGCCATGCCGGCTGCCTTATTTGCGGTTTATGCAGGAGAGGATTTGAGTGCTGCCATCCGTCTGCTAGTTGTGTTGCTGTTCCCTTGACCAAACGTCCTGATCTCTAGTGCACAGACTGCAGAAAATTCTTTGAAGCTCTAGCTGCAACAAAGCCGTCTGCGCCACTGCTCACAACGCTGCAGCGTAGAAATAACACTGTAGAGAGACCAGGAAGGGAACTTTGAGATAGAAAAGGTCAAAAAATTGATGAATTTTGACCTTTCTGCAACTTTGGAAAGTTGGTGTTTGGTGACACAATGCCCTTTGTAAGTTGAATTTCCTATTCTACTTTGTCTGAAGCTGTGGCTGGCAGCTGATGAAGTGTGATGCCCAAATTCTGGCCAAAAGGCGGTGGAGAGGGATTTTAGCCACAACCAGCTGTTACAGTCCAACTTACAAAGGCGGGAGTTAGCAAGATATGAGAAGACAGTCAATGAGCCGTTGCACCGGGCCAGGAGATGAAGGGACGTGCCAAGAGAAATTGCAGCATACCCCTCGATGACAATAAACGATTATCCTCTGGCTTACAGCAACGGCAACACGTTGGCAACCCGGACGGGTACAGCGATCCGTTAGCAGGGCTATCAGCATCTCATCCTTGTACCGCGCCACGGTTAGCGTCCAACGGAGTCCAACAAGTCTAACCGATCCAACGAGTCCAACGGATTCCAACGAGTCTAACCGATCCAACGTCCAACGAGTCAAACAAGTCCAACGCGTCCAACAAGTCCAACGATCATGAGATTCATGGGACGCTGGACAGAGGGCCATGGACGCGGGTACATAAACAGCACTGCGAGCCCTTATGGCTCAACGTGTTCAACTCATCAAGTGAAAGCAATACTACTATTCTATCTACCTCACGCCTTCGATCCGCTTTGCAGAGAGCCCCTTCTACTGCATTCGCATCGTCCCTCCTTTTTGATACGCTTTGCAGAGAGCCCCTTCTACTGTCTCTGTATCCTCCCTCCGATCCTGATCCCATTCATCCCAGAGAACCAACCTTGCATTCCCCCGACTACGTACTATACATTGAGCCTACCAGCTCCGGTCGTACCCTCCAGTCGGAAGGATCCTCACATGCCCTTGCAGAGCCTCTAATAATTGTCCGACTCTTTGTCTGTTGGTGGTCTCAAACCATTTGCAACTTCCTGACCATTGCGGGTCCGCTCTGTTTGAGTTGTATTCCAGGTAACATCATGCCAGTTTATAGGATCCTGTAACCACTTGATTACACAGAGCTTCCTCTCCCAAGTATGTGGAATCCGCCTTAAATATCTTGGGGCCTTCTCATTTGGTGTAGAGTCTTTCTTTAGCCTAGGTCCTTTCCTGCTCCGTGATGGCTTTGGCATTACTGAGTCTGGCATAACCAAAGCCATTGTGTTGCAGAGCAATAACCGTATTCAACAGGCAAGTTGTAATCTGTTGTCTTGCAGCAAATAATGCAATATAACTAGGCTGTTAGTAGGCTTCTATACGATCGTACGGGTGATAACAGTAACAAAGTTCTTCTTAGTGATGTTATTGTATTGCTATGGATGTGGGTGCTGAGATCTATGTACGGCTTTGGTGCAACCGTGCAAGTTGGACCGAAGTAGGATCGGGGCGCAACAGAATGTGTGTATACCTACATAGGCTTTTTCAAAGCATGCCAAGATTCCAATGTCAAGACAGTATACAATAACTACGGCACTGCACGGTATGGCACTGCACGGATGATAAAGTGGGGTTTTGAGTTTGATATCGGCCACAGAGCTATGCTGATTTTGGCAAGTACTGCCACCTCCAGCCGCCTCCCAAATAGGTTCGGGGTTTCACTTATAGGCCAGATTAACCGGTACTTCTAGAACACACGCGGGAGCGGCAGTATGTCGAGATATTCGGAGCGGTTGATACAGTCTTCCGACATACAGCGCCCATATCAATGTGTACTCGCGTTAGAAGCCCGATCTGAGAGCCAAGGCCCGAAAGTTACCGAGCCACGTAGGTTAGTGTGAGATATTTATTGTCGTAATGCATGCCCGGGGTGTCCATCTTTAAGCCGGTCATGTCGATAGAGAGGGCGCGGGAAGATGTATGTATTGCTACCAAAGAGGCATTACACTGCCTCAGAGTACGCTTGCCGGCAGGTGAGTAGGAAGGGCGTCACGAGGTGGAACTCGTGGTCGAAGAATTTATCCTGACCAATTTCGCGCTCGTACACGTCATCAAAACGCTGTAGTTGTTGTTGGCCGTCGGGGTTACGGGAGCAAATCGCATGATAGGTCTTCACGTCGTGGAGCAGAACTGGCTGATCTCGCTTGAACATGGGTTCGTAGATGGTGTTGCGCATCTAGGCCGGAAGGTCGAGGAACGAAGGTGCATCCGTCTGCGCTCGGGTTGACCTCGGCTTTTGGAACTGCATGGCGTTGGCGGTAGAGCTGTTGTGGTTAGTGGTGTATGTAGCCCTGAATTCCGCGCTTGAAGTCGCAGTTGACGGTGGTGGTATTGAAAGCGGAGCAAGCAGTGAGACCTTTTGCGTGGGCGCCAAGGACAGATATCCTTTCTTGGATGCTAGGTATGAGAGAAGGTTGAGCGTGCGCGCAGAATTTAATCGTCCCCAGAACACTTGGCAGCAGCCCGGGAGAGGATAGATGGGCAGCACATGACCTGAACTCGTGGTTGAGCCGATAGTGCTGATACTGAACCAAACTGAACAACCAACTGAACCCTTCGGGACGGGTATCAACCACGACACGTGATAACCACAAATTATTACACCGCAAACGGGAAATAAACAGACCCACGTTGCATCCCATATACACACGATTCACAAGATCTGTATCCAGCTAGCTAATCGTAAAATCCCAGAATCTTGTTCGCCCTGTCCAGAATCACTCTTTCTCCGGGGCCCAGGCCGGCGGCATCGCTATCCCACTCTTTCAGGCCCATGGCTCTGCAGCCCTCATCGCCGACGAGTTGCGCCATGTCTTCAGCCTTAATACGTCCGACATGCTCGCTCTCGCCAACACCGCCGCCGAAGTCAGGACTTGGGGTTCCGTTGAGGAAGTTGTCGCGCTGACGGACCAAGTAGTTTGCGTTATCCTCCGTCATTGGACAAGCCGGGATGTATAACACGCTGGAGTCAGTCTTCCCTGCGTGTGTCTTGTCTACGGAATGGATGGTGTCGCAGTGCCAGGCTACATAGTCGCCGGGTCTGACTGTAGGCATGTGGATCATCGACTTTTGGAGATTCAGGTGAGGGTGGAGCAGGTGTGAGAGCTCTTGACCGTGGCCTGGAGTCGCGCCCTGTACCCAGGACGATTGTGTTAGGTCTATTTCCCAGTTGTCGGGCGCAAGGAAATCAGCTGATTGGGTGATAGCTTCAGAAGCTGTTTGCGCACCAGAGTCGACACCTCGTTTGGGCGAGAAGAAGGGTCGAAGAAGGTAGTATGCAGTGGCCTCCGCTAACAACGGATTCACTAACAAGGTGCCCTCAAACGGCCCAGTCGTAGAGAGGGACAGCCAGCCCTGGAACATGCGGAATGCGCTGCAAGCTCCCACGCCCTGGTGGAGGTCTGAGACGACAGGCAGGCGGCAACTTGCCTCCCAGGGATCAAAGTCCTCCCATCGACCCTGCCAGACCGAGTCGTATACCTTCCCTAAGCCGTATCCTCGGTCGTCCCAGCGTTCGACGCTACCGCCATCGACGTGCGGCCCCAATGCGAATTTGGCGTCACCAGGAAGACGCATGCGCAAACGATCGGCGTAGCTGATCGGATGATTTGTAGACAACGGAATGTGTGGTTTCGTGCTGTGCCAGTACGACATAAGAAATTGATGCGTCTTGAGGAGGTTCGAGTTTCCGCGCGCGAGGAGCTGGGATTGCGACCAGTACAGCTCGAAGACTTGAGGTTTATCAGCAGGGAAAGCTGTGCGTTGGTTAGTCATCATTCACTCTATCATTAGTGAAATTTTACCCTTTGTCTGAGGATTCTGGCGAATGTACTCTCTCAGACTCTCCTTCCATTGCAGCGCCTCCTGCTCCGGCACCACACCCTTTACAACGGCCACGCCTCTCTTCCTCAGTTCGCTGCTGAAGGCTTCGGGAGCATTGTCGACGTCTTTGAATTCAATCTCCGGAACGATCTTGCTGCCGAGCTCAACGATGAGCGGAATCTCTTCCCGGAGGACCCGGAGAAGGCGTTCCCAAGACTCCCTTACCGCGCTTTCGTGCCCTCTGATTAAGCGGCTTTTGAGGTCGGCATATTCGGGCGTCAGAGGCTCAAATTTCTGCCCAGAGAGCGAGGCGAATGCGTCCGAGATATCGCCTGCGCGCTTCTGAGCTTGTTTTGCTGCCGTGCGCAGTTGCGTTGCCGCGCGTCTCGACGGAGATCGGATGGTTCGAAATGCGGAAAACATCAGAAAACGCACATTATATATTCTCAGCTCCGTCGCCGTCGACTCGCCATACGGTCCTGGTAATCGAAGCTCCAGCTGTGAGGGGAAGTTACTGCCGCATCGGAAGCTCTTCTCAACGAAGCTTAGCGTGGGTTGGTAGCTCTCCAACCCAATACCCCGCCATCCCACTTCCAAGCATCACCACAGCCCACCGGCTCTCAATGCCATGCCTAGTAGCTTAATGGACACGCTGAACCGACGGCCCGTAGTCCCACTGACCGCCTCCATCATCGTGATACTGGCAGGCAGAATGGACGTAAAAAACAGTTTCGTCGTGTGGAATCAAGGTACGATCTTGGAGTGATCGCGAATATGAGTGGGGTAGTCGTCTGGGGAGCCATTGAGGACCTGGGGAAACCAACTACAGCTCGTTAGGGCTTGATCGAGTCTTACCAGATGCCTTATATGTCTTACTGCGCGTCTGTCAAGGTCTTGTCGACGCGTCAATACGGTTACCGCGGGATGTTCCCCGCAGCCAACACTGCGGTCCCAGGAACAAGTATATGAAGTATACGTGCCCATTGCTGCGGGTTGCTTTTGTACTCCCTAACTATTCGTCCAAGTAGCTGTGACACCAGTTTGCTCAACACGTCCACAATGTCGCAGTCGTATCTGCCTAAAGATTTCCTGTGGGGATTCGCAACAGCAAGGTTCGTCTGACCTGACTTCCAGTCTCCACTCAAAGTACCCCGCAACGACACACATCGAAGCTACCGGTCTAACATACTGAATTTGGAACCTGCAGCTACCAAATCGAAGGCGCACCGCATGAAGATGGCCGCGCTGATTCCATCTGGGACACCTTCTGCCGCATCCCAGGCAAGATTGCTGGTGGAGAGTCGGGTGATGTGGCCTGTGACTCTTACCACCGCACTGACGAGGACATTTCTCTCTTGAAAAGCATCGGCGCAAATTCATATCGCTTCTCGCTCTCGTGGTCCCGCATCATCCCGCTCGGTGGACGCAACGATCCGGTAAACCAGAAAGGCCTCCAGTACTATGTCAAACTGGTGGACGACCTCCGTGTCGCAGGCATCGAGCCGATGATAACACTCTTTCATTGGGATCTCCCAGACAACCTGCATAAGCGATATGGCGGCATGCTGAACAAGGATGAGTTCGTGAAGGATTATGAGAGCTATGCCAGGGTGTGTTTCAAGGCCTTCGGTTCGAAGGTAAAGTTTTGGATAACGTTCAACGAACCGTGGTGTAGTTCTATTCTCGGATATGGAACCGGGTTGTTTGCTCCTGGGCGTTGCAGTGATCGGAGCAAGAGTGCAGAAGGTGATAGCTCTAGGGAGCCATGGACTGTAGGCCATTCGCTCCTCATTGCTCATGGTGCGGCGGTCAAGGCCTACCGCGACGATTTCAAGGCCGAAGACGGAGGTCAGATTGGGATCACGCTCAATGGTAAGTAAACTACACGTGTTTTCCAAAGTTTCCTGAGCCGCAACGTCAATGCTCTTTGCGGCGGCTGGCCTCATGCAGAGGATACCAAAGTCGACATCAGATAGGAGCGCGAAACAGTCGCTGATATCTCGCAGGTGACTGGACCGAGCCGTGGGACCCAGAGGACCCGAAAGACCGTGAGGCATGCGACCGCAAACTTGAGTTTGCAATCTGCTGGTTTGGCGACCCTGTGTATTTCGGCAAATACCCAGACTCGATGCGCAAGCAGCTGGGCGATAGGCTGCCGGAGTTTACTGCGGAAGAAACGGCCTTGGTCAAGGGAAGCAATGACTTCTACGGCATGAACCACTACTGCGCGAACTACATCAGACACAAGGATACGGAGCCGGAGTTGAACGATCATGCTGGTAACTTAGACGCTCTTTACCAGAACAAGAAGGGAGAGTGGATTGGTCCAGAAACACAATCTTTCTGGTTGCGACCAATGCCTTTGGGCTTCAGGAAACTCATCAAGTGGCTCAGCGATCGATATGGAGGCCCAACTTTCTACGTAACGGAAAACGGCACAAGTGTGAAGGGCGAGAATGATCTACCTCTAGAACAGCTCCTAGAGGATGAGTTCCGCTGCGAGTACTTTAGGGGATACATTGGAGCTTTGGCAGACGCTCATACCATTGACGGAGTGGATGTCAGGGGCTACTCGGCGTGGAGTCTCATGGAGTATGTTACCACCCTTTCCTTGCATCTCAAATCACGCTCGAGGGTAGACCCGAGGGCACGGATTTGACCCTTAGAGTGGGAAACTGTCCGTGATGTTGTGCGTGCGCGACCGGCAGATCGACCAAGTCTCCTAGCTTCAAACACGACACTCGCTCCCGCGGATAAAGTATTGGCACTGACTATTGTACCTGCAGTAACTTCGAGTGGGCCGAAGGCTACACTACACGCTTCGGCGTCACATTTGTCGACTACAAAGGCGGGCAGAAGCGGTACCCCAAGAAGAGCGCGCGCGAGATCTCGAAAATCTTCGACAAGTATATAAAAAAGGAGTAAGTAGTGATATATCGACTACGTTTGTAGCCTCGCTACGGGGGTAATCTTTCTAGCATTCTTTTAGCGTATTGTCTGCGATTGTTATTATGAAAAGCCCTGCTGTTTATTTACCGCATGCGGGAACTTTCGCGACCTTGGTGCGTATGAATCGAAGTCTTTGTGTTGCCTGGACATGTCTAGATCCGGAGCATTGCGACATCTTGGGGTAGTAGGGATGGTTGCGTATCTCGAGCGTGGGCCTCGCGTTATTGACTCCGGTGTTGACAGCCTCTCGCACGTCCTCCACTTTGGCCATTGTCTCCGGGTACAGCGTCACTTTTCAGATGCTTGTACAGCTGAATACCAGCTATGATCATGGCTGTTACATATAGGCACTCCACTCTTTTCTCCGACACCACTCGATCCAAAGATCAACATGAGTAGACGAAAAACATGGTTAGGCTTCCGTCGTTACATCGTCTCTCCGCCGGAGACTGCGCTTGATAAGACTGGTAGATCAGTAACTGCCGACCACGCACATTTCCCCTTTGATGGGTACGCCACGATGTGGAATAATCCCTTCTAGCCCCAAGCTAGAAGCTTGACCGAAGATTCATAATGGCGCAATACGTCGCTTCGCATGAATCGGCAAGTGTGATCGGTGAGGTAGCGAGCGAGCGAGCGACCTATCTCGCGCTTGATGAGATTATTGAATTGTAAGTGGGACGCATTATCCTGGTTGCCCTAGATGTTCCCGCAAACTCTAATCTTCACAAGCATGTTTCATTCCAAAGCCCCGAGGCCGCCAGCATCAGCTAGTGTATTTCGAAGGTTAGCTGTGGACTGTGTTCTGGGTCGAGTTTCGCTGGGCCACGCGGATCTCTTTGCGTGCATGGCGCGGGATGGGTGGTTGAATGGCGGTTGATATCAACACCTGCGCACAAAGTTGTTGTCCAGGCACCATAGGATCGTGGGAAAGTTCGGTAGCGAGAACCGCGAACCGTGTCTGTGACAGTTCGGCAGTCCGCATGACTTTGATAGCGGCGTGCGCGTGATGCAAGTCCCGGACATCCCAGCTGATGCAGTCTTGCGCAATCGCGAACCGACGTTATGCCCTGGACTAGGTGTCTATACATGGTTCCCTTGAGTGGCAAGAGGTACCTTGAGACTAGTAAGGTCCCAGGGACTGGTTGATGCTTGCTTGCAGTCGCAGGGGGGTTACGAGTAAGCCAGGTCAAGCGAACCAGTCCGGCCCGCTCGTTGGATTCCAAGGATTCCAGAAAACAATGCGCGCAGTGACACAACGTATTGATGCGTTACACAGCATATCTACAGGGCTCATGAAGGGGATGAGCGGAAATCGGTAGAGAAACAGTCGGAGAAAAGCGCCGCTACTGCGCGGTTGCTGATACCTCCCGTGAGTGATTTGCTCGGCCGTGATCATCAATCGGGCAGCTTCGCGTGGGGAAGTCTAACATTGGGATTATCACAGCTCTTGATATTGACAGGTGTTTTCAGGTGCATGTAGTTGTGATCGTCAAGAGTTTTGTTTGAGCAGGTTTCCCAATGATTTTGATATTGTAAGTCGGAACAGCCTCCCTAAGCGCCACAGCTGGTGTGGACTTCGGTGAATAACACGAGCAGTATTTCTGTGGTGGCAATCTCGGTCGCTATCTGAGAGTGAGCAAATGTTCTACGGCATGATGGAGGGGGGACGCTAGAAGGTTTGCCTGGACTGGTAAAGTTTACGCTAAGAGGTTTACGTCCTGGTAGGCGTAGTCATGGAGTTTACCGAAACTTGACCGGAATGAAATGACACGGTATCTATTGGAACAGCTCATAGCTGTATAGTTGTCTCACATATGACGATCGTTCCTTTTCAATGTGAAATAACGTTCCTGCTAACCGCAAAGAGCGTGACGTTGCAGAAGGTGCAGCGCAGTTGACCCTGCAACCCCACTTGTGCCCCTCCTAACCACGACGACATCCCGCAAAACACGAACGCGATTTTGTTCATTTCACCACTTCTTCACAGCCAGGACCAGATTCGCGCGCTTCGGTCCTTTTTCTTGTCGCGGCTTCCGGCTTCGCGGCCTCTTGGCCTAGCGTTGCCGACGTGCATCATTTTCTTATTCGAAACACTTGCCGACTTCTGTCCTCGTCCAATGTCGGCGCCAAACGTTCCTCATGTGGCTGGGGAATGGCTCGAGGATAGATAGATACACGAAACAGGGCGAGCACTGTAAATATCGATCTTGGCACTCCGTACGCTAACTGTATAGCCTCCACATCGAGCGATGAAGTTCCTGGAACTTTGCTTTATCAAATGCCGGGAGATGCGATAATAGCGCAGCAGATCGCTCCTGGAGATGAATTTCCCACCCATCAACATCTGCTGAACATGAGGAGATGTAGATCACATACAACCCGTTCCTCCGCTGTGAGCGGACGTCGTCGAGATGCGCACGAGCTCCAGCCACATGTGCCTTTCGGGATACGGAGCATGCGGCCTGAAGAAGCGCATCACGGACTCTGACCAATGCTTCCAGTCTTCAGCTCATTTCTGCAAAGGTCCTACAGGCCGACGCGCACCTGCGCACGACGGAAGCCTTCATCATGTCTTTCCACGTGCCGACGATGCACCTCAGCTGCAGGGTGCCGAGTATAGACGCATCAACTATGCATGTACAGCACACTGCATGAAACGTATCGCTGGCCGTAAGCCCGTGATAGAGTTTTCAGTCGTGGCAATGCTACAAACACTCCCATGTCAATGTAGCCCGGGCATCAAAACGCAGTCCGTGGCGGGAGGCCGGATGGTTCCTTTCACAGTGCTCCGAAAGTTCCTGACCCTGGCATGATCGCCGTGGCTGTCCAGGAGCACCCTTACGGCTTGATTTCTAAGATGACAAGATACACCGCCGGCGCTCTGCAAGCCGTGGTCGACTGGACGGGGACCTCATCATGCCTTGGCCGTCGGGTTATTTCTCATGATGCAGGGCTTCCACGTGCGGACCCTCTTAGCGCGACCGGGGCCTGCTCGTCTCTTCATCAGGACGGTGTCATCCTTGAACCCGGTATCACCGCATGAGCCCACGCCATACGCTCCTCAAACATCACCTCCAGGCCGTGTCTGCCCACCTGTCGTCCCAACTCCGCTACGGTCCGCTATCAATACGGCCGGTTGACTGACTGGCAAGCGACCATAGCGACATCAGGTACGAGTCCTCCGCTTTGCGGGTCTTACGAACCATCCTGGTGGTGCCATACCGCTCTTCTGCGCTCTCACTCTTGAGGCAGGTAAGGTGGACCGAGGGGTGTTGTGCAGTAATAGGCCGACCATGCCATCCTTAGTGGGGAGATTATCCCAAGCTAGAGCCTGTAGTGCCTTTCCAGAACAGCGATCACAGCTACATACGCAGACGCAGGGGTGTGTGGCTCCACCGACGCGTCCGTCACCGCCGTTGAGAGTTTATCGAGTGAAGGGTCTTTTTACTACTTTAACCAAGTGTTCCGAGCTGCGTGCTTAGCATCACCTGAATCCAAGCCCCGTGGATCTATTGTCGGAGCTAAGGTGAAACGATTTCCCCAGAACCCACGTTTGTGTGGCTCGCACCAGGGCCAGGATCAGGATCCAGGCACTAGTCTAGGGTCGAAGCATGGGACGCGAAAAGACGCTATTCATCAGACTTGACCTGATAGCAGGTTATAGGCTCATGCCAGCCATTTCTTGCCTCGCTCAGTCCAGTCCAGATTCTACCATTCCGCTTTGCAACTTTGGCCTGCTCCTCACTCTTGTTAGACTTCGCTTTCACTACTTGCACCATACCGTCTTTGGACCCTGGACACGGCTACCATTCATCTGAACCTCTGTCTGCCTTCCCTCTCTAAAGCTCGAGAGCATCCATCCTTTGATCACAGACGACCTTGATCACACCAAACGCTTGGACCGCATCCGTTAGGGCCCCGCTTACATAGCAACCTCGACCTCGCATATACTCTCACCGCCTCTCGCGGATCCTCGATGACTTCAATTCTTCACTACCGAGATCCCATCGTCTACCGGAGCGACTTTATGAGTACCTCCAGCTACAATTCGCCTCACATGGAGCACTCGAAAAGATCCCCGCCTTATGAGGGTCACTCCTCTGGGTCCGAGGCAAGGCAACTAACTCCCGGTGCGAAGAAACGTCCATCGAGAGCTGGCACACGCAGTGTCACCACCCTCACAGCCGCCCAGTTGGAACGAAAGAGAGCAAACGACCGAGAGGCACAGCGAGCGATCCGCCAGAGAACCAAGGATCACATTGACACCCTCGAACGACAAGTGCGCGACCTCACTGCTCAGTTAGAGAATAGTTCATCGACCAAGATGATGGACCTCATCCGCAGGAACGACGAGCTCGAGCAAGAGAACACAGTTCTCCGCTCGCGCCTGTCGCACGCTGTGTCGGCTCTAGGTGTCCCGGAGCAAGGAGCAGGTATGTGACGAATTTCATTTTTGCGAAAGCACTGTTCAGTTGACCCCCTTCGGGCGCATTCAGCTGCGCTATTTGTTTTTGGTGTTCTCGGCCCGCAACCGTTATGGTGCAGGCGAACCTCTTTTCGTAGGATCATCACGTCTTGCTTTTTGCTCATTTCCCATTATCCATACTCGCTTCTGCATCGAGCGGCGTGCAGCTTCTGTAACGTTCGCTTCCTTTTCGCTCGAAGCGAGACGAGAGCGACAGGCATTGTTCTTGAATCGATTTAGTATCAATGCAAAGTGACTGACTTGGGAACAACAGGTGCACCCTCGCCCAGTGATCGCGTTCAGATGCTCAGCCAGCCCCGGAGGATGTCAACTGGAACCGCGAGGAGCGCGCATTCAGTTCCCGAATTGGCAACGCCTGCGTCTCAACCTGGACATTGGCAGCAACAGCATACGTACACCCACTCGCCGCATGTCGATGCGCCACCAGCCATGGGTGAGGTTCAAGCGCCTCAGCACGAGGCTGTCCGCTGGAGCCCCCACCCCGGCCACCCACAACAACACCACCAGGTTTCGATGCCAGTGCAGGATCCATCAGCCCATGCGGTCGAACAGCCAAACATGTCATACCCCAGCCCTTATGTCATGGAGAGCAACGCACGAGCTATGTCCTACCCTTTGGAGAACGCATCTATGGTCACCTCACAGCCCATGCCAATGTCAGGATACGGTACGCCTACTTCTCACCCCTCGCCGCATGCCTCCGAATACCGACACATGAGCGCTCCCATGCACCATCAACAAGGCCAAGGTCCACCTCAACACCAACAACATCACACCTCAGCTCCGTACGGTACTTACCACTCTCAACAAGGCTACCCTCCGCAAGGCGGTCACGGCAGCGAGATGCCAATGATGCACTCCCACCAGCACGGTCAGTCTCAGATGATGAATGAGCAGGGACAGCATATCATCTACCAGCCGTACCCACCAAACATGAAGGCAGAGCATTGAAGATGACCCTATTCGTGCAAGTGTTGCCAAATCCTTCTTGGCTGTAGACCGTTAGCAAGGATGCCGGGATGCCGATCCTTCCACTATGGAGCACCCACTTCCATGGAACAGGGTTCCCTTTTCGCAAAGCTATTCGACACGCCACAAGTCATCACACACAACATCTGGGTACATCATCCATAGCGCAGCGATCTCAGCACCTCTCGGCTCCCTCTCCTGCATGCACGGGCGCTCCAAACTCGGCTCATCACGCCGACACGATCTTCTCGATGACGGCGCGAAGCACATCCACGTCCTTCGCGTCAACACCGCGCCCTTATTGCATGAAGCGCAGAAAAGTAGGTCTCACATGCACATGTGGGATCACACTTGGTACCCTACCGTCGCGGAATCACAGCTAGCGTCCCCGGACACGCTGAAGAGATGGAAACTTTGTGAGCTACCGGTACACCTAGGAAATGAGCCAAGGAAGGTTCCGTGGATCTACCCCCTGACTAGGGTCCGTGTCGCGAGAGTTGGGTTTGTTCGCTTCGACTTCTCCGAGCGATGGATCGAGACGATGCCCTAGAGCGCTAGATACCACAAGCGAAATATTCCGGCGCGAACCAAAGCTAGCCCCACATGCACCAGTACAAGCTGCTATGCTGATGAAACATGGATCCCAAATACACTTTTTTCTTGCGCCACATCACCGATGCATTCTGCGGCATCATCGTGCAAGTTGAATTCATGTCTGGTGCGCTACAGTTACAGTAATACGACCGCCAAAGCACCGAGGCCGGTAGAAAGCTCAAAGTCACGTCCATGCGCCAAGATTACCATCCTCCCGCAAATCCGGCGACATGGGCCTGGTTGGCGTTCCCGTCCAATCGTACCGCATCGCAGTCGGTATAGCGGGTCTGCTCCTTTACGCGCACGGCTGGGTTGGATGGCGGATACGGCGAACACCATATCTAGCAGCTCACTGTGTAGCAACGTGAGGTGCATCTTCGCGATAGTTTGCAGTAGGTATTTGTCACACCGCATGAACGAAAGATATTGGATGAAGCAGGGAGCCGGATGATCTATTCACTATCGCTACGAGGTGTAACTACGGCAGTTGCGCTCACGACGCTTTCGGCGCTGCAGCCGCCTGTTGCGCGCGGATCTGCGACAATAGCTCGGGATACCACCTCTCGCCCACATCAGGATGGCTCTTCACCCGGTTCATGAGCGTCGCCTCACCAAGGTGTCCCCACCGCCCCTTTACAAATGTAAACTCTACATCGTCCTTTCTCTTCTTCCTTGCTTCGTCCCGTAACTTCAACACCTCCTCTGGCACATCCATGGCCTCGAACTTGGCATCGTAACTCACGCCCTGGAAGAACGGGACCGAGTACCGCGCCCCTTGGCCTTTCCGTGGACTCAACACGCGATGTGTGGTTGATGCGCAGACGCCGTCGGATAGCGCCTCCATGCCTTGTCCGATTGCGACGACGAGGGTCCCAGGGATGGGCGCGCAGTCTATCCACTCGCCCTTTGCATTTTGCGCCTGTAGGCCGAGTTGGTTCGATGCTTGCAGGAGGAAGCTGGTCAGCATGCTGTCTTTGTGCGGACCCACGCCCTGGCGCTTGATCTCCCACTTCTTCCTGTCCATCTCGCTTGCTCCGGCTCGCAGGTCAGGCACGTCGACTTCGGGGTACTTGACTATCTTGAGTTTGTGCTGCTGGTTCGTGTCGAAGAACTTGTCGAATGCGTCGGGGGAGAGGCCGATGGCTTCGGCGATGAGAGAGGTGAACAAGGTGGAGATGTGTGACATGCGGCGTATGTAGTCCTCGTACACCGGCCGAAAGTTGGGTAGGTGCTGTGTTGACGGCCATTGATTTGGGGCAAGCAGGTTGTGGTACAATGGTGCTTCCGGTCCTGGGATAGGGTGTGGTGTCGAGAGGTCCAGTTGTTCGCGATGGTCTGGATTGAACGCCGTGGTTTCATTATCGAGCTGAGAGGATTGTCAGCGTTGATGCAAAGAGGTATGGTTTCGCATGAGAACACAAGATGAACAAGAGATAGTAATTGCAGGAGACTTTGTGATCATTGTTGGCGTTGTGATTTGGATATACCCCAGTCTTTGATTTGATCGGCGCTTGAGATGGGATGTTTATGCTACGCGTTCATGTCTTCATGGTTTACGTTTTCCAGTATCTTATTTCCTTCTCTTGCAGTAACACTAGCATCTGCATCTTCCAGCGCCTCCTTACTTTATAGTAATAATGATAGACCCTAATGCATTATCTTGAGCTCTTATCTCATCTCCGCCACACTGCCCTCCCTCTTCACCAACACAGCAGAGCAATCAAGGCATCAATCAAGGAAAGGAATTAACATACCCTACTCCATCCCAAAAAGCTCTTCTCATTCTTCATCTCAATCGCCTCCTTCTCCTCCCGCGGCAACTTCTCAAAGAAGCCCCCACACTCGCTGATGACGTCTCTGATCAACTGTTCCGGTAACCCCGTCTCGCTCAAGTACAAGAATCCGACATTCAACAGTGCTGACCGCAGGTCTTCGAGGAACTTGGGTTTGGTGGTTGGATCGAGCGCCCGGGCGAGGGGCAGGATTGGGAGGTGTGTGAAAGTTTGTGTCTCCACCATTTTTCCCCAGTCTTTAATCGGATGATGAAGATTGTATGCGTACTTGACGTGCGTTGAGGATGGATCTTGAAGCGAAGATGGGGACGTGTGGCGGTTTGGTTCCGTTGTCGCTGCGGGGTAATCCGCATGTCGTGTTCGCACAATAAAGCGGGGCAATCACATCAGTCCAGTTCCTCGTCCTCACCCTCCTGTTCTACCCGGCTTCTTCTCTCTTATTTCTTCTCTCCCCCCTGTGAGCGTGAAGACTCAGTATCGCGCCATCGACTGGATCGCCAACCCGACGGCTGCGAGCTTCAGGCCACCGATGATGAGGATGCTGAGGGTTTCGATGAGGAAGAGCATGTTGGGGAGCTTGGTTTCTTGATGGGAGGTGTGGAATATACGGCAATGTCTTTCTTAGAAGTCTATAGTTCGGAACTGAAGATTGCTGGGCCTTTTGTACTGATTCTTTGCTCGCCCTCGCCTCACATTATTCCGCACACCTCCAAGTAGAAGAAAATGGACACGTGTGCTCCACTTGTCCGAGTGCGCAACCTTGTCTTCAGTCATGTTCTGGAGAAATACCCACATTTTCAAGGTTCTCCATTCTCCAGCTTCGAACGTGCTCCGACTTGATAGGCTTGCTAGAAAGGCTAGACTCGTTTTCACACCGTCATCATCAGCTGTCTGCGATCTTAGTCGGTGGCGTCTGTCATAAGCGTAATATGCAGATCCGTCTGGAAAATGAGGCTGTTAAGCGCGACTAGCGAGCGGTCATGTGGCAGCATAGATCCCATGACTTTCACACCGATATCCGCGGAGAAGTCTTTTTTCAAAGTTGGGAATACTACGGGCTTGCCTTTGAAGAATTTGCTTAAGGCGGAAGGCTTTACTCCTATCTTTAACTACTTGCGTAGAGTTACATATCTGTATGTCGTACTCGTTTAGCGAATACTCACAGCCCGACTGGACGCTCTCATTTCTCACTGGTACTGCAGCTTTGTGTTATTTGGTTTTCTTCTTATTCTTTTAGGGGCACTGGCTTCCCTTCCTTACTGCAGCAATCTTGGCTTTCGGAACTGGTGGCATTTTGGCGAACTGTATCAAATCTTGAGCGAGGGACGCACCCTGAGTTGCTGCTGTACGTTTTAAGGGTTTGCTATAGGCTGGCTTTGATTTTCCTCAGTTGAGAAGACTGGATGTGTCGGGACACTATGGTGACAAGCTCGTCTTCTTGTCTTGTATCCCCTTGAACAGAAACTTCTTTACTATGTACGCTGCTTTTCTTCGTAAAACCACAGATGGCGTGCTCATAGTTTTCACCACTCTCCACAAGTACAATCTGCCTTTTATGCCATTCAGTAGCCTTGGGCAGGCGCTGTAGGAAGTAGTCCCGAGCTTTGCCCTCTTTCTTCCATGGACCCTTTGTAGCTCTCTTCCTTTTCCTTGATCCATATTCCTTAGTAGGCTGTGCGGAGGGAATGCTGGTACGACTGATTTGTACGAACGCTCGCGACTGTTCGTTCAACCTAGGGCAATCGCAACAGTGCTGCTGCAGAAATTCAAGGTAACCCCTCCTGACAGCTATAAAGTCGTTGTTTGTTGTCGTTATAGGGCTCATCGCAAGGTGTGTTGGTAGGGGGAAAGAGGGAGCGGATGGTTCCATCTCGAAACCGATTACCCCGCATGAAGCATGGCAGATTAGAAGCGCAGGAGCGATTTCCAGGGATAGATTGCATTTTCTGTGGTCAGACTATCATGGGCTGTTGGAACGAAGATCTTGAAGACACAAACAAGGTGTGCTGGGCCCTTTCGGATGAGTGCAAGGCTCTGGTCCTACTGTAGTTAGTCAAACGTGCAATGTCACCTTAGGATCTGGCGCTTCCGTTTGATGCCGGCTAGCGAAGATATGGGTGTAGGAGGCGTGGGAGATGGTAGGAATGGCCGAGGCTGCGGAGGAAGTTTTTGGAGCTCTGCTGAAGGGCGCACGCCTTCCGGCTTGTCGGCCTCTGCTTCGGACACTTATTGCGGGCGCTTCACCCCGAAACCAACCGAGCAGAGGTTCAAACAAGCACCCCCTACCCTGGCCCCCTCTCTCAATGCATAAACGCAGTGTAACGTTACAAAACTCCCTGCCGCCTGTTTCAACGGCGCTGCATCGGAGAATTAAAAAAGAAAGAAAGCTAGATGTTTCTTCGGTATATGCAGGATATACTATAGCATTTGTTTCAGCGGCCTTTTATCGGAGAAAAAGATAAAGGTTGATTGGTTGGTTATAAGCAGGGAAGAGGGGCGGGGAGTAAGGGGTGTATGGGTATATGGACTTGTGCTTGTATATACCACGACCGGTTATACCAAGCTGACATGTGTATAGTGGGCTTACAATATATAGGTGTTATATCGATGTACCTACAGCGGAGGACAGGGCCGGTTTTAGAGCTAGGCAAAGGTGGAGAGTTCTATAATTATCCGCAAAGCTGGACAAGTGAGTAGTACATCGGTGTGCACTGTCGCCAGTCTTGTAGTTCGGAAGATCACAACCTCGCCATAGATCCCCACGCTCACAATGCACTGCTGAACACCGAAGATCTTCAACATCCGCTCACGAAAAAGTGTTGAGTCGCTGATGTGCAGAAACCCACTCCGCATACCACACCGCCTTTTTATCGTCCTCTTGTGCCCGCTTCACTATCGGAGATCAGCCACAGCAATGGTGATTAGGCGCCTTATTTCTCACACTTCCCTGCAGGATCGACATCAGTCGTATGAGCATTCCCGCTCGCCAACTGTCCAAGTAAAGCTGTCTTGATGGGCGAGGTCAGCGCGGTATGCGTGATAGAGGTAGCTGTCAGTGCGAGGTTTGCCTTGCAAATATTCAGTACCGCAGACTGGAGGAGGCGAGCCATTTGATAGTGTTGCGAGACTGTATGCGATAGTAGCCAAAGGATAGTCGAGGTGCTTCGATGGTAGCCGTACGTGGATGAGTGACTCGCGGTCCCAGTGGATGCTGCGGTGGAAGGGTAGAGTCTGAGAGAGTCACGAGAAAAACAAGAGGCAGGCTTTGGAGTTGCGGAAGATGTGCAATTGAAAGTCTATACTGCTTGGAAAGCAAACAGAAGGCAGGATATGACCAAGGCTACAAACGACACGACTCTGAACGCCTGTCCTGACCGCTCACTGACCGCCCACTGACCGCTCACTGACCGCCCTTGAACGTGCTAGAGCACCATATCGTGATGTCGTACCTCGTAATACCATATACGCATAGAAGCTCATCGCTTCTCCTGAGGGTAGTACGCAGGCTGGCCCTCGAGCGACTCGCCGACACCGGTTCGGTAGACAGGCGGTGGGCCACCAAATGAGATCTCGCCAGCCGGACCCGAAACGTTAGTCTGGTTCGGAGGGACGCCAGTGTTGGTGGTGCCGTACTGTGGGTTGAGATCGCTGGGCTCGACCGTGCCACCGTCACCGCCGCCTACCATGACCGTCTGCTCCTTGCCGTTCTTGTCCTTGACCTTTCCGACGACCATGCCCTTGGCCACAGACTTGATGATAGCCCGCCTGCTGACGCCTGTCACGTCGATGTAGACAAGGCCAACGTTCTTGACACCGCCAGCCAGGTTGGTTGTGATACTGCCTGCCTCGGCGCCGTACTTATGTCCGACGGCGGCACTGGCAGCGGCGCCGCCATGTGTCAGAATCTGCTTACCCGAGTGCGAGATGCCGTCGGCAACGGTGGAGAAGGCGATCAGCGACTTGTTGAGCAGGCCCGGCTTGTACTTTGTGTTGACAGTGCCGTCGGCGTTCATGTTCTTGGTGTGCGTCTTCTTATGACCGGCCAGTCCTGCGGCGGCGTTCTGGGCGTACTTGGTCAGCTGGCCGACCGTCTTGGCCGAGTAGCCAGCCACACCAGTAGTGAGAGTGTTGATCTTGCGCACGCGCTCGTGGGTAGCGGGCTGGAAGATCAGCGGCTTCTCGTTAGGCTTCGTCTTGTTCATGAAGTTCTCGGCGCCAGAGACCATCATGTTGCTCAGGTAGCTGGAGCCGGTGACGATGAGGCGCGACGCAGCCGCCGCGTTCTGCACGAGGCCCGAGTCTTTGTAGGCGGGGTGGCGGGCCATCTCGAGGTAGTCGTCCTCCAGCGGGCGAATATCGATGCGCTTGCCGTCTGCGGAGACGATGATCTCGACGGGGTCTGGGCCGTGTTAGCATGAGCTTGCGTGTGCGGACATGGCTGCGAGCGGCTCACTCTTCGAGCCCTGCTGCAGTGCCGGGTCGGCGACGATTTGCGCGCCATTGGCCAGCTCGCCCACGACGCTGCCGTTCTCCTCGTCGACGAGCACCACCTCGCCGTTGTTGCCGGCGCCGACATAGCCCTCGCCCGGCCGGTAGTCCTGGGGGTTGTATGTCTTGACGTCTCCCTTGCCCTTCTCGTGCGGTGGCGCCTGCGCACGCTCGAGGAAGGCGGTGCATTGCGCCAAGATGGTCTCGAACGTGTCAATGTCTTCCTGCGTGACCGCTGTCGACCCCTTCCCAATCGGCGGGAACTCGATGCGCGTGAAGGCGCCGCTCTCGGGGCCGAGGTCCCATCGCGGGATCAGATAGCTGCGCGGCGGCTGGTGGTAGATCTGCGTCGTTGCGGGGAGCGGGAGGTCGAGCTCGGGCGGGAGGTTGAGGTGCAGGTAGAAGTCTTCCTCGGGCGCTTCGTTCTGGCCGCGCGTATTGCTAAGGTCTGCAAAGGGCGAGCTCGTGGGCACCATCAGCAGCGAGAGTGTCTGCGGCCCCGAGGGTGTGAGGGATGTCTCCTCGCCTTGCTGGATGTGGTAGGCCTTGATGCCCCCGACCGTATAGAGCAATCGAGCATCGCCGCGTCCGCTCATGCTGGTCGTCTGCGTGTGCGCGGGGTGTTCGAGGGTGGGGTTCTAAGAGGATTAGGGCAGTAATTAGGCTTCTTTTGTGAGCAACTGGTGAACAAGAGGGGTATCGTTTACGAGTGCAGAAACAGCGCCCTTTTTATGCATTGCAGGCGACTGCCCATCATGCAACCTGCTGGAGTTGCGGCGCCTAACGTTACGTCAGGAGCGCCTGCCCCAGTTCAACATCGTCCGCGTACAAGCGAATCAACGACCGACTGCGCCACCGTGGCTGTGAACGCTAGTGGCATATCTTATCTGCCTAACGAGCAGTTACGGCGCTCCACTACGTACGGAAGTGCAGCACTGTTTCAATGTTGTCGGTATTCATATGTGTATATGGGCTTGAAAGCCGGTCTAAGCTGGGAGGGGAGGGAGGGCTACCGTTCTGTTAACTCCCGATTAGTAGAAGACTAGGAAGTAACATGTTATCAGCGCTGCTGAGATCTTGCTATGTTCAGCGCACATCATGTGTATTCTATCAAAGCTTACTGGCATGTGTTTACAGTCCATTGAATATCATAAGAATTTACATTGACCTGGATGAGCGTGTCTGAGAAGTTCCTAGGAATCATTGAGAGAGGAGAGTGGGGTGCTTATAAAGGCTTGGCAGTGCGACAGCTAGCAGTGTGACTTACGCATGATTTCTGGTTAGCGTGCTCCGACCACCATTTTTGGCCTGGCTCTCTACTGGCATTCACGTCGTCCCCAATAACTATCGCCTTTACATGCCCAGCGCAGCATCGTCAATCCAGTGAGCTCCACCCGCACACATATACCCGCCATCACCCTTGATCCACTGAAACCCAACCGGACACCGTCCCAACACCCTGATCTTCTTCTGTCTCTCCTTCTCCTTCTCTCGTTCCCTCTCGATTGCAGCCAGTTCCTCGTTCTTGCGTCTCCGCTCCAGCTCAGCTTGGACCCGCTCCTGCTCCCTAATCCGTCGCTCTTCGTCATCAGCTGCAGCTATCTCAGCGCGTATGAGGTCTTTGATGCGCTGCTCTTCTTGACGCTTCTCTTCTCGGAGACGGCGGAATTCGCGCTCTTGTGCAACCATGGTGTGTTTGTCGCGCTCGAGCTGCTCCCATACTGCGTCGGAAACCCCAGGGTCGCGCTTGACCTTGAAGATGGATTCGGAAGAGTCTTCAGGTTCGTCTATGGGCTCGGGTTTCTTTTCAACGGCTTTTGGAGCAAGTTCTTGCTTCTCGATACCAATCTTCGCTGATGGCGGTGTCTGGGAAGGCGGATGAGCCGTCTTTGTGGCAATCTTGGGCGTTCGCGCCATCAGCGGCTTTTGTGGCTGTAGTTGTGGCTGTGGTATCCCTTGCAAAGGCATTCGACTGGGAAAGCGAGCAGTACCAACAGCTGCATCCCGACGGGAGCGCTCGTCCAGCATATTTTCCATGGCGTCGGTGACAATCGCTTCCGTGAGGATCAGAGTGGTGACAGGCGGAACCGCCGTGGAAATCAGCGTTCCAAACATGGTCTTAGCGAGAGACTTGACATCACGAGCGTTACCCCATGATTCCAAGCCTGATAGCTTTCCAAAGAGCACCAGCATTTGATGATGCAGCTGCTGCGATGGTGGCGTGAGGACGGAAAGATCGAGTGGCGCTTTCTTCTTCTTCTGCAGACCCGTAAGAACCTTGATCAGAAGCTCCACACATGTCTCTGATTCCAGGTGCTTGAAGACAACTGACTCGGGAAATCGGCTAGTAAGACCTGGGTTCATGCTCATTAGTCGGTCCATGTCCTTGTCGTAGCCGGCCAGAATGACGACAAGTTTTTGCGCAAACTTTGGCTTGGTGAGGCAATCAACCAGCTCATCCATCGCCTCGGTGGCAAAACCACCTTCTGCAAGACGGTATGCTTCATCTATGAAGAGTACCTTGCCCATGGCCTTCTCCAGCAGCTTTTGCACCTTCGGTCCAGTCTGACCAACATACTGTCCGATCATATCAGTAGCGGAGCATTCTTCGACTTTCGCGTGACTGAGTAGGCCCATGTCGTAAAAGATTTTGCCCATCTTCTGCGCCGTCGTAGTCTTTCCAGTGCCTAAAACAAGTTACTAACGTTCGACAGGGATTGATCGCCGCACCTACCAGGTGGTCCTCTGAAGAGGAAGTTGAAAGGCAGTTGTTCACGAGGATCCATCCCAAGAGCTTTCATGTTGGCGGCTGTCGTCTGATAGCCTTGGAACTGCTTGATCAAATCCTCGCACCCCACGATGTCTTGAAATAATGCAGACAGATTGGTGGCAGCGCGCTCGCCTCGGTCGAAGTCCGGATCGAAGTCGATAGCCTCCAAAGTGTCGAACTGCTTGACCTTGCCAGAGTTTATGTGCTTCTGGTGTAGTGCTTTCGCTCGGTCTAAAACGATATCCACTTCGCCTGCATTACCAAAGTTGGGGCGGTTGCGCGCCCGCTGGAGGACATCCATAGCAACTTTCTTGGCCTGGTCAGTGGCTTCGAAACCCACATCCTTCAGCTTTATGTCCAAGATTCGACGAATTTCAGTGTCGTTGAAGTCTTCGAATACAAACGCGGACTCCAATGGGAAGCGTCTGGCCAGACCCGGGTTGACATCGCGAACCATCTCCTCCATCTGATCTTTGTATCCCAAAAGGAGCACACATCGGTCTTCGCCTGGCGTACTCTGAACCTCAGCAACAATGGTGTCGATCACGGCGACTTTGTAAGGATCGGCAGCAGCACCACTGGCCAGCATGTAAGCTTCGTCAATTATAAGAACTTTGCCAATAGTCGAAGCAAGTATGGCCTTAGTATTGGCTTCCGACCCTCCCATCACACTGCCGATGAAATCTGCTGGATTCTTCACAACGACTGACATTTATGTTAGCAGCGTTCATGAAGACTTACGATATACATACCTTCCCCGTTCGAGAGAAGCCCAATGTCGGCCAGAATGCGACCGTAGAGCTTCGCGACTGATGTCTTGCCGGTACCAGGAGAGCCGATGAAGCAACGATTCAACGAGTATTGAACGATGGGCTTCTCCTCCAATTCTCGCTGGTAGTTGAACTGTATCCCATCAAGAAGAGACTGTACCGACTGTTTTACGGTGCCAAGCCCGATGAGTTTCTGAAGCTTCGTCCACGCGGCGTTGTTCTTGAGGACAGAAGTCGGCTCTGGGCCTATCAAGTCTTCCTTGGTGAGCATGTTGTCATCTGGCATCGTGCCAGCCCGTCTCTCTTTGCGCAGACGCTTCGCTTGGCGCTCTGTAATCTGCGCGATCTTGTTCTGCACATCGCGGGCATTGCCAAAGCCGTCACGGCCGCGGCCTCGCGCAATGCGACGAGCCACAATGCGGACGTACAGACCGCTCATCCCATCTTCGATCTTCATGTTGCCTTGGTACTTTCTCTTGACATATTGGCAAAATATTTGTTGCAACTCACGATCGGTGTAGTCTTGGAACTCCATCTGCTTCGGTATACGACTCGGAATGCCGGGATTGTGGGCAAAGAAGGCCTCCATCTGCTTGTGATAACCTGCAAGCACGAAGACAACTTTGCCAGTCAGGTTTTCGATCTCAGCGAGCAGGTAGTCCAACACAGCTTTGCCGCCATAGCTGTTCCCAGACACCAGTTGATATGCCTCATCAATGAAGAAGACACCGCCGCCTTCTTCTAGAATCTTGTCGATATGGGCCCTGCAGGCGGACACTCCGTCGTTGGCGAGAGCTGATCCGGAGCTCTCAAAGAAATGATCGCCAGGAAGAGCGCCTACTTCGACCAGGAACTTGGCGTAAAGGCGCGCGACGGTAGTTTTACCTTTACAGTATGAGTAGTTCAATCATCCTAGAGGCGTAGGAAAACGTACCTGTTCCAGGATTGCCCAACAAAGAAGCCCCAAATCGCTCTTCCTTGAGTGATACGTTCTGACGTACAACGGTATCAACTTTGGCTTTGATAGCAAGGAATTGCTGCTTGACAGACTCAAGCCCTAATATGAGTGAGCGACTGCATCATAGGAACAGGACAACACGTACCAATCATAGACACCAGAGAATCTAGCGCTTCGTTCTCCGCGCCTTCATACTCCTTTTGCGACTCCCAGTCATCTGTTGCTTCGCTCTTGTCCCAATCAGGCTGGCCTTCATTCTGATCAATGACAGTAGTTGAAACACTTGCAGCACCCCCGTTTGAGTATACATTGGGGTCTCGCGACGTAGCGGGCTTACTCTGTGATATTGGTGCGTTGCTCGATGCTCTCGGCGCGGGCTCTGGAGACGAAGAAACAGGCGCAGACTGCTTAGGAGGTTGTGTAGCTTTCGCCTTCAGAGTGCGAAGATCCTGCTTCTTCTGTTCGATTGCATTTTGGCGGTCCCTCTCCTCGGCTTGATCTTTCAGGACGCGTTTCTGGTGCTCTATCTCATCCTCGATCTCGACTAGTCGTGCAGCATATACTAGCTGTTTGGCCTGACGCTCTTGATCCAGTTTGTAATCCCGCTGGCGTTTCTTCTCTTGAGCCCGCAGTTCAGCCTCGCATTTCCGGCAAGCAGCGCCGGCTTTGTCGTGGCACTTCCGTGTGACTTTGTGCTTCTTGTCACATGTAGACGAGATGATAGCTTTGCAGTCCATCTTTGAATGATCTTGCAACTGATGACATCTGTGGGGGCAGATATGAATACCGCAGTTGAGTAATTGGCCACTAAATGTATTAGCCTTGAAGTATAGTATTCTTCCGTGACCTACCATGGTTCAGAACAGCCTCCATCTGGGCATACAGAGTCGAATTGTTCCTTTTCTGTCAAGAGCGCTATCTTATCGGGATGCTGCTCACACTTCACAGGAAAGCCATCGTAGATATGACCGTCTCGCTTCAGTTGGTCCATAAGTGGGATCCAAATATCCTTGCCTTTGCGGCTATTCATAAACGTTTCTGCGTTCCCGATCATGATCAGTGCATTTCGGGCTCGCGACAACAAGACGTTGACACGTTGGGGAGCGGACATGAAGCCGATGTCTCCGACACTATTGCTTCGAGTCAGGCACGCGATGACGATGTCGCTTTCTTCACCCTGATAGTTGTCTAAGATTTCGTTAGCGCATTCAGAGGATAATAATGTACTCGGCGTGAAGAGAAAGGCGTAAGCTGCAAGACACACAGCCAGCATAGATCCCAAAGCCATATTCTTAAAAACGGCTTATGTTTGAGAGAATGAGGGAAGCTACTTACCGATAGTGGATATGCGTAGTTTGCGCTTGGAAACATTCGCGCCAGCGGGTGTGATCAATCCCGCCCGAATCAGCTCGTAAGAGTCCAAATCATTCAAGATAGGGTCGTTCTCCTTCGACAAAATGTTTAGCAGTAGGTACAGCTGACCGAGGTAAGGCGTAAGAATCACAATGTCGTCCGTACCATAGCCCTGCTGGCCAAGGTATCGAACACATTTTAGGACCATGTCGGCTTCATACGGGTTCTCTTTGCTGGATCTGGCGCCATCATCACGTCGATCAGCAATCTGTACCGCGTTAAGCTCAAGACATGAATGCGACACGAATATGACGTTGGCTTGAAAACCACGTAGCGCGGGTCTTCCTTTGGTTTTCTCGGCATCCTCCAACTCGGGGTAGGTAAGAGCCCTGACGAGCGATGATATCTCTGGGCGCATACGATGCTGTTTGTTAAGAGTAGTGTGCGGAACACCACCGAGCACTAGCCTTTCAAACAAAGACACGTTGAGGTCGTAACCGTCGCCCTTCTCCACTGTCAAGGTGTAATTGTTGACCTTAGGGCGCAGCTGCTTGTGGTCTCCGATCAGAACGAGTTGTTTCGTGGCTGGCGTCATAGCCGTCAGTATATGACTCTCAAGAATCTCTCCAGCTTCCTCGACCAGAATGATACCAGGTGAGGCCTTCCGAATTTCCTCACTGTACATGGCAGCCGCTGTGGTAGTGCACCCGATGATACGCTTTTGGCCAAGAATATGAGAGTTCTTCTGACGAAACAATTGTTTGACTCTGGCTTGGGAGGCGTTATACTTATCGGCAAGCGTACTGATCTCGGCGACCTGCTCTTCGAGGATTGCCTTAATCCACTGCGATCGAAGCGTGGCTCGATTTTGCGGATCGATTTTCCAGATGTGAGGATAATCTTGCAGTGCATTCTTCACGAACAAGCCAGCGTTCTCACCCTTGAGCCATCGTTTGACCAGGTAGTACTTGCTGATTTGTTTGTTGTTTTTCCCAACAGTCTTCATACCGTCGTCGCTATCGGGGACGACGAATGCATCGAAATACTCTGAGTCATCTGATAACTCCAGGTAGTCAAGAAGGGCCTGATCGTTGAGTTGTACGGAGTCAAATCTCGCCATCTTAGCATTCAGAGCTTCGTGGTACGACTCCGCTTGCAATTGCTGGTCTTGTATCATGGAATATGTTCTTGGGCTCATCTTGTAATTATTGGGTTGTTCCAAGATGCTCAATACGCGAGTATTAGCACTGGGTTTTGAGCCAAGTCGCACTATCGAGCTTGCTGGAATGCCAGCATTTTGTATGTCCACAAGATATTGGTCGAGTGCATGGTTCGTGTATGTCAGTACTAGAATCGTCTGCCTGGTGTGATCGTGCAGAATTTTTGCGATGAGCGATCCGATAAAAGACTTTCCGGTCCCTGGAATGGTCAGCATGATGTAGAAATAATAGCAAAGAGCCCTAGGTGCGTGAGGACGCGTTTTGCGCGCCTACAGTCGACTTGAGCCAAGATCAGAAGATGTAGCTCACCAGGAGGGCCTTGAATCAAGCTCACTCTCTTCGCTAAACCTGAAAGTAGCGACTCCGCTTGAGCAAAGTCAAGCTGTATCGGCAGGGTACTTCCAATGACCCCTTGAAGATCACCGTCCCAGCCATCGCGAATGGCATCAATGATACTATTTGGCTGGATTCCGGAGACCGCTTCAGCAGATTCTGGTGTCAGATTCAACAGTTGCTCTTCCAAAGGCATCTCTGTCAGCGCTTGAAGACAGTTCAGGATCGGTTCGTACGCGAACACGGCGGTATCCACTTGAACGAAGGAAAGATCTGGTGCCATCTTGCACGCCATCAAGACTTTGCTGATGGGGCCTGCATCGTCTACGCGAAGTGTAGCGATGGAAGGTTCCTGCGCAAGCTGATCTTCATTACGATCTACGCTTGCGAAAGCGACGATTTTACCATCGCTGACAAGACATCCTAGGGACTGATGCTTCAGAAGGTTCTTGTTCTCGGAGAGGTACTTCTTGCGAACATCAACACCCTTGATTTTGCGCAACTGGGGTATGTCATCCATACAACGTAGTTTTAGTGAGCAGGCCTTACGTCTTGTTGATGTGCCACAGTCAATACCAGCATATTTTAGATTTTCGAGAACGACCTTACGTCGCCCCTTCTTCTGGCCAGTAGCAATCTGAAAGTCGTTGCGTAGCTCACCAAGAAGATCCTCGCGAAGGAGACGGAATTGATTGTCAAGATGAGTCAGGCCGCGGCTTTCGGGTTTAACCGATACGATGGCATCCGCGCGTCTGTAGAACGGAGCCACAGTAGATTCGAATTCGTCTGGTGTTGGTAGGAGCTTGATCTTGTGGAAATCGGCGAAGTCATTGTCGTGCCTGCCGCCAGGACCGTCCGCTGAATCGTCAGATGTATTGTCCAAGACGTGTTTAATCTTGTGGCCTATGTTACGAACATCCAGGGAGTCTGACTTGATGAAGGATTCGTTCCTGTTGATGCGCTCCGCAACGTCTCGCACATCTGGGGCATCTTCTGAATGAATGTTCAGAATCTCAAGTAGCAGCCACGCGAACGCGTAGGTGCCTTCCACTGTGAGGACACGAGCATCGTGGGCTCCCACGAACGTGTTCCAGAACGTAGGGGGTTGTACGATTTGTTCGAGGACGCGATGCAAGAACTGGCCACCGTAGAGCTGCTTGACCGATGCGTCAGAAAGGTGACGGAGAACGGAAGTGGCCGGCCCGTTGAGGAAGCCGCTATCGCGAGAGAAGCGGAAGGCCTTGGCGACAGCGCTGAGGCCTGCAGGTGCCGCGATCAGACACTCGACACACTTCGACACATCCTCTTGGGAACACAACGCCTCCAGAAAGCGGTTGCCGTCAGCTGTGCTTTTCAGTTCGCGATTGCCGTGGATGACACCGTTGAAGAGCTTGGTCAGCCCTGCGGCTCGCTTCGCAGCGGCCTCATTGTCCGCCATGTCTGAGGTTTGGATCCTTGATGCGAGAAGTTGAATTGTTCAAGAAAGTTAGGGAGTTGCTGGTGATTTTTGATCCCACATTCAAGAGTCTGCACGCCTTTTATGCAGTCTTGCAAGAGTGGACAGAAAGTAACAACACAAGTCCCCCGCTTCTGCGAGACGGCCTCAGACAAGAGGCTGTGCAAACTGATTGGTAGACAATTGCAGTTGCAGATGCGGCAAAGTACATAGCATTGCCTGCCTGCATATTCCGGTGAGTTCTGGGCGAATTGAGGCCTATCAATCGCGCTTTGTGACACCTGCGCGTTCAGCAAACAACGTCACGCTCTCAGCCTTGCTCAGGCTTCAGCAAGTATATGAGGTCGGCATTTCTCTGTCTGTCCGGCATAACAATCAGCCTCACGTTTCCATTTGTTCGAGGTCTTTGATCGAGACAACGCCGCAATGTCCTTCACGTCGTCGTATCCAGGCAGCAGCCGAGGCGGTTACGCTCGACGGAGAGGCCGTGATGGATTGGCTCGACCGTTCGCACAGGGCAGGGAGCAGGTCAAGCCCGACATCGAGAAACATACTCTCGGGCACCTCTTGAAGACATTTCGTAGCGCAGACTTGAACGCGGAACGGGACGACTTGGCTCATGGTACAACGATATCTGATTGTCAATACATCGCATCGTACAACTGGTCCAACGAAAAAACTCGCACGATCATTGTTCCAGGTAAGATCATTTCCCTAAACCCTAGTCTGGGCTAACATCTCTGAGGAAAGCCTCCGCAATGGACCCCTCTCCATATCTCACAACGTCTGGAGGAGGACAGTGGGCAATACTTTCGTGATCCAAACGCTGCAAAATATCCCGATCATCCCATGGCACCTGTCGTGCATGCCATTTTAGACATCGATCCCGACTTCTACACTACAAGGGTTGATCTTTTCGCGTGCGGCAGCACGTTAGGCAACCTCCTCCGGTTCACCCGTGGAATGGACAAAGCCTTCCGCTTCAACATCGAGATGGTCGGGAATACCGTCTTCTTCGTCCGCAAAGAGAACGACCCGAAAGAGCTGATACAGAATGTCAGAGGCTTCGGTCATACTTTTCCAGAAGCTTACACAACCTGGGAAAGCGATGTCAAAGGCTCCGACACACATCAACGCATCGTGCAATACGAATTCGGAGGCCTCAAGTGCCTTGTGCGCTTCGAGAGTGATGGCTATATCAGAGATGCGTCGATGAGTCGCGACAGCTCTTCTGATAGCACCGCGGGAGACGAAGACGACCTTCTTGGGGCCCTCCAGAGCGCAACCATCACTCGGCCAACCGATCGCTCGAGCAGAAAAAGTGACACACTCAAGATCAAACACGGTGGGTCCGTGGTTCCGCAACACACGATCTTTGACCTGAAGACCCGCTCCGGCAAGTACAAGAAGGATATCGACATGAACGACATCTACCCACAGCTCTGGATCAAGCAGATTCCCAATTTCATCGTCGCTTATCACGATGGCGCCGGTCTTTTCCAGGACATCAGGGTGCAGGATGTCAAGAAGGATGTACAAAGGTGGGAGAAAGACAACAAAGATGGCATTCGTCGCCTTGCCGTGCTCCTCAAGAATATCCTGGACATCGCAAAAAACGATGAGAGAGGGCTACTAGAAGTCTATTGCCCAGGAGCAGATTGTCTAGAGATCCGTAGCCAGTATGGAGAAGGTGCACACGCGCTACCAACAGAGTTGAGTGATAAGTGGGCGGAGAATGAGCTGGATCCCGACTCTACACATGCCGGTGCCTCTGATTGGGATGACCATGCGTCTGGTAACGTCTATGATTCAGATAGTGGTTTTGGTTACGACTTTGATAAGGAGCTGGACTACACTGCCTGCTCCGTCGAAGACTGCGGGTATTGCGGACGTTGCACGTATTAATTGCGCACTTTCTCCTACGCTTTATCAAACGATCATTGCGAACGGCACAATTATCTGCATTTTCATACGACCCTGGTAGTCTGCCGTATGGGTTTCATAGGGTACCTTAACACAATATCAGCATATTGTTATCATCATACCAGGGCTTGACATTGTGACAAGATTTGTTGCATGTCGAAACAGTTGAAGCAATTGCATCAAAGTGACGGCATTTGATTGATGTTGAGGTGGTGATTTGTGACAGAGCAATGTCAAGCCTTGATTGATCTCCAATGTCAAACTTTAGAATTTATATAACGTTTACCCATCCCTCTTGTGCAGGCTCCACATTAATCGCATGTAGGGACCCGCTATCTGGCAGTGCACCAAGGGCAAAAAAACCACTTTGGGCATATTGCAGGTGCGTGCAGCGCCCTGGCGTTGATGGCTGATGGGCTGCATTGCATCCAAGGTATGCCAAGACTGGTGGAACTTCACCTTTACTCCTTTACCCATGATTGAAGTCAAGTGAGAATATATACCAAGGGAACAAGTGATCTCATGGGCTTGATAGATGATGGAGTTTAATCAGAAGCTGAGATATCTTGACATTGGAGATGATGTCCGGGGCTGTCACAATCTCAACCTTGACATGGACGTGTCACATGTTACAACCCCTGATATCCTTACAACATCATTTCCTATACTGAAAGAGAGGGGTCACAAAATCGAGGAACCTCTATTGCGCGGTACGGTGACTTTCACAGTTTTTCATTCGATGCCACAATGTCATATTGTTACCGGCCCGACTTACTCTACCCTTGTCTTCTCCAAGTTACACATGTATATATAGCTCCCCTCGTTCATAGCCATTCAATCAACTCAGTCTTTCATGCCTCTCTCCCACCATACGTAACACATATACTCAGAAGCTTCGACCTACCTCCCAAGAAAAGCAACGCTCCAAGGCCCATTATCACGTATGGTGGGAGATCTGTGATGTGTTAGTATATACATCACGTACAACCTTGAGAAAAAGACATACCATAGTGGCTGAAATTGCAGCAATAGCTGCCACGTGTCTGTCGGTTCAGTCGTGGCGGGTTGCTGAGGCGCCGAAGCCGAATCAAGTGAGCTCACGAGTGGCTGTGACTGCCCAACAGGTTCATCTAAGGTCAGGTTAGCACATATCAGGTGGTTATGGCACGATGTACTTACGTTGAAGTGGAGGCCGCGTTAGCGGCTGGTGCTGGGACACTGAAGGCGACTGCTATGGAGGTGCCTCAAGTGGTGGCTGGGGCACCATTGGTTGATATGGTTGAGGCGCCATTAGCTGTTGTGATTAAGGCAGTGCTGTTAGTTGTAGTCGCTCAGGCGCCGTGGGCTGTTGCCTATACTGTCCTTGTTTTTCATGCGGCGGTGGCGCGTATTGGCCCGGTGGCATTTATTGACCTTGAGGCACATAAGGGCCCTGAGGGGCGTAAGTGGTTTGAGGGGCATATGTGGTTTGCTGTGTATATTTGTAAGACTGCGTAACCTTGCTGAGGCGGTGGCTGTTGGTAGCTCCCGTACTGTGGAGTGGCGTCGTATCAGCCTGATCGTGAGATCTTGATACATTTCGAGCTTGATTCTAGCGATAGCAAGCTTGGTCCGCTGATCAGCATTGTGTTTTTGAATGTTGGCGACGAGCATCTCGAAGGTAGTTCCGTGCTCTACGAAGAACTTGTGCGTGCTGGTCTGGAAGTCGACATTGTAAAGCATAGTCATGAGGACGGTGCAGAAAGGTGACGTAGGAATGGGGCGACTATATACGTGCGGAATCGCGGGAGTTTGCCACCGCAAATCACACGGCCCACGCTTGCTCATCTACGTATCATACTTGACACTCTTATATGGGAGCCTGGCCAATATGGCGTACCTACTTCATTCAGCCTCCGAGTAAGGGTCTTTGGTTTCTCACCAAATACCATTCCAGTACGGGGCAAATGTTGAGACGAATGAGCAATGGCTGGTTTCGAATAAGGAAATACAGCGTATGTGGATGAGACCAGACATTGAAAAGGGCCCACAGAACAGCTTCCACGACTAGCAGCCACACCCCTTGGCCGTCCTTTCATCGCTCATCGTCTTCAGCAGCATCTCCATCACCCTACTCATCGTTCGCGTTCTTCACTGTGGCCGCATATACTTCCAGATACTTTATTTTCACTAGAAGATCACGGGTATGCGCCGTGGGCTTGCCAATAGTCTCCAACACACCTACAAAAATGCATTTGGGCAAGGATGGTGTGTTGGTTAAGACTGTCCTTGTGTTCGTTGACTTGAATGATGCCGTTCTCCAGAGCCTTTAACTTGACCTCGTACTCTGATGTGACCTCGAGCACCGGAAGTAACGACGACCTGTCTCTGCAGTTCCGCAATGTCTCCCTGAGCCTTATCAAAGCCGTCCATGCTGAGGTCTTCCCAGGTGTGTAACGTGTTGACGAACAGCTCATGCACGTCGATGGGAAATTTGAGATCAGCTTCTGGAGATGTGGGTCTGAAAGGATTGCAGTCAGACGCATGTCAGAATATTGACGAAACCTTGGAAAAGTGAAGGGTGAGTGGAGGAGCGAGCGTTTGAAAGACCTTGGATATCCCGATTGATGTCTCGTCTTCGAGGTATGACTTCGGCCTAGAAATGGCGCATGGCGGTATCTGGCTTGCCGTCATGAGTGATGCTGATTAGGGACCTACGGATGTATGGGGAAGTTTAGGCCAGCATTAACGCTATGATTCGCTCCTGTGTGGCGTCGCCCGGCTCATGTTTGGTATGCGAAAATGCTTGAGCATCAACGGTTATATAAGGTTGGGTTTGACGGCTGTGGCATAGTAGCGCAAGACATTTTGACAGCTGCGAACTACCATGATACAGCCTGGCCTGGAAGAGTGAAGATGGCAGTAACATTCATTCCACGATGCTTTACTGAAACCTGCTCTTTCGCCACAACCGTTTCCGCTGTGATAGGTAAGCCTGGTTTTCCGTCGTTTTCTAGTCTTGTTGTACCCCTGCAGTTTTCTGTCCTACGTGACAGATGGTGGTAGGCGTCGCAGGAACGATAAAGATCGATAGTCCGCCCCATTAGGTCGTTTCCGATGGGTATTATACACGTGGATTTCGAGGATCGCAACGCGAATGCCAGAAGCACAGACACGCGCGGTAACCGCGCAGACGGGGGCCTGTTCTTCTGTGGCTTATCGGTAGTGCTCCTGTATGTTGCATAGAGTTGTTGTGGCTGAAATTAGGTTGTTTCGTTCACGAGCCGGTGTGTCCCGTGCACGTCAGACTACAGTTTCCTCCCAGAACGAAGCTAATAGGAAATTAGAGGTACTACACATTCTGGAAAGGTCCGCGATAACCCCAAACAGGCTCACCGCTGCGTTTCGCTTTAGGTAAGTGGGTGCGGAACCTCGAAACAATGGTCTTTCTGGGAGGACTATGCGCGTGCTCGTGCTGCCTGCGCGTTGTCGGGGATTTGCCGTT
Source organism: Clathrospora elynae (assembly GCA_010015635.1). Taxonomy (NCBI): domain Eukaryota; kingdom Fungi; phylum Ascomycota; class Dothideomycetes; order Pleosporales; family Diademaceae; genus Clathrospora; species Clathrospora elynae. The sequence continues at coordinate 142,871 of ML976024.1, forward strand.
CTCGCGTAACACAGAGCTGAATGCATACTCTATACTACCGTTGATCTGTCGTGACGCATGGCTGAGATGCGACTGATTGATGACGAGAGTCTGGTGTGTTGAGAGATGAGAGAAGAGTCGCAGGCGGGGTGCAGAGAAGGGTGACTGGCCAAAGCGTTAAGTGCAGATCTTCCGTGAAGTGTGGGGACGACAGATTCCATCGAAAGACTTTCGCACGGCACAAACCACTTAACGCATGATGCACTCCTCAGAACATTCCAGGTGCGGACTCGATATCTGCGCTCCTGTCGGCCTGCTGTCCTAGCTGCATAACTCCGTGGACCTGAAACGCTCATTCTTCGCTGTGGTGCTGCACGGCGGGCTAGCCTTGGCGGAGTCGTTCAAAACCACACTTAGGAAAGCCCTAACGCCTAACCCGCTGGTGCTGACGCCCTTTACCTTTGTTCTTTCTCCAAAGAGTATAGAGTGGAGCTGTGCATCTACTCGGAGTTTGTTATAGCGAAGGGACGGGTATAAATGGCTAACAGCAAGTGAGTAGTCGACAGCTTCGCGAGCAGGTGGGGTAGCAGCCACAACCACGCAGAGCTGCATGCCTGTACGAGCTCATCATCGGATCTCGACTAACGGACTTCAGGTACGAATACGTGCGCTCGTTTGAGCAGCCCGATTCTCTCCTAACCAACACCTGGATCGTGGTACGAATTGATGGGCGTGGGTTTTCAAAGTAAGTCCATCCTCGCGTTTCCTTCACTCAGGTGTTGCTTGTCCCGGCACGCAGGTAAGCGGGACGTTAAAAAGCGTTGCATCATCAGGCATTCCTGCCACAGGCCAACATCTCGGCTAGGTATTGCACTACGCTCAGCAGCCATCGCTAACAACATGCGACTAGGCTCACTACGAAATACGAATTCGTCAAGCCCAACGACCGCAATGGACTTAATCTCATGAACGCCGCAGCTGAGGCTGTCATGAAAGAGCTGCCAGACCTTGTACTTGCATATGGTAACAGCGATGAATTTAGGTATGCTTCACCATGATTATTGGAAGAAGACTGTTTGAGACAGATTACTGTCCTAGAGCTGATGCGCGCTGTCTATACATGGGCCATAACACATGTTTCAGAAGAATGCTGAGCTGACGTGGGTTGTAGTTTCGTCTTCCACAAGGATTGTGCCCTATTCGAGCGACGAGCCAGGTACGGGATCAACCCTACTGGCGCAACTCTTATGCCGCCGCCTGCTATTCGTGCAACACTGATGTATGTTTAGCAAGCTAACTACGACGGTCGTGTCTACATTCACTTCTTACTATATATACTCGTGGTCCAAGTGTTTTCCAGATAAGTCGCTCACGCCCCCTCTTCCCTCTTTCGATGGACGAGCAGTGTGCTATCCGAGCGACTCCAATCTCCGGGATTACATGAGTTGGCGACAAGTCGACTGTCAGTACCCGAGAATACAACAATCAGATTCATTTAACTGACCTAAATATCAACTAGGCCACATCAACAATCTGTACAACACCACGTTCTGGACACTTGTTCAGCAGGGTGGTATGGGAGCCCGGGAAGCTGAACAGCGACTAAAGGGCACCGTATCGTCAGACAAGAACGAGATCCTGTTCAAGGAGTTTGGCATCAACTACAACAACGAGCCCGAATGCTTCAAGAAAGGGACTGTACTGTATAGAAATGTACGTGATACTTGACCGTATTCCTTCGTCTTGATGGTCTAAACTGACAATGCTAGTTCTTTCCTACCACATCAGCCGCAACCTCTTCATCACCCACTGTGGCAGCTTTTCCATCACCGCCTATAGCTCAGTCGAAACCAACGCAAGTGGCTACACATAGAGCATCAAAATCGATTAAGAGCGCCATCCCGCATTTGCCAGATCATACAGTATCACCCGAGCTCTTAGGTCCAGGTCCGACATTCCTATCAACAACATCAACACCATCGCCACCGCTTTCACCACCTACAATGTCGAGATCAGCATTCCCCAATCCATTTCAGTGGACTCCTGCCAGCCATGATGACACTAATGATCAGCCGGTGCCGTCAATGGCATTTTCGCCGCCATCAATCGTCACTTCACCATGGGGTAACCTTGCATCGTCCAACAGCAAGCAACACCTACCCTCACTGATGCCTCTAGCCCTCTCTGCGCCAATACTGAAGCCAAGTACCAAACCCCCGTTATCTCTCAACGCGCCAAACCCAACTACGCGTACAAACTTCTCGCCCACAACAAACGACTTCCCCGCCGCATACCCTATAGCTGGCTACAGACATACCCCTACATTGACGCCTAACCGGCTATTCTCACACTCTGCTTCCGCTTCGCTGAATACATCGGGCCCGTCAGAGACGTCCCGGTCGCTCAAGCATCGCTCACCAAGTCAGCCCTCACTGCCAACGTTTCTCCCCTCATCAAGCAGTCCGTTGGCAAGGCCACCGCCTACGATACCTCTACGCATGTCTAGTATTCCTGCAAACAGCAAGCCCCGGAAACTAACTCTGAAAAACCAGCGATCAGTCGCTACTTTGAAATCGACCGGGGGGCACAGCAGCGTCGAGGGGGAAAATGAGAAGAATAACGACGTAACTGCGAATCACAATCAGAATATGGCTGCAGGATCAGCGACATCACGGAAACCCAGTCCGCCAATCCACAAGAACAAAGCGTTACCGACTCCGCCGAACAGTGCCGAAGAGGAGAAGCGCACGAGGAAGAAGGTTATGGCGGGGAGTCCGGACCAGGGACAGCAGGAATGGAGCAACCATACCAACAGCAACACTAGCACTCAGGACCAGCCACCAGCGCGCCGAACTAGCGAGCCTAATAAGAGGTGCGGAAAGATATGGACAGATAAACATTTCATACACCCAGGCATCGCGGAACTCCCCGCTACGTCTCCCGCCCCAGGAAAAGAAAAGACCCATTCGCGACTGCACTCCGCGCCCACAACAGCATCACTGCCATACCCGTTTCAAGGCCCAGACGTCGAGGCACTATCAGCAGTCTCGAAATCCCGGCCTAATCCAACGTCCCACAGCAACGCCACTACCACGAATGGGCCCGTTCAGCCTACGCCGCCTCTCAAGAATAGCCCGAGGTCCAAAGCAACAAAAGCAAATTCTGGCTCCAAGGCGAAGCAAGACATGGGCAAACAAATGGAGACGGGCAGCTGGGCTGCCAATACGCAGACACAGTCGAATGAAGGCCGCCCTGTGCAGATGAGCCGCACACAGCGTGACAAGGATAGGAAGAAGAGGGGGAAAGCGGAGGTGATGATGGAGCATGTTGATATTATCAAGGATGAGTTTTGGGAGAAGCGGCCGTGGATACTCAGTGGGCGGACGGGGTGAGCGTGTGCTGGGTCGGGTCTGCGGAATGGGAGTTTTTTCTATAATCCATGTTATAGTAGTGATTTGGATGCATGTTGAACTCCTTGATGGAGCGAATATATGTAGAATGTTATTTACTATACTAGATCTGCTATCGATCCCACCACGTACAGTCACAGGACAAAAGTCTGTTCGCCGATTGCGCTTGGGCCACCACAACCACCACAATTGTATGAAAGTTCAACTATCCACAACACAACCAAAAGCAAATGAAATTTGCATGTGAGGGTTGCAAAATGATCGTAATATATCTAATATTTAGTCTGGTAACCTCTTGCACGTATGCAGGCCTCTAAACGTTGCGGCATACCAGTTATTAGCCTCTTGATAAGCCTATCAGGGATAGCAGCCCATGCCTCTTTCAACCCCTCTTCAAAACGCGCCCACTCCTCTGCAGACGTTCCTATGGTATCAAATTCCAGATGAAGTTTATAGAGCTTACTATAAGTGCCCACCACATATGCTCAATTGGGTTAAGATCTGGGGAATAGGGAGGCCATTTGATAGTCCACACGCCATGTGACTCTAGGTACGTCATAACCATTTTTGATTTATAGATAGGGGCGTTGTCCTGCATAAACTGCTCGCCAGGCTTATACTGAGGTAGGAGGCCCTCGTCAAGTGCTTTGCAATAGCTCCAGTTGGTGTAGCCATTACGCTTTGCTGATAAGTTGCAGGTCATGATAACTAGAGGACTATGCCTAACGCAACCTCCTGGAGTCATCCAAATTGAGCCCCAAACCATCCGAGCTGGCTGGCAAGCAGTACTGATTTCCTCTACTTTGTTGTAGTCCCATTTCTCCGCAGGTAGACGCCAAACCCAGATAGGATTATGGCCAGATGTGCGGGCAACACTACACTCGTCGATAAACTTTAGAGTTGCCCTACCCTAATTGAAGTTGCTAAAGCTGCAAGCAAATTTCAGGCGCAAAAGGGCTATATACCTGGTAATCTTAGGTCTGCGCTTTGCTCTAAACTTGCGGTAACCAGCTACAAGGAGGAGGCGTTGAACAGTCCTCTTTAAAACATTGGGTTGGTCTTGGTTGGCTGCCCACATCCCAGCCTCTTCAAGAAGCTTGCGGTACTCAATTTTTAGGAATCTCTTAGCAAGGCAAAGTAGCTTACGGCAATTGCGCCTTGTTAAAACAGGTGTACGGCCAGCCTGAGGGCGTGAGGCATTGCTGCCGGTGTTCTCCCATTGTTGTATTGTTTTCTGAACGGCGCGTTGTGAGCAGCCAAGAGTTGAGGCAATTTCCTTAGTTTGTACACCCGCCTCTTTCTAAGATAGAATATAATCACGCTAGCGTTCTGAAAGCTCACCACCAGGGCCACGATTACCCCTAATTTCAGTGCCAAAAGCTCTCATGTTGGCGGAGTTGTTATGATTTTAAGAATGGTGGCAGTTTCGTGTTCGCGCGTTGTGATTGTGGCCCGTGCAACACGCGAACAGACTTTTGTCCTAGTACTGTATGTACCGAACATGCACTTTCGCCTCCTCGTGGTTGGGAATTGACAAGATTCGCAGTCAAACTCCGTCACACCATCTCTAACGCTAGATATCCTCATTTAGGCGCCTCTCCCATCCTCGCAGCCTTCTCCGCCGCCTTCTTAGCCTTCTTCGTTTCCTTCTCATCCTTATGCTTCCTTGACTCCTTCTGCTCAAACCCCTTCTTCTTCTGCACCCGCTTATTTGTCTCCTCATTCGCGAACGCAATGTCCATCGCCGTCGCCGTCTTCGGGTCCAGGCCCCTCTCCCCTAGAATCCTCTGCCTTATGAGCTGTTCCTCGCCCTCGGTCAAGCCCCCAAGCTTCTTCTGATTTTCAGTTTGGTTCTTCGTTTTCCTGGAGAGGCGCTTCTCGATCATGTACTTTCGGCGGGCTTCGCACACGGGCTTGGGGAGGCGCTTGATCCTGTGGCCGGCCCAGATGGTAGGGTCAGGCGGGCAGGAGCCGTCGGGGAGGGGCGTGTAGTCGAAGCGAGGTGCGGCAAGCATGGTTTTTTCAGCAATGCTCATCGCTTGCTCTCGCTGCAATGGGGTTAACTCCTCGAGCGCGGCTTGAATCTTGACGAGCGCAAGCTGTACCGACGGCTCCTGGTCTTCGTCGTCTATATCCTCGTCATCCGACTCTTCGTCGTCCGACTCCTGATCTCCCGACTCCTGGTCTTCCTCGGCTGCAACACGCTGTGATTCCTCGTACTCGAGCTTCGCCTTCTGCACTTTCTTAGGGAGGCTTCCGAAATGTCGACCCTCCCATATGCTTGGGTCGAGCGGGCATGTGCCATTTGGGAGCGGCGTGTATTTCAAGGGTCGGGCGGCCTTCTCAGCCTTGGCGGCTTTGACGAGGTTGGCGTCGCCTTCGAGGTCGGTGAAGAAGAGGGGCGGGGCGGGTGCTGGGTCGATGTGCTCGGTCGCGGGCTTTCCGGCCTTCTTCTGGATGCGGCGCAGGATGTACTGCTCGAGCGTCTGGTTCTTGGCTGCGGCGCGTGTCTCGTAGTCGGCCTTTTCCGATGGCTTCAGTTTTAGTCTGGCGAGCTTCGCGGCTACGGCAGCCTGCTCGGTGTCCTCCTCGCGCTTAGCCTTCTTATTCTCCTTCTTAGCGCTATCCACATCATTGCCCCGCTTGCGCTTGTTCTGCTTGTTCTCCTTGTCGGACATGTTCTTGGCAGGTGCTGGGGCTTCGATGTCGGAAGCAGAGGTGGGTGGTGTGCTTGCGCCGGACGATGGGGCTGATGCATCGGTGGTCGCGGCTGAAGCGTCTTGGATGGTGCCCACTATCTGCTCGCCCTTTACGAAGAAGCCGTACAGGCCGCCGCGGTTGATGCCCTTGGTGCGGATTTGGCTGAGCGTGCTCTGTGTAGAAGATTAGGCCTTGTTTCCCACTCGCATATTGCCGAGGATTATGTAATTGCATACCTCTTTGCCGGTGCCGATGTTCTGCAGACTCTGGTCAAACGCTCGCATCCACCACTGGTCGTCGGTGGTATGCGCCGCCTTTTTCTTGCCGAGGCCTAGTTGATCCTGCTTGTGCGAAATGAGCAGTGGTTTCTTGATGCCGCGGCCGGTTGAGTCGAGAGAGTGGCCCGAACCCTGCCAGCCTTGCTTGCGCAGATATGCTTCGGCGTTCATCGAGTCGCGCGGTCGCGAGGTGAGGATCAGTTGGCTGAAGTAAATTTTGGTGGGTCGAGCGCTGAAAGCGCTAGCGTGGGGTCCACCGAACCTTGGCGGGGAACACCTGTTGACGTCTATGCGGGGAGACCTTCGCGCTCCAACAACTTCCGACACTAACGCATTGCAGTGCAACACGCACCGCGAGCATCTCCAGTGTCGCCGTATACTCTATATCTGCAGTAAAATGTCTCCATACCAGCCAAGCAATTGTTAGCTCAACGAGCTCTCCACACAGATCCCACGCCTTACCCATCCTCGTTGCCGGACATTTCATAGCAACCTCGAGGATTTCCGCCGACGAACTTTTGAAGTTGAGGCCCGCCTGCACGAGCTCGAGCACGAAGTGCTTGCGAAATAGTCCGACAATTGGCGCTTGAAGTGCCTTGCGGACGTGTCGCAGCATTTCAGTTTGGAGTCTTGGCGGTGAAACTACACGGGGAACATCCTCAACCGGAACGTGTGTCTGAACAACGCATTCAAAGTCTCGGTAGTAGCTTCCAGGGCGTGCTGAATGTCATCGCTACACTATGAAAAGCCTATAGGCTCAGAAGACCCTTCGCCCGGCATGTCCTCACCCGAGCTGCCCATGCCAAGATGGGCAACGAACATTTTCGCAAACAGCTTACATATCCATTCCGTGACTGTAATCCGAGGCTACTCGTTGACCAATTCAAACGACTTCGATACCCGAAGTGCTGTTTGGAAGAGCCGTGGGTCCGGGGGCAAAGTCCCGATGTTCACTTTTAAACCCGTATCCTCGTCGACCATCATATGCTTGAAGTAGAAGCTTTCTGTTCTGGTGAGCTCGTGACGACACATTGGACAGACGAGGTTGTAGCCCCACCAGCTAAAGTTGAACAGAAGACACGCCTGACACACGACATGGTTGCAGCCCAAGATGAAGAGCAGGAACTCCCGGGGATCCAGAGGATTTGGCAAAGGGCCCCCGGCTTCATTGATGTGTTGACGTTTATCAGAGCTGATATGAGCGAAGCCGTCAGTTCGTCTGCCGAGTGTTAGGGCCGAAGAGTACGGAACACCGCTTTCGAGCACTACAGACCTGGATGGTGACCTATATTCCAGTTGGTGTCCTGTATCGGCAATACCAGCGCGGTAACTCTGTGCTTGCTCTGCGGATGAGAGGCGAGATTCCAGTGCGGTCCTAAACCTCGAGTTTCGACCCACGGCCACAGATTCTTCGACACTGGTACACTGGAAGCACGCATGCCCCTTGACGTCTTCCTGAGCAATTGCAACGGTGAATTGGAGTTGATGATAGCTGCATCGTATCTGACGCATAGTCTGCATCTACGCGCTCGTCCTTAACCTTCGTGCTTTCGGACCATTGAGTTTGATCGCCGTCCGGTCAACGTCTTCGATGATTGCCCTTTGATCATCTCCGGGTGGTACTGATACTTCAGCGCTCGAGGCTGTCGCGGTTGCATCGTTGTCCTCCGCTGTTCTCGGTGCAGGCTCAGGCCAGCTTCCTGGAATGAGGCCCCCCCGTAAACCTCGAATAGGCTCGGGAAAGCATTATTCAAATGATAATCGCTTAGTAAGAAGAAGGTACTTGTGTGAGTGACGGTATGAGCAGATGCAGCATATATATATGCCCAGTAGACCGCCTGCTCCGACTGCAACTGAAGCAGGAAGAGACTTATTGTCCTAGGAGTGGCGCATTGTCTCGCTTTGTGCAATATGTCATCTAGTCTTTGAAAACATGAAGTGGTGGGGAACTACTCGTCATACTTTTGTAGAGGGGTACCTACCTAGTAAGTCGAAACAGCCCTGGAGAACACTACGTGGCACTTATCGCGATCGGGAGTCTCGAAAAGCATCACCGCCATGGGAGTTATTGATGTCGCGCTATATATCATGCACTTGGACTGCTTACTTGTTCGTCTTCGTCCATGATACTGAGGGTGTGAGCGCGCTTTTCCTCGTGGCTCCTTCCTCACGCTGTGACTTCGCCGAACATCGGGCGGTCCTTCCTTCCTTTCACTCAATTGGTCATCGACACAGCTTTTTTTTCTCCCCTCCTCTTTTCTTCTTCTCTCCACCTTTCCAGTTATCTCTTTTCTCCACTCATTCGCTTACTGCTACTCTTCTACGCGCCAATTAACAATCACAGCTAACTCCAACAATCACTCAAGTATCACGGTTAACATGAGACATGCGCAACTGCTTGGTCTTATTGCTGTTACGGCAGGCGCGGCTGTCCTTAGACCACGAGCCCCTGCCATCCTCAACTACCCTGGCATCCAGTTCGACTCTGATGGAAAGTTGTCGATCAGCGTCTTCAGTGACCTGCACTTCGGCGAGCGTGAGTCTCTATATAGTACTCCTAAACACTCACAACTGACATCACTGACGTTTCGTAGCCGAGTGGGGCACTCATCGTCCCAATGGCGACCTCAAGACTGTGGGCGTCATCAACTCGGTCCTCGATAACGAGCACCCCAATTTGGTCGTCCTCAACGGTGACCTGGTTAGCTGCGAGTGGGTTGCTACTCAGGACGCAAATGGACTGATTGACCAGATTATGGCTCCGCTCATCAATCGCAACCTGCCTTTCGCGGCTACTTTTGGCAACCACGATGCGTCCAAGACCTGCAGCACCAAGTCCATGAGTGACCACATGTGGTATGACGTCAAAGGCACAAACGGCAATAAGCTCTCGTTCACGACGCAGTCTGTGTCTGGCGATATCGACCAAGTTGGTTGGTCCAACTACTTCGTCCCGGTCTACAGCTCTACCAACGGTGGTGATCTCAAGATGTTGTTGTGGTTCTTCGACAGCAAGGGTGGCCGCAAGTATCAACCCACTGGCGTTGATGTTGGAGTACCGAATTGGGTCGATGAGAAGGTAGTGAACACCTTCCAAAGTACTTGATCTTGTACTAACCTCATAGGTTGTCTCGTGGTTCCGCGATACCAACAGCCAATTTCGCCAGCAATACGGACGTGCCTTTCCGAGCTTAGCCTTTGTTCATATTCCGGTTCATGCGACCAATGCATTCCAGCAGACGGGTGGCCGCACTGAAACCACCAACCCGGGTATCAACGATGAGAGCATCGGACAGCAAGGCGACTTGTGCGATACCAACGGTAATTGCCCCTACACTGGTTCTGACACGCCTTTTATGAAAGCCCTCGTCGAGACCGAGGGGCTTATGGGTGTCTTCTCAGGTCATGATCATCTGGTTGAGTAAGCATTCCCGTTTCCCTTTCTGACTTCTTTCAACAAACTGATCCAAGTAGCTGGTGCATGAAGTGGTCCAAAAATCTCCCAGATACCACTCCCGCCAATGGCAACGGCCTAAACATCTGCTTCAACCGCCACTCAGGATATGGTGGCTACGGTGACTACTCGCGTGGCGCACGCCAGATTATCGTTGAGGAGGGCAAGCTCGGTCAGGATGTGGTAGAGACGTGGATCAGGTTAGAGAACGGCAACATCTCCGGGCACGTCTCGCTCAACTCTACTTTCGGTACGGATCAGTATCCCAAGGCAGATGGGACGAAAAGCTCCGGCGCATAGGCTGAAGAAGACAAGCTCAGCCAGAATGTGGTTGAGACCTGCACTGGCTATCTGACCACCGTGTTCTATCAATCTTTCGCTCGCGACAGCTAGTATGTCGAGACAAGAGTGCATTACCAGCGCGACACAAACACACACACCCAGCGCTCGAAAGCGACATCACAGCGACAATATCAATTATTGAAAGTGGGTACTCCGCAGTAGCATATATAGACATTGTATGCAACATGTCTTTTTTTTTAGTAAATCTACTTTTTTTGCACGCCTGAGGTCTCAGTACGCGTCAGAGCAGCATACAAAATTCATTTTTAGGGGTCAAGTGAGCAAGCGGAACAACTTATCCTGAAACCCTTTTACCGACATAATGCAGTGACCAAGATGTCGTTATTGAGGGCGGGACGTCTTGACACCATTCTCTAGCTAACCCTCTGCTTCGATATCATACGCGTTTGACTTGTGCTTTGGCTCAAACTTGAAGTTGGGATGGGCGGGGCCAAGGAACATCTCGCTGTTGTTTGGTTAGCCCTGGATCTCTTCAATTACTCATGAAACTTACCTAAGCTTGATCCAGTCCTTGTAGTTTTCACTCGCCATCAGCGTCTCCAGATCATTCCTACCCCTGAATCTCGGCGGGCGGTCCTGGATGTTCGGTGGTAGATGCTCCAGGAGGCCTACAGGCACGTATCGGTGGGTGAAGCTGAGCCACTCCAGCAGGAAACGACGTGTCGTGCCAATGCCCTGCTCATCAGAGCCCCACGTCTGAAGACCGTACTTAGCGAACTTCTCGATGTAGGCTAGTCGCTCAGTTGCGGACTTGTCAAGGTATTGGCCCTTCTCGATCTCTTCGAAGATCCATGGCTTGATCAGGGCGCCGCGGCCAACCATGACTGAGTCTACCTTCGCGTTGTCCATGTGATTGTAGTAGTCCTCGTGCGAGTAGCAGTCGCCGTTGCCGACGAAGTAGACGTGGCCGCCATTGGCCTGATCACGAGGATCAGCCTCGCCAATAGTGTCTATCCGCGCGTCCTTCTCCTTCTTCAAACGGTTGATCAGGGATGCGCAATCGGCGATGTACGACCAATCCGCGCTCCTAGAGTAGCGTTGCTGTTTGCTTCGACCGTGAAGGGTAATCGCTGCGATACCAGATGTACCCTTGCCGGACTCAACGGCTTCGTAGCCACCGAGTACGAGACGCTTGATGAGCTTCTGGGCGGTTGGAGTGTGGTCCTTGGTGCCCATACGGATCTTGACGGTGATGGGAACCTCCTTGGAGACATAGCTCATGCCACGAAGAATGTGCTCGAGCTTGGCCTCGCTGTCGAGTAGCGCAGAGCCGCTGCCTTTCTCACAGACAAGGTTGATCGGACATCCGCAGTTGAGGTCGATAGCTCGCAGCTTGGGACAGTATTCGGTCAGTACTTCAACCGTCTTTGTGGCCAACCAGGGCTTGTTCGCAGCGATTTGCGCGCCAAACTTGAGATCAGTGGAGTTATCGTAGCCTTGCACGACCGTATTCTTTCCCAAGAACTTTGGAGCGCTGATCTCGGACTCGTGGGCCTTCATGAGCGCCCATTCGCCTCGCTCACCCTGGATTAGCGGCATGCCCATGGCCATCTCGCTCCAGGTTACCTGGCAGCCAAGATCGACACAGAGCCTACGGTAGGGCATGTTTCCTTGCGTGGTAAGAGGAGCGAGAACTGGCGTCTCGGGTCCATAGTACAGCCTTCGCTTCTCGGATGGTCTGAAGGGCGCTTCAACGTACTCTGCTCTGCGTGCGTCCTTCTCTTCCTTGAGAGCATCCGAATCCATGTGGGCTGCATCGAACATCTCTCGTTCGTTGCCCCTGTTGCTCTCGACCCATTGTATGTACTGGTCGGACCGCGGGGTCCCAATCTTTCGTCTCGAAAGACCGAATTTGACTTCTTTTGCCACGACATTGACTACTTCGGGTTCGGCATCATCGTCGAGATCCAACAACTTTGCTTTGCGTTCAGCGTCCTCTTTTAACACCAGCTCTTGCCTACCATCTTCTGTGGTGCGCTCCTCAGAGTGGCTGCCTGCAAACCGACACTTCCAGCCTAGGTGGCAGTAGCCCTTGACTGCGTAAACGGGGCACTGGCCGTCGAAGGTGGTGAGGTCCTCTCGTCGGCCTTCCTTCAAGTACTTGCGAAGATCGTGTTCGAACTTGCACTTGTCACCGAATTGACACTCTTTAGGCGAGAACTCATTGCTCAGCGCGCGAGTGCCACAAAGCGGCAACTTGTCGCGTGAGCTTCCAAAGGTGCGACTGGTGTTCTGGCCTTTCTGCTTCTTATCTTTCTTGTTGTTCCTGCCCTTGCCTCCGCCACCGTCGCGGGCATCGCGGGCATCGGCCTTCTCACCCTTGTGATAGGCATCGGCGGCTTCAGCTGCATCATCATCCACGACCTCATCTTTCGTGTCGACTTTGTTGCCGCTTCGGTGTATTAAAAATCTGGTAGTCTTAGCACGTGCATTTCTATGTTGGTGGTGTGGCTAACTCTGCCTTGATCGGTGCGACGCCTTTGACTCGCTTGACCGAGCTGTCGGCATCCTCGATGTCTTGACTGTTAGTCCTGGTCCGTTTCTTCGGGCTCAGCGGCTCATTCTTTGCATCAACATCACCATTGCCGCTGTGGGCGCCGTTGAAGTCGGGTGCATTGCTGCCGTCTGGGACCGAATGGTTAAGCTCGGCCTTGATATTGTCGCCTGTCGTCATTGTGCGCAGTGAGAACAGACCAGGCTTACGAGATGCGGTGTTGTGGGCTTTGCGGCTCGAGTGGGAAAGGTTGCTCACACAATTTGTGAATGGTAGTGGAGCTAGAAGAGGCTAGACTGGTGGCCCATGCGCTCGAGAGCAAGGTTGGTAAAGCTGCGACGCTGTGACGTACATGTTCACAGGCTAGGCAATTACGGCTCCTACATCAGTTTGCGTTCCTGTTCCTACTTGCACCGCAACTCTCCTCCAACTTGCAGAGAACCCCCGTGCAATCATCAACTTCCTGCTGGCTACCACAAACCTTCTCAAGCCAGCCTATCCCTGAATCTTTTGTTGATCTCGCTCAACCCCGCTCGCACACACACCTCAGCTAGTTCTGTGAGAATACCACTGCATAGCCACTATGACACTCTACTACAGTCTTGTAAGTCGCATCTCTCCAATCTCATCCCCAAGGACAGTTGCCTCCAGGCGGATACTCGGTGGCGTATAGCCTGCGCCCAATGCTCGCGTGTCCTCGCGACTTTTTCGACGAACGCGCCATGTGGCCTTTATGCTTACTTTTTTGCTTCTAGGTCTTCCTCCTCCTGGTGACGGAGATGCTCATCTTCTGCGCCCTCATCGTCCCTCTGCCGTTCACATGGCGCCGCAAGCTCTTCACCTTCATCTCGGAGAGCCCTATAATAGCAAAGCTGCAATATGGCATGAAGGTATGCAACCTCTGCATGCGATCGGGATATACATCTGACAGGACTAGATTACGTTCATCTTCATCCTGATCCTGTTCATTGACAGTGTCAACCGCGTCTACCGCGTCCAGATTGAGCTATCTGGAGATGACCAGGGCCGTTCAGGGCAAGTCTCGAAAACCCTCAACAGTCGGAACTAAAGCTGACAAGCCAAGCAGAGCCGCCGCTGGAGGCATTGAGCGCATGGAAGTCCAGGCTCGCAAGTTCTACTCGCAGCGCAACATGTACCTCTGCGGTTTCACCCTATTCCTGTCGCTCATCCTGAACCGCACCTACGTTATGATCCTCGACGTCCTCCGTCTCGAAGAGGAGCTCAAGACACTCAGAGGCGACCCCAAGGTTAAGCAGGGCACCTCCCTCAAGGACATCGGTGGTGCCGGCGAGGTTGGCGCACTCAAGAAGGAGCTCGCTGCCAAGGACCTCGACATGGAGAACCTGAAGAAGCAGGTCGAGAGCATGCAAAAGGAGTACAACCGCATGGGCGACCAGGTCTCTGGCAAGGGCCAGTAGACGGAAACGGCCAAGCTCGAGCGGACACGGCACAGCAAGCTTACATGCAATGCTGATGATGGTCCATGCAGCGTCAGCATCAAAGACGCCCGTAAGAGGCACCGCCGCGAAACAATGGCGTTTCCGCGTATGATGGAGGATGGACGATGTGGGAGTTGAGGACACGCACACGATTGTATTATCTTGTTTTTGGAATACCATAGCGTTGTAGGGCTGGATTTGGGATCAGAGGTCAAAAGCACGGGTGCAGCTCATGTGCATTGTAGTCAGTAGCATTGAATGACGGACATGTTTTGATCAGACTCCGATAAACAGATGCTTGGAGAGAATTCCCGAGTTTTCACCCTCATCATGCCCCCTTGCTTACAATGGGCTTCTCACTCCATCCTTGGATTGTCGATTAATCGCATGTGCCGATGCTTTCGCTAAGAGCAAGTTGATAGTCCTGCGATATCGTCTAACGCCGAAAAAGCCGATAGGCCGAAATTTGTTCGCTCAAACAAGGATTGATACACAAATCTTGTAGCGTCTGGTGTCGCTGCTCCATTGAAGTACAGCCAAGATGTCAGAAATGGACCAGACGTCAAGGCGGTTCCTCAACTATCCCACGCCCAAAACCCACGACGCGCCCTTTTTCGCACCACCGCCCGGAAAGAACCCTGTGATTAAGGGAGCGCTGCTGCACTACCTTGCCAATCTGTAAGCTTTTTCAAGAGTCCAATTGCCTCTTCTACCGGACTAACATGCACAGCGTCGCAACCGTACCGCTACTCCCGGGCGTCCTCTGGAGCAATGCAGGCTTCAGCACGCTGCGCAACTGCAGGCAGCTCGACGGCATCGATCCGCGATATGACCCTACCGTGGTGCCCCTCCCACAGCCCGGCGACGAAGCTCCAGATAGCTATACGGACAAGACGAACCTACGCGCACCTCCTGGGAATGCCTCGGCTGGCCGCTTCTATTCGATCAAGGACTTCCACGACGCGTACTCGAGCGGCGCCATCACTCCCACCGATGTCGTAGAGCGCCTTCTACCGCTCGTACGCCGAGACATTGCGGAACGCTCGCCATGCTCGACGGGCTTCATGGACAGCAAGGTGGAGCTGATTCGACAGACCGCCGACGAATCGACGCAGCGTTGGAAGCAGGGACAGCCGTTGGGTATACTCGATGGCGTACCGTTCGGCGTCAAGGACGACCTACTAGTTCAGGGCTACAAGGAGTACATCGGTACTAGTCATGACTATACCGATGGTGGGGCTAAGGAGACGAGCTGGTGCGTGAAGATGGTGGAGCGAGAGGGGGCTATACTTGTCGGCATGTTGGTGATGCATGAGCTGGGCATGGGTGAGTACGATGCTGTCTTTTGCTTCCCTTCCCTTCCCTTCCCTTCGCACTATAAGACGGCCATTATCGACACTCGGATGGCTAACAGAACATAGATACCACAAACAACAATCCCATCTGGGGAACACCGCTGAACCCATACAACAACTCGTATTATACTGGAGGCTCGTCTGGAGGCGCAGCCTGCGCTGTAGGACACGGCATCGTCCCCTTTGCTATCGGGTCAGATGGCGGTGGGTCAGTCAGGATTCCCAGCAACTACTGCGGTCTCTATGGCCTGAAGCCCACGCATGCCCGAGTCTCTACGGCGCCAATGCCGGACGCGGGAACTTCGGTCACGGTTCGAGGTCCCCTAGCAAGCAGCATGGCAGACCTCGAAGTCTCATACCGAGTACTCGCGCAACCGGATCCTTCCACATACCCTTCGTCGCAGTTCAGCCCTCCCAGAAAGCTGACTGGTCCTCGAAACAAAGTGCTGGGTGTATACAAGGCTTGGGTTGACCGGGCAGATCCCCCAGTGCAGGAAGCATGCCAGTCCGCCTTGCGATACTTCGAATCAGAGCTAGGTTACCAAATCGTCGATATCAGCATCCCGCTCCTACATCAGGGTCAACTAGCTCACGCGATGACTATCATGGCAGAAGGTGCGGCTGGCCACAGAACGTCCATCTACGACCTCACGCCCGCCAACAGGATCTTGATGAGTTTAGCGCGACAGACTCCTGCGACGGACTTCCTCCTCGGCCAGCGCGTTCGCAACCTTCTCATGGAACACCTGGCCGACCTGTTTCGCAAGCACCCGGGCCTCATCATCGTCACGCCCACGACCCCCAACGCGGGTTGGCCGATCGACGAGGCTGAGCTCTCACACGGCGTAACCAATGGTAACATGCAGATTAGGAATATGGAGTATGTCTGGCTGGCAAACTTCACAGGCGTACCATGCATACAGTTTCCTGTAGGGTACGTGCATGGTGTCAAGGGTAGTGGGAAGGTTCCGATTGGTCTGAGTGGACAGGGCGAGTGGGGGAGTGAGGATGCGCTTATTGAGTTTGGGTATGATGGCGAAAAATGGTTGCATGAGGGGTACAAGGGCGGGAAAGTGATGCCTGAGGGGTGGGTCGATGTGCTGAAAATGGGTTAGGCTGGATATCTCCGCGGTACGTGACATGAAAATTAATTAGGAGGATAGAGTACCCTCGCAGCACGCTGCATCACTATTACATGGGGGTATAGGGTAGCCTGGATGTCTTTGCAACACGTTAAATCACGAGAATGCATCAGAGTGTGTTTGTAAAGAAATGTTTACAATTCAATCGACCATCTCAACCTAAAATCAATCCCGAAAATCTGAGATGAAAAGCTCCAAACACGCCCAAAAACATAAGAAAGACAAGGGAGAAGCATAGGAAATACATGAGAACACTAAGTTACATAAGAAAGATCCCAAAACTCGCGAAAGTTCTGCACCCCTCCCAAAACTCCAAATCACTCTCCGCGCTCTTCTCCCACTCGGCGTACAGCCTCTCTGAAACCACGTACTCGCCGTTTTCAAAGGGGATCGCAAATTTCCGGACGAAATTCTTCCTCTTGTTGCGGCACTTTTCCGCAAAGATCTACTGCCTGCAGTAGGGGCACTAGGGGTTCTGTACCGTCCACTAGAGCAAGCAGTAGGTATGACGGGGGGGGTCAGCCTGGTTCTTCGTCTCGAGAGCCTTGAGACAGATTGGGCAATCGTGCCCGTCCTCCTTGAAGGGGGAAGCGAAAGCGGCGATGAAGGAGCGCCGGGTCTCCTCGGATGGGATGCCGATCCATAGTGCTGGGGTATGGACGGTGGAGGTATTTGAAGACATCTTGGCGTCTTTAGTGGTGTTGGTGGTGTGGTAGTGTGTGAAGGTGTTCTCGTAAGCGTTCTTGAATGCTGATCAGAATAGTGATTTCTGATAAAACATTATATCAGAACGGGGGGGGGGGGGAGGGTTTCCAGCATTGATGGGCCAGGAGAAGGGTCTGTAAATACCCACTGTGAATACTCAAAACTACGCAATTGGATAACGTCTACGCCGAAGATATTCCGCATGCCTATCACCCGTCAAGGATATCCTGCTTACCCGACAAAGTGCGAACCAGTGCGAAAAAATGCGAAGTTACCAGCGTACCATTTCGGTCGTCCGTCAAAAATATCTAAATATAAGGCATATCGAGCACTGTTGCACGCCGAAGATATACCACCTATATACCATATATCATTCTTTAAAGATATCCTTCTTACCCTATAGAGTGCCATGGTCTCCAGGCTACCTTACTGGCCGTCCATCCTCGACATCGCCGTATTTCGGATCATCGTACTCTCCAAAGCACGCATAATCGTAATCTGCCAGCTCCAATTGCTTCTCCTGCACCTTGAGAAAAGTCTTCATCTCACACCACCCGTCGTCCCGGTCGCCACACTCCTTGTGACTCCTTCCAAGTGGTATCGTCCTCTGGTTCAGGATGAAATGGACGTAGCTAGAAGGTTCTCCGTCGAGGTAAATCTGCTCATCGGTCCGCCGAGGATTAACCGGCGCCGGTGCTTTGATGACTTCGATATCTAGACGGCCTGCAAATGGCTGCAGATGCGAGAGAATGAATTCCCGGTCTTTCTTGATGTGCGTGGTCGGTAGCACATCATTGAATTGCGTCAGCCCGAACGCGACTAGGATGCTGAGGATACCTGCGTCATGGCTGAAGTCGAGGTTGAGGGCTTGATCTACTGGAAACGTGGCAGTGTTGTTATCCAGAGTGACATTGATTTGAGCAGACGGATCCGTAATAACGTGGTGCTGCATGCGAGCGAGTACTTCCTCGACGTAGCCTGTCAAACTTCAGACCTGATTTTTTCCGCGTGGAGATGATCGAGAAGAAGACATACCAACGCCGATAGCACGACCGACGGGGGATGCGAATCCTGTGCCAGCTTGAAACGCGATATCAAGAGCATACTCGTATCCTTCCCACTCCTCATATGTGAAAAGACCACACCAAGGGGAGAAACCAAGTGCGATGGTTTCATATGAGCATAGGGCTTGGGCGTTATCTAAAGAGTGTCAGAAATTGGTTGAAATTGGATTGTCGTTACTAACACGTGTCACTGAGCGTCCAGTCAAGATCGCCTGTGGTATTGGCTCGGAACCGCTGATGGGCATCATGGAGATATACACCAACCCACTCCATAAAAGCTACACGATGTCAATTTTTTCCTGATACGACAAGACATCAGATCTTACCTTCACGGGCTATGTGCCAGCTTGTGTGATTGCACTGCTTGTACCCAGCCAGTGTATTGTTGAAGCCAGGCGCCTCGATCGCTAGCTCCAGCGTCGCATTCTGCGCCCAGCCTAAACCAAAGAATCCAGCAAGGAAGTATTCGGAAGACTCGGTCATGCGTCTTTGAGTAGTGCTCCGAACGACGATCTTGCTTCCGTTGTTGGGATACAAATGGCCGTACTGGTACTAGATGCGGGTGTATGAAGTCAGTGTATGTCTCACATACATTCCGTACATGGGGGACTCGTACGTAATGCAGTGTGCCCGAAGTGAACAGCTCTTGCTTTCCATTCGGGACCAATATCTCAGCACCAAGCACAAACTTCCAGTCATTCAGAAATGCAAGCGGTCCATGACCTGTGAACTTCCCAGCTGCATCTGTAAGCTTCTTCCCGAGGGTTCGTTCGGCAGCATCGCCGCTGACTTCAGGATACCGACTTCCATGGCGATGTACCATATTGAGCCATGTTACGTTCGAGCCAGGGGGTATTGAGTATTCGTTGACACCGAAGCCTCGAGGATTGGGAAAGTAAGGACTGATATTTGCTAAGCTCTGGAAGATGTTCTTGTTACCCACATTGCCGGCAATAGGGATTTGGGTTTCCAAAGGTGTGTTGGGGATATACGACACTCCTGCGAAGGGCGCTAGATTTGTTTGCGCAAGGAACGGTGCAGCTCCAGTTTGGGTTGGGCCTTGGAAATGCCCATCGTCCGTAACGAAATAATCCGGAAGACGTGAAGATTTTGTAGTCGATGTCGCTGGCATCGCTGTCAGTCGTTACTCTAGTGGTGTCCTTTACATCCTGATAGACTGGCAAACTAGCTACGTACGCTTCACATTGTCGCCATTGATGGGTACTTGAGCTCCAAGATGACCTTCTTATCATCAACAAAATCCCAATATTTCAGGTATGTAACAACGCCATGATCGTCGTCTCGGGTCCAGGGCACGCACCGAATTTGGCAGGGTTGAAAGAGTTGAGGAGCTGCAGCGAAAGCTCGAGAAATCCGAGCATGATTGTGGTTCAAACAGTGGCTTCGTTTGCAGGTAGATTTGGTCGAACAGGCGCCTAAGGAGTTTCCGGTTCGCGAGGATTAAATGACCTGGGTACCTGCTAGGCGTCGCTGCATCGAGGTTGTCATATTCATGTAAGGTTTTGAAAAGCTCGAGCTTGGGCCATGCAGTAACGCCATTGCCGAGGACACTCTAACAAGGGTATCGTCGTTTCATCGCGAACACCGCTGTAGTAAAAGGATGTCTCTTCTGATCAGCTTTTTTGCTACAGTGTCTTCTCACGAGAGTTCCAGACATCGGAATGTGACTATACAGCTGGCACATTTTTTAACTCATACATGATAAGCTGATTGAATGCGCGGTGGAATCCAACAACAACCAACCGAAACTTCCGGATGCGAAGAGCGAATTGTGGTATGATAACTTGTAAAGACGTTTGGCTTGAACAAGATGCGAAGGTATCCTGGCTATCTCATTCTCAGGACTGGTTGAAACGCAACGCATTGTGAGCCGAAGGCGTTCAACTTACTTCATAGTTCGGAGTACTAGGTAGTGTGCTGACTGAATAGTTATGAGGTGATAATCTTGCGAATACAATTAGGGTCGCTTCGAAAACTTAATAGTTCGGCTGCAATTGACGATTCGGCCTCATTCCATAGCATAAGATGCCGTACCTTGCCCGGAGAGTCATGCCAGTCCGAAACTATAGAGTTATGACACCGGATTCAAGTCTCCAATAGGCATGTTTCTGAGAGATCGTCGAGAAACAGAACAGCGGTGACCTTTTCCACTTGGCCTTGCTTCAACAAGACTTGGCAAGGCTGCGGATCGCACCGACAAGTGGGGTGTTGCAGCGCTGAAACCACGTATTGCTAATGCACAGGGTCCGAAGCCATTCACAAGGCAGCATGTCCTCACGTTCAAGCGCTGTGACGTCATTATCCTGGGGTTCGTTCCTTACACGTCCAAGGGGCTCTTGGCTCGGCGAGCAAATGTCGCATAGTGAACGGCCGCTCAGTTATCCGGGGTAATACGATTATGCAACATAAAACTCGTCATTAGGCGTTGCGGGGAATCGAAGCGTATTTCAGAATCGACGAACGACAACTACCGGTGGGCAACCGGTAAGCAGACATGGTGTGCCCTGCCTAGGCAAGGCAACATTTGACGGAAGCCAGCAGAGATGGGATGGTTCCAACGGTATTCTATGGGAGCAAAAATGTCAGGCCAGCAATGCAGGGTCCACCTCCTCCGTTGATCCTATATATATTTGGGCCCCTAGCTCCGAACAGATAAGGAGAGATCAGCACCTATACCCGACATGAGACAGGGCGGGGCGCGCGCGTGAACATGATGGCCCCATCTTTAGCCAACCAGCCAAAAAAACAATGTTCAGGAGCTGCTTGTAAAAGACGCAATTACAATTGTTCTGCAGGGAGGTTGGCGGTCTGGTAAATAATGAGTACTAACCGCTTGCAGCTACGCGTATCGATATTTTTCGGATGTAGTCCCACTGCCGTGGTTCCGAAAGCTCCACATGATGTCAGGGTCGTGCACAGTGCGGCGTTGTTCACGGTGAAAATGAAGGAGCAGATCGGCAAGTGAGACGTCACAGCTGAGGAGTCTCACCAGTTCAGTAGCTTCACACTTTCACACCTTTCACCGGAAACCACGTTAAACCCCATATCCGCCCATATTCACACCCCAGTTGCCATCAAGTGTCTTGCTTTATTATCGACGATGTTCGAGGGTGCATATTTGTTCACTTCCCCGACACCGACCTGACCGCTTCGCTTCTCATCACCCGCCCCTCCAGCGGTGGGTCTTTGCTGATCGCCCACCGTCGCTTGACCTTGCGCTGAGGGCTCTGCTGGCACGCCAGACACCGGTGCCTGTTCTCTTCAAGTCGGCACTGCGCATCCAGCCACCACGAGGTTTTGGTCCCGGGCACGCAATCCCTGCCCCTTCTATACATTCCTCGAGAGCAGCTAGCGTCCTCGGACCCTGCATTGCTATCTGGCCTAGCTTCTACCAGGGGGCCCACTACGCCAGCAAGTGTCGCAGGTCGCTCTATCTTGGCTCAACCCACTCTACTACGCCTTCCTCATCCGTCCGCACTGTCGTCCCTCAGCCTGCCTTATAGAAACGCACACATGTCGAGCAACCCGCAGATCTCCGTCACCCCATACCCGCCTGCTTCCACCGACGGCCGTCCCTCGTACCCGGACGACATGTCAGCATCATCGTCGAACTCTTCCATCAGCGACCAAGAGATAAAGGGTGACCCGATGCTCCAAGCACGACCCCGTCTAGGGAGCAGAAAGTCGAGCGGCACCATCATAATACCACGCGACAGCCCCAACGTTGAGATGCAGGAGGAGGAGTACGACGACGGCGATGCCCGCACAATGAGTCCGCGTCGGAGCAGTGAAGAGATTGAGAAGATGGGTCAGGATGCCCGAGAAGCACTCATAGAGTAAGCGATTAACCTCCTTTTTGTCTGCTCACACGTTGAGCGCACTCATCGCCGTTAACACATGAACAACTTGATCCACGACGTCATCATCGCCGCTGTTTGTTTCAAAACTAATCGCTTCCAGGCAAGCCAAAATCCTACAGGCCAGCCTCATGGAAATCGTCGATCGCGTAGAAGTCGTAAAGAATGAGCATGAGAAACTCGAGGGCGGCAACAAGTTCCTACAATCGTGCGTACATGCCGCTGGTCTAGCCGATGCATGTTTCTAACAAATAACAGATACATTGGCGAATTGATGCAAACAAGCAAACTCACCTCCGCCGGCGCCGGCAAAGCCACCAAGGCCAAGGGCAAAGGCAGGATCATCAAATAACAACTAGAGCTCTCACCCACCCTCGAGTATGCCGTGGCTCGAGGCACGTATCTCGCCGGCATTCCACCCAACCCTCGACACATTATCGAGGCTACGCGCACCCAGAATCCCTACTATCACGCCATCATGATCGTTTATTGTCTGACGCACTGAGAACCACGGCATCCTTCCAGTATACACTGTCACAAACATTGAAGTCTTTCTTGAGAGTTTGCATAGCGGCACCGGAACGGGATTGGCGCTCATCTTTTCACTTCGATTCAGCATACCCCTTCTGTCTTAACACCTTTTACCAGCATCTGGGCCCAGGGCTTGTCTCCCATTCAAACCCGCGAGTATACTACGGCGCATTGACCTTATTACATTTTACCCCGTCATCATGGTGTACGGCGACTATGGCGTTACTGGATTTTTCGCTTCTTGTTAGCATATCTTTGTTGGTATGCTTATCACTTGTTTCCCGGGTGAATTTTGGAGACATATTCCATGTCTAGCCTATAGCATGCCTGGCTATGTAAGGCTTTGGAAAACTAGATAGCGCATCAGGCCCACCAAACATATTCAAGTCCGTAGGAGCACGAGCAATAACCAAATCTTCAACATCACATGGACTACAAAATCTTGCAAAACGTGTTCCGCCCTGCACACCCAGCCGTGAAATGTACAACTCATTTTACTAGGCGGAACCCTGCAGCAATACAGGAAGGACAGGGCTGTAGACCCACAGATGCTGATTATTGCCCTTCCTCAACACTCAACATGACAGTCGCCACCACCCCCACTCCGACAAATCACGTACACTTCACGCAGTATGCATTCTTTTTTCTGGTGCTATCCCTAGCCATGGCAGATTCCGACAAAAGAAACTAACGATTGCTGTACATGACAGAACCTTGGAAACAATGATTCAATTTCACGATTCATGAAATCAAGGCTGCAACCGAGCTTAGCGCCGTCACGACCCCCGCACCTGCAAGTTCATGTGAGAGTTTATACCCGCCCACCCCACGTGCATGTCGCCGACTGCTACCGGATAAACAATTGCAACGATAAACTCGAAAAGTGGCACGTGTGGCAGGTAAGGCGAAGACGTCACTATACCCCGGGGAACGGCCGAGGAACCAAGGAACAACTACCTACAACCGGTAGTTGTCGTCTGCATTTACGCGACTTTCTTGGGGTTTAAATCGCTACATGATTCACTGCGTTTCGTGGGGGCCGATTGAGACAATACCTACGGACTTGGGTAGAGGACGACCTGGAGTACTGTTCTCTTTGTGCAGTCGCGTTCTCACCTCCTTGTGCTTGGGCCGTTTCCCGTCGCATGCAACAGAGGGCAGGCAGTCAGTCAGTACAGGTGCGTTGCGATTGTTACTTCCTCACATCATCATCACATCCAGGCTTCTTCTTAATCGCAAGCTCTCCAATCTGCTACCTTTTTTTTCCGTCTCGAACGCTTCACCACTCTCCCACGTTTGGCGGCTCAAGAATATGGTACCACGATATGCATAAATGCCTCGTTCCGCAACAAGAAGCTTCCTCCGGCGCCCACAGCTCAACTTCATTTCAGGTTTCGCCGAGTCGAATCTCTGCGCACCGCCACGGCCTTCAAAGTTTAGGCTTAGCCGTCTCACGCCTTCACCCAAGACGGCTGAGCATTGGCGTTTGCACATATCTCAGACAAGCGCAGAAACTAGGGGAGAAGCGTAGTAGTTCGAACACATGTATTCCACTAACATATGTACACTCCCCCAGTCGAATGAACAAAAGCAAAATGGATTTCTTCCTTGTCAGATTCGACTAAGTGTACACAAAATACAGGTTTGCCGTCAACGCTCACAGCTCGCTCTATAACCTTCACTCGTTTCCTCGCACATGACCACTCTATGAGATCATCCTGCTCATGTCGTTCCTAATGCGGTTGTAATCGAAAAGACCCTCAATCTGTCCCACGGCCGAGACAGCCACGTCCCTGTCCCAAAGCTTGTTCTTGGCGAAGTTCATGACGTCCTTCTCTGTGATGCGACCAACGACGCGCTCAACCTCCTCGGGTGATAACCGGCGGCCGGTGGTGACAATCTGGCGGCCAATGTCCTCGGCAACGGCGGTGGTGCCGTCAAGGGAGAGAAGGATCGAGGCCTTGAGCTGGGCCTTGGCGCGCTCG
The DNA here is from genome assembly GCA_010015635.1 of Clathrospora elynae. Taxonomy (NCBI): domain Eukaryota; kingdom Fungi; phylum Ascomycota; class Dothideomycetes; order Pleosporales; family Diademaceae; genus Clathrospora; species Clathrospora elynae. The sequence continues at coordinate 167,669 of ML976024.1, forward strand.
ACCTCGGCGGAGCTGACGTTCATGGATAGGCGGGACCATTCACGGAGGGTGAAGTGGACGAGGTCGTCGATCTGGGTTAGGTTGGAGGTGGTGAGGTAGATTCCCCAGAGACTGGAAGAGTCAGCATTTATTTCCAAGTTGGTTACGTCTCGACTTACCCGGTGTCGGAGTAGCTAGTGGAGAAGCTCATGAAGCTGTTGGCGAGAGCGTTCTGCGAGACAAAGTTGCTGAGCTTGCTGCCAAGGTAGTCGGAGGTGCCCATGGCGCGGTCCCAGTTACCAACGATAGCCTGTGTCACCAAAGCGGTAAAGTAGTCGGGGTCGCTCCAGCTAACACCCTCGACGGCGATGGCAATGTTGGCAGTGCCCATGGTGTCGTCGCGGAGACGGACCTCGGAGCCAATGAAATCGGGCTTCTGCTTCTGCTCGGCGGCAATGGACTTGGCAGAGTAGTCCTGGGGCTCTGAGGGCACGCTGCCGAAGTACTTCTCCGCGAGATCCACCATCTGCGCGTGGGGAATGCCGCCAGCACCGACGAGGACCATGCGGTCGGCGGTGTAGTTGGTCTTGATGTAGTTCTCTAGGTCGACGCGCTGGATGCTCTGGATGTTCTCCTTGGGTCCGAGGATGGTGCGTCCGAGCGGCTGGCCCTGGAAAGCGGTGGCGTGTAGGTGGTCGAAGACAACCTCCTCGAGCTGCTTGTCGACCTCTTCCTGCTCGCGGAGAATGACATCACGCTCGCGCTCGATGGCCTGGGGCTCGAGCTTGGAGTTCTGGAGGATATCGGAGAGGATGTCGACGGCGGCGGGGACGTCGTTGTTGAAGGCCTTGGCGTAGTAGACGGTGTTTTCGCGCTGTCCTCGATCAATATCCGTCCATCGTACAACTTTCCACGTAGCCTGAACATACCGAGGTGTAGGCGTTCAGGTGTCCGCCCATGTTTTCTATCTCGAGCTCCAATTGCTGCTGTGTGCGCTTCTGGGTACCCTATCCCGTGCATTAGCCGCCATTCTCCATTCACTGCCTTTTGCCATTATGTACCTTGAAAGCAAGGTGCTCCAGGAAGTGTGCGGTTCCGTTCGTCTTGTCCGTCTCGGCGCGGCTTCCAGCATCGATCCAAACGCCGACCGTCGACGTCTGGGCCCACGGGGAGTGCTCGGTAGCGATCTACGCAGGCGGGTCAATTACAATCCTAATAGCTCCTAGAGTGTCTGGCATACCGTGAAGCCATTTCCAAGCGTCGTCGACTCGGTCTTCGCGCCGTACGAGACGGGCGTCGCGAGGCCTCTGGCCAAGGGCGATGCTCTCGACGACTTGACAGCGTGGATGGCGGCGCGAGAGCGCATGCTCTGCTGCAGGTTGAGTGCGAGCCGCCGGGAAGCCATTGCGTCAGCTCGCGGTGCAGGGGAGGATGGGGGAGTGGGCGGTGATGGGGTGGGATGGGTGCGTCGAGCTGCGGCTTGGCTGTATTGAGTGAGGTCGATGAGCCTGGAGGTTCGAAATCTGCCGTCACGGGACTTCCCGGTTCCGACCGCTGGCCAATGAGCCGGGGAGGAACGTCAGCACTCTCATCCGAGGCATCTCGTCTGCTTGACGTCCCAGTATTGACCACCACTCTCCGCCCAGTGTTGCCTTCTCACGACAGTCGCAATGGCCTCCATCATGCGCCCCGGTCTTCTCAGGCAGGCTTGCACGAAGCCTGCCGCCTCGCCGCGCATGCTGTCCACCATCACCACTACCTCCACTATCAACCGCCCGCTCGCCCAGCAGCTGCGACCGGCTTTCCAGCGCTCGGTCATGCCCAAGTCGACACGCATTGCCGCCTTCCATGCCACCCAGCGCAACCAGCTCCTGCCGCCGCTGCCCCAGAAGATCCTAGGAACCGTAAACGACCCAGCACCGGTGCCAAACCCAGACTATGCGCACGGCAGCTATCACTGGAGCTTTGAGCGGATTGTCTCCGCTGGTCTCATTCCTTTGACCATTGCACCGTTCGCTGCCGGTTCGCTGAACCCTCTCACCGATTCCATCCTTTGCGCTCTCCTGGTAGTCCACTCACACATTGGCTTTGAGTACGTCAATTATGACCACATCCGTCACTCACATACCAGAGACGAACTAACGTCTACCAGGTCATGCATCATCGACTACTTCCCCAAGGCGCGCGTGCCCCTCGTCCGCACAATCTCCATGTGGGCTCTCCGCATCGGAACCCTCACCCTCGGCGTAGCCCTGTACTCCTTCGAGACAAACGATGTTGGTATCACCGAGGCGGTTGCGCGGTTGTGGCATGCATAAGTGCTTTTGAGATGGAAGAGAACGATTGGATGAGTAACAGAGCAAGCTTGTGTGGACTACATGTGAGAATAAGAGCATTATCATGTCCCAAATTACCAAGAGTCGACCCGCCACGAAGTGATGCTTAAACCTGCACACCCCATGCCACCAAACCTCTCCCGCACTCAAGTCACAACCACATTCTCCGCCATGATATCCCGCTCTTACTGCTCATTCCTCACCCACAAGAACGTTGCTTTAGCCGGCTCTTGATATAGCAACAGCTCGGTGCTTCCAGGAGTCATGCGGCAACAGCCCGTCGGACAGTACGCAGTCGTATATTCAAGCTCGAGGTACCGAACTACCGAACTATGGGCAGGAACCCGAATAGAATATCGGCCAGTTCAGCCCAATCGTCGTATGGCATGAACCAACTGCCCTCGTGCGCAAACTCAAGACGACCCTGGAAGCCGTTTATTCGGCCGCCTGGCGCGTCGAAGCCGTCCTGGTTGGGTCGTTCGCGTTCGGCCCAGAGTTCGTGGCCCGGTCCCGTCGGTGATAATGCATGCTTGTTGAAGGAGATGCTGATGTTTTTGAGCAACAGCTTGGCTGCGTCCGAGAAAAGCCAACGATTGGCAAACGGAATGCCGCCCTCGGTACGACTGTGAGATTTGGTGAGGAGCTGCCTGAAGGCACAGTAGCCCGGCAGCACGAAGAGGCTCTTACCGAGGTACACGGAGTGGAAGAAGGACGAGCAATGTAGTCGAGTGATAAACAATTTTCGGCTTGGCGAACCGTTAATCCCGCGCTAATCTCAGGTGAGGGTGAAGCGCTTGGGCGGGGAAATCGCGCAGTCTCAGTGTAGGTGGTATTCAGCACATTGATTGGGGAATCGCAATTCTCTACGGGCTCATTTTTGCTGATGGTGTACAGCACGCTCCTGCTGTTTTTATTAAAGATGTGGTAGCTGTGTGGGGTGGCTGAGTGATATTGAGAAGGGTAAAGTGAGGTTAAATAATCCGAGTTGAGGCTATATAAGCGAGTCGTTGAGATATGGGAAGAAGCGACAAACAGGCGTTTGCGTGGAGGAAGCTTGGCTTGGGGGAGGTGCCGTGGAGTCCGTATCGGTGGGGTAAGCATATATATGAAGAATCGTCAGTGCCTGTAAAGGTAGGAGTCCCGCCCGTAGGCAAGACTGGCGTTTCTGGACGAGCAGCGCTGCTGGGTTGAGGGGTAGAGGCAGATTGTTCATTTAGAAAACGTTGTCTTATTGGAACTAGGTTCCTGAGGGATTGTAGGAATAGCAAAACACCGGGATGAACAGCCACCAGAAACTCTACGAAGGAGAGAATAATGACATCACTATTTGAATCGTAGAATCATGCAGCATGAATCTTAGAAATCGTACAAGGAGTTCGTACAAGACGCATAGAAGGGTTGGTAAGAAAGCGGATGACTTGGTGATAAGATATAGACAGGATGAGAATTCGAAGTCTAACGAAGCACACCCGGCCTTGGGCACCCTAGGATATCCTCCATGCCGGTAGGGAACGATGAACCAGACATCGCTTACCCACTCCAAGTTCCACCATACCATTAGCCCTTGTCATTTTTGCGTCCGATAGGCTTTTTCGTGATTTATGCCTTGACCTCGGCGGGAGCCTCACTGCTCTCAACCTTAGGCGCATCGGTGGCGGGCTCAGCAGCGGGTGCATCGGCGGAAGGCTCGGCCTCGGAAGAAGTCCAGAGGGTCTGCAAATCATGAGTCAGACACGTGTTGGTCAAGTTGAGGAATAGCCTACCAAGTTGTCCCGGAGGAGCTGCATGATGAGGGTGGAGTCCTTGTAGCTCTCCTCGGACAGAGTGTCGAGCTCTGCATATGTGTTAGTGGTGAGAATGGCGGGTTTTGAGTGCTGCACATACCGGCAATGGCGTCATCGAAAGCCTGCTTGGCCAATTGGCAAGCCTGGTCGGGCGAGTTGAGAATCTCGTAGTAGAATACGGAGAAGTTCAATGCGAGACCGAGGCGGATGGGGTGAGTGGGGGCAAGGTTGTCGGCGGCAACGGTAGTGGCAGCCTTGTAGGCCTCGAGCGACTTGTCGGCAGAGGTCTTGCGCTTGTCACCAACAGCGAACTCGGCGAGGTAGCGATGGTAGTCGCCCTTCCTGTGCAGCGGATAGTGGTTAGCAAGCGTCGCAAGCCAGCTACACGGTCAGTCTTACATCTTGTGGTAGAAGACCTTGGACTCGCCGCTCTCGGCAGAGGGGATCAGGTGGCCGTCCAGGCACTCGAGGATGTCCTCGCAGATCTTGGCGAGCTCGGCCTCGATCTTCTGGCGGTACTCCTTGATGAGACCGACCTGGGCCTCGTTGCCCTTGGACTCCTCCTTCTGCTCGATCGAGGTGACGATTCTCCAGGAAGCGCGACGGGCACCGATGACGTTCTTATAGGCCACGGAGAGGAGATTTCGCTCCTCGACGGAAAGCTCCTGGTCGGCAGAGGCGACGGCCTTCATGTTCTCGACCATCTCTGCCAACGCTAGTTAGCTCGTGAAGTCGCGCGTGATCGCACATGCACTTACCCTCATAGCGCTCGGCCTGCTCGGCCAGCTTGGCCAGGTAGACGGAATCTTCGTAACCCATTTTGTTGTGTAGTCTAATGGATGTCGCGGTTAGCAAAGTGGACTAGGTTCGAGCGCGCAAGAAGGTGATCCGTGGCTATCGCGACTGTCGAGCAAGCAGGCCCCTCAGTGTGCGCGTAGTGGTGTGCGAGAGAAGTAGCGCTTGCGAGGCAGAGTTGTTTGCGGTGCAGGCTGTTTTGAACAACCGGGCGTGCGGCAAGTAGAGCTAGGTCAATTGCATGTGTAGGCTTCACATATGCCGGCGGAGGGCGCAAGGAGGGGCGGATTCGCGGCTCGATTACACCACGACGCCCCAGACAGGCGAACGCAGTCGGCGATGGCGGGACGAGCGGCGGGTGTCATTGGGCGAGCGGCTGCGATAGACAGGCTATTTAATGGGCCTGGCAGGCATGTGTGGTTGCTGCTGAGAGGGCAAATTGCAGGCCGGTCCACGGATCTGAGGGAGTGACGAAGGTGGCGGGGGTACTTACGACGAGCTAGTTGTAGAGAGAGTAGGGTGCAGAGGGGCAGGCGGTTGCAGACGACGATGTTTGTGTTGGCAAGAAACTGGGGTGGAGGTCTCTGGTAGAGGGCGACTTGTGTGGTCGAGTTATCAGAGGAGGGGGACTTTGGGAGAGAACCCGACAAGGCTTGGCGTCGATCACGCCTGCTGTTTCACACGGCCCAGAACAGGCGCGACTTCTCACTTTGACAGGCCTTGCAGCGGCGTGACCGCCAGAGCGCCCGATTTCTCTAGCCTACTGTTCCTATACATGCAACTGCTTTGCGTGTTGCCGCATGGCCGCGACGACACTTTTCGGATCAACCTTCACCATCTTGTACCCCGCAGTGATCTCTCCATGGCAGCTAATGTGGTACGGGACTCGACCTAATCACCAACATTGGGCATCATGTAGGCTTTGAATTACTGTACCTGCACCACAGTTGGCATTGAAGGAGATAGCACTCGAACCTGGAACATTCCTTGCAGTTGTTGAGAAGACAAGACATTTGTGCCGGCCTGTGAAGTTGATATCGTTGGCCCATTCAATTGCAGTCCTTGGCAAGTACCTCTTTCGCTCTGGAAGTACCCCGAAGGCAACACAACCTCGGAAGGCTATGTATGATCTAGTTGTAGGGAGCTCGACGGTGCATTCGGTAGCTGGTCTCTGTGGCGTTTCCGTCCCAGTACTTCAAGAACACACGAGATGTGAGAGCTAAGAATATTGCGTATCAGAAAGCGTAACGAAGGCTTCGGTGAGCATCAAAGTTAATGGCAGACCTCATGAATTTAATGTCGTGTCACATGATATCTCCGGCGATGACGATTTCAACCCGGTGGTCCAAGCTTCAATCGCATTCGACAAGCGCATCAGTCCACCACACCAGCAACCGCACATAGCCACACAGACACCCCTCTGTAACGCAATTTCTCTAACAACCCGCGAAATGTTCCGTACATCTATCATCAAGAGCGCGCGCTCGATCGCGGCGCCCCGCTACTTCACTAGCTCTGCTCTGCGCATGGCCGAGGGCAGCACCGGTTCCGGTTCGTCGAGGGCCACTGGTTCTGCAGGCGGGTGAGTGAATCTCCGAATACCAAAGCACAAGATGCAAAGAGTTGTTACTAATGACCCAATTAGCGACGCGTTCACAAAGCGTGAGACCGCCTCGGAGGAGCTCTACATCCGTCAAGAGGAGAGGGCCAAGTACGTCCACGATACCACTTCCACTTGCGTCCCCCGCGACCCATACACAGGATGAAGGAGGTATCTCAGAAGCATGGCAGACTGCTGACGGTGCATACAGGCTGTTGGCAATTAAGGAAAAGCTCAAGCAGCAGCGCCAACACATGGAGGACCTCGACAAACACATGTCAGTACCCACCCTCATCCGACCTGCTATGGTCCTACGAGCATGACTGACAGCCCCTACAGCGACGAGGTCATCCGCGAGTCCGAGGCGTCGGGTCAGGGAGAGCAGAAATGAGCGCCTCATAAGTGCACTTAAATGATATGGCGTCGACCGAACCCAGGAGTCCCTGCTATATGTAAAAAACACAAAAATGAATACGCTCACAGCTCTCCAACTCGGAATTTAGCATGTTATGAATATACTGTGTATTAGCGCCCCGGTTCGTTCACCCCATCATGCTTTTCCACGCCAATATCAGCTTTGTAGCAAGCTTCTCACGATCCAAGGTTGACACATGTTGAAGGATGAGGAACGGGTGAGATGGGCTAGAGCGATCATTACACATTCTTGTGTTCTTACTGTTCTACACACTAGTAGTCAAAATGCCCGAGACATGAGTCAATGCGACGCCATTAGAACGCCAACGTATGCAATCTTCCAAGCACTATCATATACCTATCATACAATTCCACCTGTCAATCTCCCAGCCCACTCACACGCGCGACAACCCCCTATGAAACACCACCAAACTGCTGCGTCCGTCCGCCACCACGCATGCTCTTGTAAAAGTCGGCCGTAGGATCACTTCCTAGGCCATTCCAGCCATTTGCGCCAACACTTCTCGTCTCACGTTGCGCCTTATTGATCTTGTCCTGGAGTTGCGAAGCCCCAGAGTCGATGAGCTGGAGTTGTGCGAGTTGCGTGTTGAGCACACGGATGACCTTTGTCAGTGGGTCGTCGGGCTTACCCGTCTTGCTGAGGGTTTGTGATGTGGTGTTGATTTCCTCAATCATCTCGGTTAGGTCCTTGTTGAGCTCGTTAAGGCGGTCTTGGAGTTTCTCGGCTAGCTTGTAACTGCGTTGTTGTTAGTATGTGGCCAAGATACGGAGAATAGATTATTGACTCACGTCCTCTCGCGCTCCTGGTCAGGACCACGCAGGCTCTCGTTCTTCCCACTAACGCCATGCATCTTCATCAGGTTGTCGATCTCCTTCTCGTAGCGATCGAGATACGAGTCGAGCTCCCGCTGGTTCTCTTCCATCATCGTCAGCTGCCTCTCCACCTCACCAGCATCGCGCTCGGCCTGGAAGGTCTTCGAGTACAGCTGTCGAACCTTGTCCGAGTTCTCGACTAAAGCGCGGTCCCACTGTGCAACCGTCTCAGCTTGTGACTGGAACTCCTTCTGATACTTGGATAAGTCGGCAGCCCATCGTGTGATAATCTCGTCCATGGACTTGTTCTTCAGCCGTGATTGCGCGGATGGAGCAGGGCCAACAGTTGAGCTGCCGAGTCCGCTCGTGGCCCCGGCAGGCTGAGAGGTGGTAGCTAACGTCGCTGCTGGTGGTGCAGTTGTTGTAGACTTAGTGAACAGATCCGGAGTGGTGCCTGAGGTAGTCGCAGCCCCACCGGGCGGTGCTGAACTTCCACCTCCCAGAGTGGGGAAGGTTGATGGGGTACAAGTTGCGGCAGAAGTTGCAGCAGAAGTTGCAGCGCTGCTTGTTGCATTGGTAGTAGCCCCGGGAGTCGCCGCGGTAGTACCAGGAGCAGATGTAGTAAACTTGAAGCCACCTCCTGTGCCTGAGGAAGTGGGAGCTTGAGAAGCCATGGTTCCGCTCAGGTTCAAGGACGGCGCGGCACTAGACGCGGGCTGTGCAGCGGATGTACCGCCAAGGTTGAAACCCTGAGGCTTCGCGGGTGTTTCGTAGGGAGTTGTGCTACCAAAGCCAAAGTTACTGACGAGAACACCTGCAGGTTTGGGAGCCTGGCCGTCTTGCGCACCAGGTGTCGTTTGCTGGTTCCCAGCGCTAAAGAGGGTTGTCGTAGGTGTAGCGGCTGGGACTGCACTCTTGTTCGCGTCGGTCGAGCCGCCGGTGTTTCCGAGACTGAAGAATGACGGTTTTGCTGCAGGTGTTCCAGAGGTAGCGCCGGCGAAGAAGCCTGATGTGCTCGATGATGAGGTCGTCGCTGGCTTCGCGCCGCCAAACAGATTCGGCCCTGTCTGCGCGTTTCCGCCAGCCTGGGTATTCTGCTGGCCGAACAAAGAAGGGCCGGATTGGGCACCTGTGCTCGCCTGATTGTTTTGACCACCGAACAGGTTGTTTCCGGGGGGGGCGCCGGCTGGGGTAGTAGACGGGAGGAATGATGACGTCTTGTTTGCTGCGGGTGTGGTCGAGCCTGGATACTGTGTTAGAGCCTCGTGCGATTCTCTGGTATGTGTCAGGGTACTCACCACCTGGTGCGCCGAAGGCAAACGAGGGCGTTGAAGATGTCGCGGCGCCTCCTAGACTAGCCCCTCCACCGAATAGACCTCCCGCGGGTTTTGGCGCATCTCCCTCCTTCTTGCCAAAGTTGGCAAACGCGCCGAAGCTGGACGTTGTCGACGCGCCGGAGGTAGCCTGGCTTGCAGGTGTGCTCGAAGCGCCGCCGCCGAAAACGTTCGACCCGCCTGTGCTGTTGCCCCCAGCGCTGCCAAACAGGCCGCCGCTCAATGCGCTGGGGGTGTTTTTGTTCGCGGTGCCGAAGCCAGAGGGAGTGCCAGACGAGGGAGCCGTGCCGAACATGGGCTTGTTGGGCGTGCTACTGCCGTTGTTTTGCTGGCCGAACGGAAAGGCCGACATATTGGCTCAAGTAATGCAAAATCAAGCGCAAATAAAAGGTCGGGTAGAGTTGCGAGTACACGTTCCCGGCGCGTCGATGTCGCAACTGCCAAAAGTCAGGCAAACAGCTGCATGGGTCACGCTAGCTCGGTGAATACGTTGTTCCAGCAGCGGCCGATCATGAGCGTCCAGACCGCCCCCCACTACTGAAGCGTGCCTGAGCTCCACGACATCTGGACACGCGGAGCATACGAGGCGCAGCATTTGGCCGTGTGTTCTTCTGCCTTCATCTTCACACTCAATTGCAGCCAAATCAATCTTACACTGCTACTGTCCCGTCTCAAGAAGTGACCATATACCATGTCGGGCGAGCTAGCACCGCCCCGTAAGAGCGTCGAGTTGGAGGACCCTGGTGCGAAGGACCTGGGTGTGTTGCTCTGTTCCTCTGCTCTCTCACAGCCACCGCATCTGACTGTGATTAGCCGAGTCCAGCGATGAGCACTTCTCCGATGCCTCCGAGGGGCAACCGCGTCGATCCGATGCGACCTCCCCAATCCCCATCACGCGAGTCGAGCGAGTAGACGACGAGCCGGCCCACGGTGAGGTACCCGGCACGGACGCCTATAAGATGAGAACCCTCGATGCAGTGCCCGATGAGGTCGAGATCGTGCCGGACGGCTCGCGGAGTCGCAGCGCCTCACGTGTCAGTGCAAGCGACAGACCTCTGACGCCCGGGGGAACGCCCATCCCGAAGACTATCGTCGAGAAGATCGACCCCGACCAGCCCAGCTACGGCGATATCCCTGGCACACACGCGCACCAGCTGCGCCTGGCAGATGCTGAGCCTGACATCATTGTCAAGGCACCGCAGCCTCCCCAGCGCAAGAGTGAAGGTACGTAGGGCATTTCCGTGGTGCCTCCTGCGTACCATTGACGGAAGAAGGGTCACCAACCTCGCATGACAGGTCTCTAAATCTTCGCGACGGTGCGCACGAGTCCACCATCGACGTCCCTGGGTCGCAAGACAAGGAGTATGACGAATTCGATGACGACGCAGCCGCCGACCATGACGACGGATTTGGCGACTTCGATGATTTTGAAGAGGGCGAGGAAGGAGATGCCGATTTTGGGGACTTTGACGATGGGTTTCAGCAGGGCGAGCACGAGGCAGAGACTACATTTGATACACCCCCAGATCAACCTCCGGTACCTGCCCCTTCATCAGGTCCTGTAAGTTGCAGCATTGCTAGTCCAAACATACTATTACATCGAACAACTGCTATGGTGATGCACGTACTGACACTGCCATGCACAGCCCGTCCTGGACTTTGACCAACTCACATCCCTCCAAGACATTGTCTCTGCCACACAACCCTATCTTGATGAGATATACTCCCCGCAAACCGACATACCCAGTATATCCACGAATCCTGAAGACACACGATCTATATTCCTCTCCGAAAGAAGTCACTCCCTATGGACGCAGCTCGTCGCACCACCACCCCTCCAGCCCCCCGACTGGGTCCGCTCCCGAATCCGCCGCCTCTTCCTCGTCTCTCTCGGCGTCCCCGTCGACCTCGACGAAATTCTCCCCGCCTCCAAACAAAAGAAACTCATCCTTCCATCGATACACATTCCCGGCGACCGCTCCCCCCGGCCTTCGTCAGACAGCCGCAACGCCGGGCCCCTCGGCCGCGTCAAACGCGAAAACGAATCCTCCACCTCCGTCGACAGCTCGGGTTCGAAGGTAGACCGGAAACGCAAAGGGCCCCCGCCACCACCTGAACTGGATATTAGTAGCACAACCATGTTGTGTAAGACGACGGATGCGGCCTTGGATGGGTTCACGGTGGAGGAGTTGATAATGCATATTGATCATTTGAAAGGGCTGCAAGAACGAGCAACGGAGGTGGAGAAGTATTGGCAGGAGAGGATGGAGAGTGCACTGGGGGATAAGGATGCGTTTGAGCAGGTTATTGAGAGTTTGGTTGCGCATGCGAAGAAGTTGAGGTAATAGGGAGGTTTGCGGAATATTTGGGTTTGATTGAGGTTCGGATATCATGTTGCTTGGTGTACAGGCTTGCTTTCGCTGTGACATTGACCTGCACAGAAAGTCAATACTGGACACCTCCAAAGTCAGTTAACAGTCGATCTACTTATCATCAAGCTTTGTCGTCGCCTGGGTGGTATTTAGCTACTCGATCTGCGAACCCTCCCTTGTAGCCCAAGGTTGGTAATACCGACATATGGAATGGGTCACTGAACTGGCAGTTTCGCTACCAAGTTTGTGCTTTAGCTACGACAAATTTGTATGACTCTGTCCGTACACCTAACATTTTACTTCCATGCCTCGACATCTCGTACTCTCCCAGCCTATCACAGAATAACTCTCCCCCATTTGCCATCCATCCACGAACACCGTCATGACAGTTACAATTACAACCGTCACATACGGAGATAGATCCGCCTTCCTCGCCCGCGGCCTCAAACCGCAGCGCACCTGCACTATCCTCCCCCTTTCATTCACGTGCCCCATCTGCCTCGACGCATACACGGCCACCAACCCCGCTACCAAAATCTCGCATTGCGCACACGTCTTCCACGCTGCGTGTCTGCTCACCTGGCTCGCAGAAGAGGATACGTGTCCGCTTTGTCGCGCTCACCTCTTCCACTCAACATACACGCCCAAGCTCGCTGGCCGGCGCGTACCCGTGCGGGATTTTGGGGTAAGCGAGTTCGTTAACACGGTTGGGGCTGGGGAAGGGGATGGTGGGTGGGGGGAGATGGAGGAGCGGGAGAGCGATTGGCGGCAAGACGAGGAATGGGGGATGTGGGATTTGTTGACGGAGAGGTATGTGGATGAGCGGGATTAGACGGTTATACGATGAGTTTGGGAAAGAGGGCGAGGGCGGTGGGTTTGGGGATGGATTGGCTGTTGGATCAGGGGGTTTGTTTGGGGTTTAGAGATGGAGATTGGCGGGGGTTGATGGAGTTGATAGAGGATTATGCGTGATGAGGGAGACTAGGTATTGTAGATGCTTAACTCACATTGCATTGAAGCTTCCTTACCGTTTTTGTGTTGCACGCTTAATATTCCTAATTGGTGCCTCTGGAAACAAGTTCCAGCATGGGTCTTAAAATTCTCAAGAGTGGAGTTGTGTTAATTGTGTCTGTCTGGCCTCGGAAGAGGCTAAGAAATATCATTCGCACACGACTACAACGCGGCGTTCAGCCAGAGAATATCGTTTCTTCTATAGCTCTAAAAGCACGATAGCCCGTTTTTATTTCTAAATGTCCATCTAACATGTTCCAGTTGTCAGCTCAGTATTGTGGCTTCTTTCACATAGTCTTGACTCACCATTTGACACTTGGCAAGTAACATACCGAAAAAAGTCAGTGACTCACCACCGCACCTGCAAGATGATACCACCTGCTTCAAGTATACAAACGGTGCATGTAGTAAGCTTTTCATACCAAAGGAGGCTTCGTGGCGCAATGAGAGAGCGTCAGATTCCAGCAGCACTGGAGTGATCTGAAGTTTAGGCGATCGAGACGCCTCGAGGCCATTTTTTGGCAGTGGTAGAATGCTTGGGGAGTTAGTCTAGGTAGTGCTGTATGGTTGAGAATCTTCAATTGTATCGTTGACATTGGTTTGGTTGGTGTTTGACTCATGCCTAGTTTCGTTACCTACAGAATCGCATTTTCTAACTCTTTGACTATGAGACTGCATTGAGGTTCGTTCGGACTAGCCGCTCCACCAAGAAGGGCACGAGCTTGCTTGGACTATGTGATTTATGTGATAGTTCTTCCTTCAGACGGGATAGCGATGATATAATTATGTAGGTGCGTGATATTCGGCTCCCGAAATTGCCCTATTCAGCTCCCACGTTCTCAGTTGTACGCTTAGCGTACCCCAACAGCCTCCCCCACAGCCAGCCCAAACGTGCGCAATCTCCCTGCAACACATGCTGACTTTATGACATTTTGGTGGGGTTGTGCAACACCACGGCAAACCATACAATGAGCGCTGAGCAATAGGGAGGATCAAGTAACGGTTATGCGAGGTTTCCGTCTGAAGGTTTGGTGTTTCTGGTCGTGCGCGCGGGAGCAACCCCTCCCCTCCCATTGACCCGGCGCCGGCGTGAGAGCCGAATATCACGCACCTATACGTACTACTTCAACTGGCTACAAGTACAACGTCGAACGGGATTTCGTTCTGACCTTTCGTATCACACGCCACTCTATATTTGAATTTTTTTCCCAGTTTGAAGGATTAAATGCGGATGCAACAAGGTTAAATAAGGTCTTTGGACTTGTGTTTAACGTCGGCTATGTCCAACCAAGCGTTGCGGCGCTCTCAAAACAATAGTATATGAAGAACAGAGGCTGAGCTGTAATGTGTGGGTAAGTGAAGGCGGAAGAAGAGTTGATTCGACTTTGAATTGTGTATATTTGGCATGTTTAAAAGGCATAAGTAGAGCATTGATAGACATTTGTTGTATGGTGTGAGGCGTCTCTGCGGTGGGTAAAGCCTCTCCTTCTTGCTGGCTTTTCCTACTTGCAGTCGTCGAGTAGGGGACTTAATAATATTCAGAAGATGATGACGGAAGGTAAGGTAAATTGCAATTGTATCTGCCTCATAACGAAGTCTGCACTGGTGGACTGTACCATGCTAGACCGATGCACGATTAGGAAGAGCTCTGAGGTCGCACTCAAGCACCATCACGTGAGGACAAAGTCGTCAAGATGCACTAGGGAACTGTGTTCGACTTCTCAAACACGCTACGTAGCGCTAGCACAGCAGCTCCGAGACCCTGAACTGCAAGAATCCCATGCAAACCCAATTAGCCCCTCCACCGTGCCCACCATAAAGAATAAGAAAGAGAAGAGATCTCAGATTCCTGTTTCCGAGATATGGAGGAGGTGAAGTGAAACAATTGTATGAATACCACTGGCGATCAAACAAGATTCTAATCAGTGAGATTGAGATCAGAGGTTCATCGCGACATGCAGCGTGCAAGATGCGGCTTATTCCGCCATGGATACAGCGGATAGGGGCTTGGTATTCGCCAAGGGGCGGTGGGACACGAGGACTTTGGCCGGACTGCTAACGTTATTTATTCGACGGCTTCCGTATACACTCTTTTTCGAAGTATCTGGGAATAACCCAAGTGACATGGCCGGCGTGTATGGTTGCACTTCATCTCTTGGCCTGCAGCGCAATCTGGTGCTGTGACCATATGACGTCACCTGCGCGTGTCATGTGCAATCTCACGATAATGAGGGTAAGGGAGGGCTGTTCTGCAGACGGTGTGTGTTGGCCGCCGAGATGTCTTGAGAAAGTCGGATCCACGCACGGACTCACAGGGCAAAAGTGGAGACCTGTCAGGTGTATGTAAGCTGTAATGAATATGGATGGCCTCACTCTTCGTGACCAAGACGGCAAATGCAGCGGCGATCTTGGTGCAGTATGCAGAGCACCACTTGGGCTGTAATCTAGCGACCTCCTGCTACTGCTGCCTCCTTCACCCCTTCCGGCAGTCTGGCAGTCTGGCGTGTTCGTGTGTCTCCGCGTCAAGACGTCTGCAGCCCTCGTGTGGACCATCCCGCTTGCCCTCTTTTATCCGCGCCAACACCCTGGCACGTTTCTCGCGGGGCCCTCCCTTCTCTTCGACTCGAACATCGCCCAACATCCATCGTGTGCGACCAATATCCTCGCGGGCCCTCCTCTTGAACTCCCAGTCCTTCCTTTTAACCTGCGATCCTTCCCAATGCGCACATAGCACGCCCTCCGTCCTCTTCTCCCTCAGCCTCGCCCGCCGCCATGGCCGCCGAGACGTACGCAGGCGTCGCCGCCTTCATTCGCAACCTCGCACGCCCTATCGAGTTCGAGCACGACGCCGCTTTCAGCGAACACATCGTCTTTGATGGCGCCAAGACAGCCCCCATCGCCCTCCCCGGCCCCGAATCCGCGGAGAAGACACAGCTGGCGCAGGAGCTATCCGCGCTCGCCGCCCGAGTAGCCTTTCTCGAGCACAAGAGCCACGGTGTGGCGCACCAGGGCTCCTTCCCTATAACGCCCGCGCAAGAACCAACCGAAGAAGCCGCGCAAACTTTGCCCAGCGGCGATGGACCAGCCAGCCAGGGCCGCCGCGCAACCTGGGTGAGCAACTGGCTAGCTGCTAAGGACACGGCGGGTGATCCCGAGGAGCCTGCAGCAGCCCTGACCGAAGAGCAGCTCTCGTACCTCCGAGTGCATCTCAACCAGCAGGCAGAGCAGATCAGAACGCAACGGGAGCACATCGAGAACCTCTCCCACGAGGTCAATAAGCAGCTCACGACGCAGAGCATGGTCTTTGAACACGGCATCGAGGACATCGGCGCCCTGAAGCGGGAACTGGGCAAGCACCAGCGTACGTTCCAGCCCTACGACTTGCACACGCACAGCACACTGACACACTACAGAGGCCAATCTTGCCTTCCAGAAAGCACTCCGAGAGATCGGTGCCATCGTCACCGCGGTTGCTATGGGCGACTTGTCCAAGAAGGTCCTGATTCATGCTAAGGAGATGGACCCGGAAATTACACTATTCAAACGCACAATAAACACCATGGTGGACCAGCTGCAGGAGTTTGCCAGTCAGGTCACTTTCCTCGCCCGGGAAGTCGGCACCGAGGGCAGGCTCGGAGGTCAGGCCAACCTGCCAGGTGTGGCTGGAATCTGGGCAGAGTTGACGGATAGCGGTACGTTGTGTTTGAAGCCTGGCTATTTGCCCGAATCTAACATGCGCTGCAGTCAATGTCATGGCCAAGAACCTGACCGAGCAGGTTCGAGAAATTGCCGTAGTTACCACCGCTGTCGCGCACGGTGACCTGAGTCGTAAGATCGAACGTCCGGCCCGAGGAGAGATTTTACAACTGCAGCAGACGATCAACACCATGGTGGATCAGCTGCAGTCATTTGCTACCCAAGTCACGAAGGTCGCCAGAGATGTTGGGACCGAAGGAAAGCTCGGTGGACAAGCCGAGATTGCTGGCGTGAAGGGCATGTGGAACGAGCTCACGGTCAATGTGAACGCCATGGCGCAGAACCTTACCACCCAGGTGCGGGACATCGCCCAGGTGACAACCGCAGTCGCGCAAGGAAACCTCACCCGGAAAGTCGAAGCCGAGTGCAAGGGCGAGATTCTGGAGCTTAAGCTCACCATCAATCGCATGGTGGACCAGCTCCAACAGTTTGCTCATGAAGTAACCAAGATTGCGCGAGAGGTCGGATCCGAAGGACGCCTCGGCGGGCAGGCGACGGTGCATGGTGTCGAGGGTACATGGAAAGACCTCACTGAAAACGTGAATGGTATGGCCATGAATCTGACAACACAGGTGCGAGAAATCGCGGAGGTCACGACAGCGGTCGCACGAGGAGATCTGAGCAGAAAAGTAAAGGCCGAGGTACAGGGTGAAATTCTATCCTTGAAGATTACTATCAACACCATGGTAGACCGTCTGAACACGTTCGCCCAAGAAGTTAGCAAGGTCGCCCGCGAGGTCGGAACAGACGGCATTTTGGGGGGCCAAGCGCAAGTTGACAACGTCGAGGGCAAGTGGAAGGATTTGACCAACAACGTCAACACCATGGCCCAGAACCTCACATTGCAAGTGCGAAGTATCTCGGAAGTCACACAAGCCATCGCCAAGGGAGACATGAGCAGAAGAGTGCACGTGGACGCCGAAGGTGAAATTCGATTACTGAAAGACACCATTAACGACATGGTCATGAGACTGGACGAATGGTCGCTCGCTGTGAAGCGCGTAGCCCGCGACGTGGGTGTGGATGGAAAGATGGGCGGCCAAGCAGATGTTCGGGATATTGATGGTCGTTGGAAAGAGATCACCACGGACGTGAACACAATGGCCCAAAACCTGACCTCGCAAGTGCGCGCTTTCGGCGACATCACCAACGCTGCTATGGAGGGCAAGTTCACCCAGATCACTGTTGAAGCTTCTGGTGAGATGGATGAACTCAAGAGGAAAATCAACCAGATGGTGTCTAGTTTGCGAGAAAGTATCCAAAGGAACACGGCAGCCAGAGAAGCAGCCGAGTTGGCGAACAAGACGAAGTCTGAGTTCCTTGCCAACATGTCCCACGAGATCCGTACGCCCATGAACGGTATTATTGGAATGACGCAGCTCACGCTCGATACCGACCTCACGCATGCGCAACGCGAGATGTTGACCATCGTTCATAACTTGGCCGGTCAACTATTGACCATCATTGACGACATTCTCGACATTTCCAAGATCGAAGCAAACCGCATGGTCATGGAAGAGATTCCATTCTCAATGCGAGGCACAATCTTCAACGCACTCAAGTCACTCGCCTCAAGAGCTAACGAGCGAAAGCTCAATCTCGCCTACGACGTCTCATACAAGGTACCGGACTATGTCATCGGTGACTCCTTCCGATTGAGACAGATCATCCTCAATCTCGTCGGGAACGCTATCAAGTTCACCGAGCTTGGAGAGGTCAAGGTTGCTATCTCCATGGCACAGGAGCAGGAGTGTGGCCCGGATCATTACGTCTTCCAGTTCGCGGTTTCCGATACTGGAATAGGAATCCGTGGCGATAAGCTCAACCTCATCTTTGACACATTCCAGCAAGCGGACGGTTCGACTACCCGGAAATTTGGTGGTACTGGTCTAGGATTATCCATTTCCAAGCGCCTCGTCACACTGATGGGTGGTAGCATGTGGGTCGAGTCCGATTTTGGCAAGGGTAGTGTGTTCTACTTCACATGCAAAGTCCGTCTCGGCAAGCCCGAGATAACCGCTATCCAGCCTCAGCTCGCTGCGTACAGAGGGCATGTAGTTCTCTTTGTCGACCAAGGTCACACCAACTTCTCGGAACAAATCATTGAACACCTCAAGACCCTTGGTCTTGTGCCAATGGTTGTCAACGCCGTCCACGAAGTGCCGGAAACAGCCAAGAGAACCGACATGCCTTATGACTGCGTCATTGTCGACAATGACAAGACGGCACGAGAACTCAGGATTGCAGAGCGCTTCAAGTATATCCCGCTTGTCATGTTCACGCCGCATGTAGCCATTAGCCTAAGGTCTGCACTTGAGAACGGGATTTCAAGCTATATGACCACACCATGTCTCCCGATCGATTTGGGCAATGCGCTCATTCCAGCACTAGACGGCCGGGCGGCGCCCTTAGTCTCGGACCAATCCAAGTCTTTCCAAATTCTACTTGCTGAGGATAACGGTGTCAATCAGAAGCTTGCTGTAAGGATCTTGGAAAAGTACCACCACAGAGTCACAGTGGCCAACAACGGTCTCGAGGCCTTTGAGCATATCCAGAAGAAGCGCTATGACTGTGTGCTTATGGACGTACAAATGCCGGTCATGGTGAGTGGAACAATCTTGAATTTTGACCGCTGCTAACGGTACGCTAGGGTGGCTTCGAAGCCACTGCGAAAATCCGCGAATGGGAACGTGATAACGGCATCCCATCAACACCAGTCATCGCCCTGACTGCACACGCTATGGTAGGCGATCGCGAGAAGTGCCTCGCAGCTCAGATGGACGTACGTCACACCTTGCCCTTCCTTATTTCTCACTCCTAACCTTCCACCCAGGACTACCTATCCAAACCCCTCCGCCAAAATCAACTCATACAAACCATCCTCCGCTCCGCCACCCTCAGCGCCAACCTTTATGGCCACGCCGAACAACAACGCCACGCCGAACAACAGCGCCTTGCGAAAGAACCTGTTCCGGATATTCAAGTTTCTGGCGGCGAAAACAGCTCCAGCAGCAGCCCCAACACGAAGCGGCCGCAGCTTGATACGCGGGGGTTTACGGAACGGCAGGCTGGCGGCGATAGCCCAAATCTGCTGGCGGTGGATCAGACGGAAAATGGGAGTGTCGAGAGAGTACGTTCCTTGTCTGCTACTTTGTGAGTGCCGCCCATCTAATGTGTTGTTGTGTAGCTTTTGCTGCGGAGTCACAGTAGCTGAGTCTTTCGTGTCAAGGAAGAGGAGAAGGCTTGATTAGTTAAGTCAAGCCGACGCACACGAGGTTCTATCATTTGGTTTCACCCGATTACGAATACCCCTTATCGACTCGAAGGCATAGCGTGAGTGGGGGATTGGACTGTTGTGTTGATGGTATTTTCGGATTTGGCGTTCTGTTGCGGAGCGTGGATTGTGCTTCCTCGTTATTATTTTATGGTGAGCCCTATGTACATCGTCGTACCTAGGTACCCTCTGCATGTCTGGCGTTGAATTTTGGTGGGGTTTATATCGAGCGCGGATGGATACGCTACCTTTACTCGGGGGTTGAATTCATTGACAGCTGTCGGGCGCTCTTACTTTGGGCTGCCTACCTTTTGATACACGCGGGACATGAAGCACATTTCCCGTTTGAGTCGCCCAGCCCACGTGAGGGAGGACTATGTTAAAATCCTTGGTACCCTTACCCTTTGATGTAATGCTTGCAACTTCTTCTCTTGGACACCATACAACTCTGCAGACACGCTTCAAGACATGTCATAAAATTTGTGTTCCTTCAGGCTACTATGCACGATAAGCAAGAACCCCAGTCCGGATATTTTGTTCGGGCGAGCACTCGCACGGCACCACAGCCTGCAAGTCTTCCCTGGAACCGATTTCCTGTACTCTGTTGCGCTGCAATATTACCGACCGTTACATTTGGCAATGATCACTCAATTTCGCGTCCCTCACGCGCTTCGCTTGACGTCGTCACGCATAGCATCATGCATGCCAAGAACGGTTGCTCCCTTCACCGGAACGCTGAACAAAGGCCTCAGCTTTCAGCCTCGTGGACAACTCAGCAGCTGCGCAAAGCGATTTCGCGCTCTGTCTGTAGGCGTTTGTGGATGAGGCACTGAACACATCATTGGGCGTGTGACATCAGGCTCAGCCTACCAGAACCCGCCTATCGATAATGAAAGGCACGATCCGCCGTGTCGCGTCCTCGTCTTCGACTTTCCACCCCACCCACCGCGAGGCTATCGAATGGCACAGAGACGGGATATCGCCTTGTTCGCTCTTCCCTTGCACTCGGTCCCTTTGTCTGGTTAATCACCTCTCTTCGCTTCCTCTTTCGCTGTAGATAGCTTTAGAAGGTGCGCGAAACGCGTCGCGCTGGTAAATCGCAACCGCCTCTTGCAGTCCCTCCCTCCTTCCGAAAGAGCTGGGAGGCCCTATACCAGCCTGACTGGCGTTCACGATTACTTGCCACTTTCACTCTTCACTTCACCTCGCCGCAGGGCGCCTCTCTATTCATAAAGACGGCCGCCGCCCCCTCCGCCGCATTCGACTAGCACCCCACGCCGATTTTCTCCTCAACCACGGATCGACCGCACATACACCCTTGGCACCCGCCAGGCCTGACCTTCTTCAGTTCACATCGGTCCAAATGGCTACGCAAAACACCAACTCTCCCTTGCAGACGCAGGCAAACATCACTCTGGTGCTCCAACTTCTTGTCAAGGACCACCGTCACGGTGGCTGTGCACCCGCAGAGAGACCCTATTACGAAGGCCTCCTCGGTGATCTCTACGAGCAGCAGGCCCAACAGCAACGAGAGCAGAGCTTCAAAGCCATGGCAGGACCCTCGGGTACCTACATAGCACCGCACGGCGTTCAGGTGCCATCACCTCCCCTCGCCGAGCCATCTCCGCCTACCCGCAAGCGGAGTCTGGGACCAGCCGAATTTCCCCAGGCAAAGCGTGTCAGTGCTCAGCCAAGCCCAGACACGCCTGGCACCCCCATCTCTCCCCAGTGGACGCTGCCCAGTCGACAGTCTAAACCCCCGACCTTCATCGACCTGACAGAGTCTGATCCACCATCGCCCGAACCGGTTCTAGACCTCTTCCACTACCCGTTTCCAATAGTCAATAGCCAGTCGTTTCCAGTAGTTAATAACCAGTCGTTTCCAGTAGTCAATAACCAGTCATTTCCAGTAGTCAATAACCAGATGTTTCCACAAGTCAACAACGACCCGTTTGCCGAGCTCAACTATGTCTATCGAGGGGACTATAGCACTCTGGCCCCCGTAGACGCCTTCAACCAAGACTTCATGAGTCAGAGTGAGCTAGCCCAGTTCATGCTCACCCCATCAAGGCCCGGCGGGGGTTATGGCTTCCAGCAGTATCAACCGCTCCCTTTTGGTGAGCCCCAGTTCGACTTTGCCACACGAGAGGTTCCATATTTGAGAAATGCACAAGATGGCAGCGACTCAGAGGACTACGGCGCCTTGCCCATGAATGGCGCTGAGGCGGATGTTATCGAGAAGCTTTTCGAGAACATTAAGGATCACGGAGAGACGCCCGAGGGGCGGGAGCCTACACCAGCGATGATGACCTGTAATCTTAAGGAGTACCAGCGCATCGGCCTTACCTGGCTGCTAAAGATGGAGAGGGGGCACATTGGGGGCGGTATACTGGCCGATGAAATGGGCTTGGGCAAGACGGTAGAAGACCTTTTCAACGCGTCCTAGAGTGCTGGCTAACCCCAATATAGGTGCAAGCGCTGTCCCTCATCTGCGCTAACCCTCCCACAAATCCTCTCCGCAAGACGACTCTAATTATCGCACCTGTTGCCCTCATGAGACAGTGGGAGAGCGAGATTGAGCGCCACATCCAACCTCGACACAAGCTCAAGGTCTACCTGTACCACGGCAACGGCAAGAATGCCGATTTCGCCCGCCTTCGCCAGTACGATGTCGTTCTCACCACCTTCGGTAGCCTCACATCCGAGTACAAGCAGAAAGAGGATCGCAAAGAGTCGATGCTTCACGAACAAGAGATGCGTGACCATACCTTTCGCCGCAAGCCCAAGGATAGGCTTGCGTTGCTGGGTCATGACTGCTTCTGGTACAGGGTCATCATTGATGAAGCGCACACTATAAAGAATCGCAACGCGAAGTCGTCAAAGGCAGCGGCAGACCTCATGGCTCAGCATCGTCTTTGCCTGACGGGTACGCCTATGATGAACTCTGTCGACGAGTTGTATTCGCTGCTACGGTTCTTGAAAATGGACCCTTACCAAGATTGGCCTCGCTTTAACGCCGAGATTGGCAAGGTAAGTGCCATTCATGTAGCTGCTGTTAATATTGCGAAGACACCCAGGCCATTTTCTGACTATTTTCTAGCCCGTGAAGCATAAAGATGAAAGTATGCGAAAGAAGGGGATGAACCGTCTACAGATCGTACTGAAATCCATAATGCTCCGACGCCAGAAAGAATCCAAGGTCGACGGAGAGGTCATCTGCACTATACCGCCTAAGCACACTGGGATCGACAATGTCGACTTCAGTGATGAGGAACTTGCGCTTTACAACGCTCTGCAGACCAAGTCGCAGATCCAGATGAACAAATACCTAGAGAAGGGTGCCGTGTCTGGTAAGTTTGGATGCCACGAAATCCTGTTATTAGGTTGAACGCTAACAAATCGGCAGCCAACTATGCGAGCGTGCTGGTACTCTTACTAAGGCTCCGACAGGCCTGTTGCCATCCACACTTGATCAAGGATCTCAGCCAAGCTGCAACCGAGGGCATCGCTGAAGTTGACCTTCTGACTCGCGCTGAGGAGTTAAACGAGGACGTCATCAATAGGCTGAAGGCATTCGATGGATTCGAGTGCCCCATCTGCCTTGAAGCCGATCCGAATCCGACGATCATCATTCCGTGCGGTCATACAGTGTGTGGCGAGTGTGTTCAGAAGCTCATAGATCCCGCGATGCGCGCACAACAAGACGGCAACAACGAAGCCAGTACTGCTAAGTGCCCACACTGCCGCGGCGAGCTGAAAGCTAAGTTCATCACTGACTACAAGCACTTTTGCAAAGTCCATTGCCCAGACCGCCTCGATTCATCTGATGAGGCCGACGAAAATGAGCAAGGCGACGTCTCAGATGTTGATTCTGACTCTGACTCTGATGTTGACGACGTGCCAGATGTTGACAAAAAGGGCAACCTAGCAGACTTCGTCGTCGATGACGAAGACGAGTTTGAATCGGAGGCAAACGACAATGACGATGACGTTGACCTTGGCTCCGCCCTCGAACCCGGTGCTAAACCAGCGGGCAAGAAGTCAAAAAAACGCAGCAAGGGCAAAGGCAAGGCACGCGCCCAGCCCAAGCTGACTCTTGCTCAGCTCAAGAAAGAGTCGCTCCGCAACAAATCCGCTAAAAAGCGCTACCTGCGTCGCCTTGACAAGACCTACGTGCCGTCCGCCAAGATCGACAAGACCGTTGAACTGCTAGAGGAATTCCGCAGGAATGACCCGACTGAGAAGACTTTAATCTTCTCCCAGTTCACCTCACTACTCGACTTGGTCGAGGTTCCTCTCTACCGGAAGAAGATCCGCTATCAGCGCTACGATGGCAGCATGAAGATGGACGAGCGCGCAGATGCAGTCAACGCGTTCATGGACGATCCGAATGAGAACGTCATGCTCGTGTCTATCAAGGCTGGCAACGCTGGTCTGAACCTCTGGAAGGCGTCCCGTGTCATCATCCTCGACCCCTTTTGGAACCCTTTCATTGAAGAGCAAGCCATCGACCGCGCTCATCGCATGCCTCAGCCCCGCGAAGTCCATGTTCACCGCGTACTCGTCCCCGAGACTGTCGAAGACCGCATCATCGCGCTCCAGGACAAGAAGCGTGAGGTTATTGGCCAGGCACTCGATGAGAGGGCTGGAAAGAGTCTGGCGCGGCTCGGCGTTTCAGAGCTCAAGTTCCTGTTCGGAATGAACTAGAGTTCACGCTACGAAAATATCCAGGCTGACCTGTTTGTATGATGGGTCCCCGTCAGTCGCGCGTTTCCCATGTCCATACTTGCTGCCCCTTTCCAGCGTTTATATATGTGCACAGCATCTACTTACCATTTTGATACCCGATCTAGCACGATCACGACGGAGGCCTTTTTCGGGAAACTATCATCGGCGCAAAGCAGGAATATCATATAGGCGTTTTCTACGTGTTCTACGACGATGATGATGATGACGGTTAGACACCTGGGTGTTAGTGATGGCAAAACCATATAGTAGGTACGCTAAGGATCGCCACGTAGTGCAAATGCACGGTTCCAATTTCAAACGCTTTGTTTAGTATTTTAATGATGATGTGAAGTTCCACTAGCCTTACCATACCTTAATTGATTTTGTGTCTTGCGTTCGCAGCCTTGTACTTTGTGCATTTTCTTTTCGTATTGTTCCGTGATCAAATATGGAGGCGTGTAACTGTCTTTGTACGTTCGGAGTGCTCTGCTGTTCGAAATTTTTGCTTTCTCTACCTAGTTACTAACAATGGTGCTCTGAGAGTTTTTGATTTTGAGCTTTGGTTTTGGAGTTGGAAGAGAGCGATGCCTAGGTCGTGTTTGCTGAGTGGGTCACTGGATGGTATGCACTTGCCGGACGTCACATACGGAGTGCAGCTACGCTCTAGAAATAATTCCAGCGAGGGTTATCGCGGTCTTGCGAGAGGATTCTGCCTGCCTCCCCTTCTTTTACTTACACAACTTCAGCCAGTAGAAGGGAGTTTCATCACTACTTGCGACGCGAGTGCGAGCGCAAGCGGAAATCATTATGGCTATAGGCTAAGGTGCGGGTACGTGCGGAGTAAACGCAACAGTGTATTATTGGAACAAATGTAGGGACATCCATGCCAAAGAGTGACTGACTATAGTGAATGGGACGAAGTGACACGGACTTTCGCTCCGCGACCGCTCAACCCCACCGATTTTGGCGACCGAACGAGCCACTAATCTTTCCAACTCAGTTTCACTTCTGCCTACTGATAGCGCAATGTGATAGGAAACATGACCACCTAACTCACGACGAGCCGCAACCAAATCTTCGCAGTACAGCTTCAAGAATCAACCGGACCCCATTAACCACAAGTTCACACACTACCCTGAATCTTCGTGGATAATAAACCCCGAACACACCCTATGGACCCGCCACCGCGGCCCCCAACGCGGGGCGAGAAAGACATTGAATGCGCGCGCAGACAAGCCCGCGAACTCTACCACATCCCCTCACCCACCAACCAGCTGGACGAATGGCACCACGAAGAAATCCAAGACCCTTACATCGCAAACCGCGTTAAAGAGCTCTACGATGACCGGGAGCAAACGAACCGCCAACAAGTCGCCTTCTTCGCCGCGAAATGGCACGTCTACACTCCGCCCTACAGGTACGACGATGACAATAAGCTCATCACCTTCGAGCCGAGCGACATGCAAATCCTCTACGACCGCATTCTCTCTTTGTACGAAGCGCGGCAAAGGGCTATACAAGACGCCGGTGTGCTACGCCTGACTACCTGGTCCGACTGGTGGCAGGAGCGCCAAAAACCGTACTCTCTGCGCTCTGACGCATTTATCGCGGCGTGCGAATCCACACTAGAGTTCTTGGAAGACGACTATATTAAGCGGAAAGTGGACTTTGTCACGGAGGTGTATGCGGTGCTGGAGAAACGGGATCCGCCACGGGCGAAGGTGGTGCTGGGAGATTTGGCGGTCCTGTTTCCGTGGCTGAAGAGTGACTTTATTGCGAGATTGGAGGAGTATGTTGTGGGGTATGACGGGTTGAAAAGGGGGAGGGTAGGGAAGGGACTGCATGTTTGGTAGGAGGTGTGGGAGGGTTAGAGGTGGAGAAGTTATTGGAGGTTTGAGAGGTGCATGAGGGGCGCTTACGCGGTGGTCTCGGCATTGGCTTCATGCTTTTCGAATAGAAGTTGAAAGGGCCAAGTTATGGCCGTTAGATTCACGTCATCTTTTCCTTCCGTTCTCCGCCTTGTCTGTCGTTAGGCTGCTATAGGCCATTTAGTCAACACACTTTTGGAGCGTAGGATTCGCCGTGCGACCTTCAGCGCCGATATCGCCTTTACTGGTTGTGTGCTCTTCCCCTTCTCGCAAGGCTACTGCGACGTGCTGTAAGACTTGTAGTGAAGTTTCTAAGTATTCTTAGTTCGTCCGGAGCCACCCTCGGGACTCGTGTAAAGACATCTTTCCGCTCTATTCTCAGCCCTGTTCTGTCTCTGACCACGTTTCTCTGAACATTAGTTACAGATCATGGTCTAGTACATAGCTGATATCACGAGTCATGTCCACGAGACCGCGACGCATGTCAAGAGCCACTTAGTGCATATATAAAGCTGCGAGGAACTCATCGGAGACACTTAGAATCACCTATAGCGCGCAGCTCAGTTCAAACGTGCAGGACAGCCATCTAAAAAAAGAAAATTGCTATTCAAAAGCCACAAACAGCAAATGGGTGAACTCGAAGAGCGCCTTTGCTAGCACGAGGAGCACAGCCGCCAATACGAGCTACATAGTCGCCAGTAATAAAAATGAATCCGCGAGCACAAAGAGCTTAGAAAATAAGTCCATGGACGGACGGGGATGATCAAATCTCTTTAGAAGAAGTTTAATGGTCAGCAGCCTCGTATTAAGGATGAGGTGGGTTAACCGAAGTTGATGCTAGCGTATGTGCGCTCAGCTGCCATGAATGACTTATCATTGGGGATGGGGTGGGTTCCAAGATCAAGAAGGAGGAAACGGAGTAAGTTTTGTTTGCTGTGTCCGTTCAATGGAGGCTGGAATGAGCTTTGCTGTGGTGATGCCTTGCATCGACTTTACTCCTAGTGTTACCGATATCAGTCCATCTGCACCTGTGGTGATAGCACAAAACAACATTCATAAACTTAGTTGTCTTCAAAGCCCTTGACTTGAAGTAATGTCATCGTCGGTGGACTCGTGAAGCTCGTATATCCCCCACCGAAACTTACGTGGATGGTACTTGAGTACTGCATGCTTGGGGTTTCGTACCCGGTCTTTGTGCTAGTGCATGTGAGTCGTGCGGGCCCGCCACGTCTGTCCTGTATCTACCTGTATCAAAGACGTCTAATATGATTACGATAAAACACTATGACTCTTTAGACTCAGCGTTGTTCACAAGAAGCGGCTCCGGCATCTTATCAAGAGAGTTTTGCGACACTCTTTGCAGGCCGCGCGCTTATCTAGGACCCCTTTCCCTTGCTTACCTGGCTATTAGGACCCTGAATGATCTAGACCGTGTACGTCTGTGGGGTATTACAGCACCATTTTTTGGCAAAAGAGGAGAAGAGTTCGGTGGTTACAATGATGTAAAGTACACCCAATGATAGATATTGCATGCCCTAGCTAGGCGCTCATACGCTGGCTCCAACTTTGGTTGTTCTTCCAATGATGTATACTAATACTGGTCCTCCTAGAGGTGCGAGTATAAAAACTGGGTCACACCAACTTGGTTTTCTTCCATCGCTTTTCTTGTAGGCTTCCACAACTTCGGCTTCCACCACTTCCCTATAAAAGACTTAGTAATTTCTCCCGAGATTCATCATCAGCTCGAATCACTTTTTTTGGTACTCTAAAACCCTTCATATTCCCTATGGAAGATCTAACCGTTCGACAGCTTCCAGCCAACGCCCGTACGCCAGAAAGATATGAGTGCCCACGCGTTCAGCCAGCAGTCTCAAGAAGATGCTACACACGATATGATCAACCCCCTTCCCGCCATCGGCAAATGGATTTCGGAAATGATGGCCATTAGCGTCAAAGTTGGGAGCATCGGAAGAGCAATCCAGGTCCTTGAATCGGCTCTTGACGGCATGGAAGCCCGAATCCGCGCAACCAATGCATCTCTCAATAACCTGGCTATGGCAGTTTTGGACGGGCACGACGCAGCAACTGGTCATTTTATCCATGACGAAAAACGAACTGTGGTCCTAGAGGAACGCTTGAAGAAGCACGAGGATCGTATTTTCCACTGCCAGGAAATACGTTTCGCTGAAAACGAGGCACGAATTCAAAGGCAAACGGCGCGACAGGATAAGCTTGAGGATGAGCTTTGGCTCCGTATACACCAGCTTACGATGCTTGGTGAGACTCTGCAGGAGAAGGTGGGCCATCAGCAGTTTCATTTGGGTAATGAGGTGGAGATCGAAGTCAAGCATGAGTAGATGGAGCAGGATTTGCAGGAAGAGGTGGACCATCGGCAGTCTCATGTGAAGAATGAGGTGGAGATCGAGGTTAAGCATAAGTAGACGGAGTAGGATTCGTAGGAGGAGTTGGACCATCAGTAGTCTCATGTGAACAATGAGGTGGAGATTGAGGTCAAGCATGAGTAGATGGAGTAGCATTTGCAGGCATTTTGGCCACGTGGGCGCTGCTGCACGTCTCGAGGACGGTGCGCACGTCGTTCATATTCTTGAGTCTTACGCGACACGCGACGATACCCAGCGGCTTGAGGGTGCTCGAGACAGCGTCGGGTGGCAAAGAAGAGACGCATGTAACGCCTTCAAGATGCACAAGTTTCCATGTACGACCTGTGTGCTTCTTAGTTGAAGTTGTCCTGGACAAGCCGATCTCAACCACAAACGAATAGCTTAATTCTCCTGACATCTCCAATTGTATGGCCTGATGAGTGCGCAGTCATAGCCTAGCTAGTATCCAGCGAGTAACATTACAAAGGAGTGGAACATAAAACAAGCATGAAGCGCCGCAGCAAAATTAATACACCAGTGGTAGCTTGGCGGGATGGCCATCGACGTGCTTGTAGCTCTGTCCGTATAAAACACTACCAATAGTACCCAAAGCGGGCAGGAGGCCTAGGTTCAGGGTCATGAATGTATTAACAGGAACGTCTCACTTCGGACTAACAATAGCAAGTACAGGGAGGGGGCAACCGAGAAGGGCGAAGAAGGTAATATCGCTGTCGGATAGCCCGAGGCGGGTGACGATGGTTCACATTCCCAAGAGACTCGGCCTGCAAGAACACGCGAAGCGGTAACAACTGATCTTTCCGCACATCAATCAAGTTGGGTGCTCTCTTTGCGCATCCAGTAATTGAACTTGCGTAGAAAATAAGGTGGCAGGTAATACCATCGGGATTCGTTGCGGCAGGAAGAGCACTCTTGAAAAAGCCGTTGCCGCCTCCATTTAAGCGCGCCACACACGTGTTGGTGCCGATGTTGTTAAACTGTATAGAGGGGAGCCTTCATCATCTGGGCTACAGTTACTCGCCGAGACGATCGTAATGTTAGCCTTTAGCAAGGTAGGCGCCTAGCGAACAGCGAGAGCAGCCAAGGAAGTACGACAAAACTCGTGTCTTCTTTTATTCACTACACCGTCGCCCTCTTGCTCGACTTCCAGGTTTTGTTTGGTTCAATGCCGTCGCCCCCACACCTCCATCACCACAATTTCAGTGACTAAAGACGTAACACAGAAGCTGATCAATTTAGCGACAACTGTGGTCATACTTGTCAACAATCCGGCTAGCCTGATGGCTTGAAGGCTTTTTTTGAGATTTCTCAAGCCAGCCAGCCGGCCGAAGGCCTCTCAAAATAGGTATCCGGCCGGCTAGAGGGTGGGCAAAAAGCCTGATGGCTTGAGGCGGCTTGATTGGTTGGTAGCATGTTTGTGGGAAGGCGTTGGTGGGCGTTGAGGCAGCTGGTTTAGTAAAAGCCATCTTGCAATAATTTGATAGTGTTGTAGTTATAGCTTAGTAAGCACTCACAGATCATCCTAGACACGTCGTCCCATATACACAGTATTTTCCGCTCTATCCACCCACGCTCTATATATCAAATTTCTTCAATATTTCATCACTATCTACTTGCCGTTGCCCTCATGCCTAACACCGCCAAAAATCCCAGTAAACGCGCTCCTTCTGGCACGTCACAACGCCCTAAGAAGCGCGCCAAAGGCACCGCCAGTCAGCCTGTTGTTATCAACTCCCAGGCACTGGTAGAACCGCCTTCTCCTTCTCCTCTACCTCCTACGAACACCCTTCAAGCCCTGGTGAACCAGTCCCAGGCCCCCACGTTTGAAGCGCGACTTTGAGAGTTGCGCACTGAAGACTCCATCACCACGCCACTTGAAGGCAGCGAGCATGCCACCGCGGCAGCTTCAGAAGCGCCTGATGAGGAGAGCGAGGAGGAAATTGAAGCGTTTGACGCTCATCTTATGGACAATCACAACGGCCTAGATTGGAGTTGCTTGAAGAAATATCAGCTGCCTCTTTCTACCTACAAATACAAGAAAAGCTGGGTCTATCAACATGGCTACCGCGTTGCTTCTCGCAGTGATCCAGCTTGAATTTTGTGGGTTTGTCACCTTTGCTATTGCAGCAAGGCTACCAACTTTGGGCGCGGAATCTTCCATACTACGAGCTCCATATCAGCTGCCGAGCGTCACCTGGCTAACGAGAAGGTTGGCCACAGTGTAGTAGCGCCTGGAAAGACGCCAAAGATGAGGCCAGAAAGCAGTATTTACAGTGCACTGCAAGCTGGCAAATTAGGCGTCTCTCAGGCAGTTGCAAACCAGCTCAGCGGCTTTAATATTCAGCGCTTTAGGCTTGCGGCTGTTGGGTGGCTTATTGAGAATAATCACCCACTTTCTGAATTTGAAAAGCCAGCTTTTTGACACCTTATTGCCCTTGCCAACCCAATGGCTAAAGCCGCCCTTTGGCGCTCTCATGACAGCGTCTTGCAATACGTCATGCGCCTGTACAACTACCTGCTGCCGCTGGTTGTCAAGGAACTGTCACAATCAATAACTAAGATCTACCTAAGCTTTGACTGATGGACAACAAAGGGCGGCAAGAAGGGCTTTCTTGGTATTGTTGCCCATTACGTCACGGCCAACAGCACGCTTTGCGACTTGCCTATTGCACTGCCTCAGCTTACAGGCGCCCATACTGGTGAGAGGATGGCTGAGGTAGTGCTAACAATCCTGCAGAAGTTCGAAATAAGCCCGCTCAAGATTGGTTACTTTGTGCTTGATAACGCCAGCAACAACAACTCTATAATACAAGCAATTGCGCACAAGATAGAGTGGAATATCAACCCTATCCATTGTTGCCTCCGCTGCGGTCCTCATACGCTCAACCTTATTGGCCAGGTGCTCCTTTGGGGTAAGAAAGCAGAGGCGTTTAATAACAATCATGCCTCATCCAATATTGCAGAGGAGACAGCGCTCATGAAGGACTGGCAACGCCACGGCCCATTAGGCATACTTCTTGGGGTGATCTTGTACATCAAAACACCCCAACAATACGCGCTTTTTGAGAAGTTTCAGCGCCTAGCTCAAAGTGAGCTCCCCGCAGAAAAGCAGCGAATACTCAAGCCCGTAAAACCAGTAGTCACACGCTGGAACTCGTATTACTCATGCTTTGAGCGCGCCGTTGAATTGCAGGCAGCAGTAAGTGCCTACACAAACTATCACATTGATTGCATCAGAAACAAAGACGCCTACGCCCAAGCCCACATCAACCAGCTACCTGACGCGCCTGAATGGATGAGATCTAACAGCCTTGGCGCTGCCGACTGGGCTATTGTTACGGAATATATGGACGTTCTTGGGCCGCTGAAGGAGTGTACAAAGCGCCTTGAAGGGTGCGGCGGGCAACTCAAACCTGGCAAGAAAGCTCCTAAACCAATAGGCAGATTTGGCTCAATTGCTGAGATTATTCCGGTGTTTGAACACTTACTCACAGTACTAGAATTGCGACTCCAAAGCTACAAGGACGTTGCGCACGACATCCATCCAGAAGCGCCTGAAGACCACCTCCCAATCAACCTCCGAGCCGCTATTGTGAAGGCGTGCAAATACTACAACAAGTTCAACCTCTCCCCAGCTTATTACGCTGCTACAATACTCCATCCTTGCTACAAAACGTACTGCAATGCGCAATAGGAGCCTGCATGGCTGGTGTTGAACAATCTCAATTTTGAAGCTTTGTGGGCAACGTACAAAGGCTTGCTGAAGCCTCGCACAAAGACACGGATAATTGCTAATAATATTGACAACGCAATTGACGCTATTATCGACCCAGGCAGCGCAGCCAGCAGCAATTATGAGGACAACGAGTTTGAACAATGGAAGCGCAGCGAGCCTTGCGCTGCAAAGGGTAGCAAACACGCAAGAAACCCTATAAAATACTGGCTAGAGTTGCAAGATTGCTACCCCAACCTCAGCAAACTTGCGCTCGACGTACTCTCTATCCCAGCTTCAAGCTGTGAGTGTGAGCGCTGCTTCAGCGAGCTTGGCGACCTGCTAGAGCCTTGCCGACAAGGTATCTCACCCAAACTTTTGGCGGCAATTCAGTGCACGAGGAGGTGGAGAAAGGTCAGCTTAGGCTGCGATAACGAGGTGGATAAGAAGGTCCTCAGCAATGATGTACTGAACGCTAGGTATGGGATGGATAAGTGGGCTAACAGCTGAGAAACTCAACACCATGTTTGCTATACAATTGTCCCAATTAGGAATCAAGCCCATCAAGCCCATCAAGCCGGCCAAGCCTTTGCAGCCAATCAAGCCATCCAGCCGGCCGAAAGCCTCATAAAACACCAATCCGGCCGGCCTCAGGCCAAAAGCCGGCTGGCCTCAGGCCAAAAGCCGGCTGGCTGGATTGTTGACAAGTATGACTGTGGTAAGAGGATTGAGAAACATTGTGTGAGGTTGCTGCAACGCATTATGCAATAGAAGCGAGCCATTATAAATCTACCGCTCTAAAAGCGCCGACCATGATGCGTGCTACTAACTGTCAAGGGGAGTGAGTAGGAAGAATCATGACGTATTGATCGCTGAGGAGCTATTGACTTATGTACTAAGAGAGAATCGCACAAACCTATCTAGGGCAAACATATGAAGGTTTGTGGGATGACAAACAATCAGATGAAAACCTGGGACAGTTCTACATTTAAGTCATGGAGCTCCCATGGCTAACACTAACTAATTAGCGCGCACTCTTTGTCTCGCCCATGCGTCAGTCAACTCCAAAATACCCTAGTCTCCCGCAACCAAGACTCGCCATCCTGTTAAGACGGAGTTGAGGCTCAGTGCGTGAATGCCTAGCCTAATGCTGATCTTAGTGATTTTTAGGAGTACTTCAAGATTAGTGATAGGTGAGAAATGCTTTGCGGCGTGATATTTTGACGAAAGGATTGCTAATGCCGTACTCCTAGGACTTGCCAAGGTTTTTGTTGCCCTTATTATTGAGAGGTATCGCCGTTCTGTCTGGTGCATTACTAACATTAATTCACGAGTTACTGTTCTTAGTGTTGTCTTGCAGAAGCTCTCTAGGGAGATTATTACCATAACATATGGTAAATTGTACCTAAATGCACAAGACTATCCATAACGCTCAAATAGATACACACATAAACAAAATATATCGGTAACTCACCCGATTTCCTATCAACGGCGCATAGGCGATGCTAACCGGACTGAGGACCGCGATATAGAAGCTAGTCACGAAAACAGGACATCACCAAAGGAAACCCTGGTACTGAGTCGAAGTCATCGCGTGCTACCTATTCTACTGCTTTTTGGTTATCTTTACCACAAGCCTACTGAATAAGGTCATGGCTTTATCGACTGGTGACTCGTTGTTCTCCTCATTATCCGCTTGATGGTGGGGAGCCTCCATCGCGAGTCTGGGGCGTGAGCGCTTCGGTGCGTACGACTTCGACGGTCCTGGCAGATTATGAACCTTCTCTTGGAGATCGGCCCCTGCGTATGTTCTGTCATAGTTTTGCGCACGACTGTTCTGACCAACACCGTTTGAGAGCGTTTTGCCTGTCTTCTTCTTGCCCGTCTTGGCTTCATTAGTCTTGCCGTTGCCCATCTACTCGCTCATATCACCCTCGTTCTCGGCGGTGGCCTGATTCTGTACACGATACGCCATCTCCTTCTCTCGCTCGGCCCAGTACACTGCGTAAGGCTCAGGTGGTAGGGACCCCTCTTCGATCATTCTGTCAGCCATGGTGCTCCATGACCTTTGGGGTGTTGGTGCCCGAGGTATGTTTGTGCCCGGAGTATATATATATGGTAACCTAGATACTAGTGCATATAGAGCCCTCATCCACTTCGGCACCCCATTTCCGATAGTATGTAGAGAGCTCTGATCCAGATAGTCAAGACATCACGCTTCTCCTCATGTTCTCGACTTGGTCCCATTGACACATTCCCTCGGCCAAAAGACCCGGCTCTTTCATCTCAGCCTCATAGTTGTCAGCCACCGTGTGGGCCTTAGGGTATATGACCCAGGTTCCATCCCATCTTCTCTCACTTACAGGCTAGTACGTACAGGGCTTAGCGCCCACAACGTTAACCAGCGGAGATATAGATCTCAGTTCCCGGAGCACAAGAACAACACGATTCACACATGTTCTATTCCTAGTGCTACAGTACTAGTTCAAAAGTATCCGAATGCAGAGCTCAAGCCACCCCACCAAGCATATGTGCACAAAACTTCACCACATCAAAACTCAGCCAATATATAATTTAATTCAGTTCTTTTTTGACCAAAAGTTGCGTCTGCATCCAATATTTTGTTTGCCACCCTTAGACAGCTCTACATGCAGTCATTTGCCATGGCATACTAAGGATAAGCTTATGGATCAGCTTGCCTAGTATAGCACGCTAACATTCCTTCAAAGCCTCACAAAACCTATCCCATTCCTCTTTAGCTATGTTATAGTTATTGAATTGTGGGTAGTGCTTAAACATGCGCTTTTTAAGATGCCACCAGAGGTGTTTAATGGGGTTAAGGTCTGGAGAATAGGCAGGCCAAGCAATGGGTGTAATGCCGTAAGATGCAAGTACGCTGGTAAATGGGTTAGGTATACCCGCAGTTGGGTTAAGGTTGGGTTTAGATTAACTAGTCAATGGGTTATGTAACGACGCAGGCAAGACAAAAGATCCGAATCTGGCGTGGTCTCACTCAGAGGCATATAGGAGTGCGTGGGAGAACCGTAACCTAAGATTGATTGACACCTATAGGTCTTGTACAAAAGGATTACAGAAAACTGCCTATATACATCTAGGGAACGGCAAGCTTAAATACATGTAGGCTAGGGAGGGCTGAGTCAGAACTAAGTCAGCACGACCGAGTATGCTAACAATAGCGCTCTACCAAAATACGCTCACGATGTTCTCAGCCACACCAGTGACAGGCCCTACGCGTAAGATGCTACAGAAAAAGCAACCACTATCCAAAGCTACCAATACGTATATGAGGTCGGGAAAGTGGCTCTTCGGAAAGATCTCTAACATGTCCGGAGACACACTGAATAACAAGGAACTACTAAAGCTGCAGAAGTCTTTATGTCATTGTATTCTTCAAACGATGACTGATATCAAACAGTTGTTCAATCACCGTTACGAAAAAACGCAAACAGCGACGCCAAACACAGGCTACATTCAGCGCACCGACCATCGTCCCAACCGCGCATCGATCATTACAACTCAGTTAGATGGCATAGCCATAAAAGCACCATCGGAATTGTCCTTACACTCGCAGTCAAAGAGCGCCGAACTATTTCCCATGGAATCTGCGTCGTCGGTTCACAAGCACTCAATTCGCCGCCTGCTCAGCATTTTTTGTTATTCAAAGCGAGATTCAAGCATTGCCCTAAAAGAAGCTACAGAAACGCCTGCAGATTGAGCAGAGATTGAGGCGGCATGTGCGGGGGACAAAGATTCGGCAGTGGAAGAAGATGTCTACAGTGAAGACGGCAAGCCTAATGAGGAAAACGCACACGATCGTCGGGATTTCCAAGCTGTTCGAGCGATCTCTCGAAAGACTGCGGAAAACTCTGTGCTTAAGTTCGTATATCTGGAAGATAGTCTGAAACCCCACACCTGTCGTGTTACGCTTCGAAAGGAAGGTTCTTTCCACCACGCGGTATTTCTCGAAATCGTAGTCAGAGATCATGTAGAGCAAGAATAGGCTCTCAAGATCCCCGCCACGGTATGCAGCATAGCTGGCGACATGGTGATAGGGTAGTGTTGGCAAACGAGGCTACCCTGATGCAACACATCGTTATCACACGAGCTATCCAGTCCTCGCAGTCGTCGCATTCGAGACGAAGCTATAAAACGGTATCGGCGCACCGTAAATTCTCATGAAGAAGATGTAAGGTATGTCGGCATTGGATATGTCGCTCGGTCAGCCCTACAAGACGATAGAAGACGCTGAACTACACTTACACGCCGATGAACCATCGCCAGAACTGGAGCTAAAACGTATCAACTTTCTGCACTCACTTGCGCAAGCTATGAGCCAACTAGCGCCGCTTGAGTTTGACCAAATCGGCATTCCAGTCTTCTATGACCCAGGAGATGAGTAACCCAGCCATATCGGTTCTGTGTGGCACTGGTATTCGAAAAGCGATATGCAAGAGCTCACATCTATTAGACCCTTCACGTCTAGCAAATAATTCTTTACCGCTGGGCTAGACAGCGTGTGGAACCCGTATCGTGACTTCACGTCTACGATGGTGACGCACAGTGTTGCACTCATCAAAGGCGTTCGGAAGGTCATGGATATCATATTTGACTTTGATCCTTTCACGCCAACGCCTGCCTCGTCGAGCGATGCTATCACAAACGAGGACGTGAACGAGATGCCAACACATGAGACATTTGTCCTCCGTCACGACGAATTCGAGTTTCAAAACGTCCTGGTGGATAACGACGGCAATGTGACGGGCATTATTGACTGGGACGGGTACATAAATGTACCGCGCTGCATCGGATATACGTCCTTGTCCACGTTCCTCCGTCGGGACTGGCTCCCTGAACAGACGATGGTGCGCCTACCACATATGTCCTGGGATTCAATCGCTACCGCGAAGTATACGCGGAGGCAATCAATGAATCCTGAAAGGCTTCGGATGCAAAGTACACGCGCAAATCGCCAATCTATCAAGCGCTGTTTGCGTCGCTGTATGAAGATGCCGATTGTCGAGACGTTGTGGGAACGCTGCTACAGGAGATCCCTAAATTTAGACGCGTGGGTGTAGAGGCGCTTTGCCGCCGGTTGGAATATGAACGACCCACAGCGAAAAAGGTGTTGCGAGAGAAGATTTCAGCGCTGTTGAAATCCGAGTAGTTAAGATATGCGACACTTTAGCAGAAGATGGGGGGTAGATGCATTTGTCCGTCCATTGCGTTGATGGACACAAGTTTATCGAGTAAGAATCAAAGAAACCAGAATATTTATACTGCTCTGATTACCTATGAAGATCTTTGCGTATTTTGATAGGAACCAAGCCTGCGTCACTGATTTACTCGCAACGTTCTCGGGAGCCTCTTGATAGGCATAGAAGAGAACCGCGGCATGTTTGTGACACGCATGACTGGAAATGTCTCTTGAACTCATTAGCGGCCAGTACTCATGAATCATGCGAGTACGTACCGCTTCAAATAAATTCCTGCGTTGACTACTCAGCGTTAAGCTCAACGCTCACTACCTCAGTTCTTCTTCGCACTCTCATCCTTGCTGACACACTTCTTTTCTTCCTCCTTGTCGCCAGATCCGCTACCGCTACCTTTGTAGTGGCTTCCTTCCTTGTCAGGTTCAAAGACTGTGTTACCTAATGACGGGTTAATGTACTTGTCATCGATGTTGCTTGTCATTCACGTACAAGAAGCGCAATGAGCCCATGCACCGTCCTTCGTCATGTCCGCACCAGCGTCACATTCGGGACACTTAACCATTGCCGAAGTACTTGAGGAGGTTTGCGGAGAAGTGGTTGATCGGAAGGCGTCAGACGTCAATGTGGGTGATGTGTTGCATGTTTTTGCTGGGGTGAAGTGTCTTACGCTAAGATGAGGGGCATGACATCATCATCGAATTAAACTTCACCGACGTCCAGACCCAAATGTCACCATCGCATCGTCTTGACCATGTTCCACGCCTCCGAGCAGCCTAAGATCTTACAGGTGTTTGTTCCCTTCTCCAATCCGAGAATTCTTTCGAGCTGTTGGTGCGAGTCGTTCCTGTACCGCATCGTCAACACCCGAGCTTTTCGACGAGCCATCCAATCTCCGCTTTCGTCTTCCACTCTCCTCGTTCAGCTCCGTATTATCACTATCTATATACAATTGAAAAGTCTCATCATTTCCAGCTTAATATCTCACTGCGTTGTGTTGTTGTGCACCTGTTTTGTTAAGCAATTTGGTAGTGATATTGCTATCGCGCATTCTGGTGGGATGGCCCAAGCGATCGGAGACTAAAAACGAGCTCCTTCGTACAATTTGGCATTGTTTACACCAAGATTGGCTGGTTTATTGCGTCGCCCAATGGTGGATCACGTTACTCGGACTTTTCTATTTTGAATTCGACTCCAGAAAAAAACCACAACGCGATGGCTATCCCATCATATTCTGACAAGGCTCCAACGTATCCCGGATCCGTTATTACCTTTAGAGTCCCCGCGTTCTTTTGGGCTTCATCTACTCTGCTATAGTTACTCGACTTGACGAACATAGAATATCGACCTTCCAGTAGGCGCGCACCATCACCATTAGCACTTTGATGTCACAACAATGTATTCAAGCTCTAGATGCAGCGACAATAGGAGTAGAAATGGCGATGCCGCATCCCGGCGATGTTCGCGCGAATCTCTGGGGAACTTCGGGCCATTACCTAATGTCTCCGCATTTCCTGAGATCATCTCAGTCCCTTGCGAAAATCTTCCGTTCTCGCACGCGCTCACACATGACAATTGTCGTGTCACCCTTATGGTATTACTGTGGCAGTGATGGTTTCTTGTCCTTTCACTGGAGTGCTGCCTTACACACCCAGCATCGAAATGTCAGTGCTGTGGCATCACAAGAACCTCAAACTTCGCGACGCGAGGCCACTAACAGTACTAAAATGGCACGTGCCAGTGGTACGGGGTGCATTCGTCAGTCTTGACTCGTGGTAGTGACGTCCGGTCATCGTTCTTTCTTTCCCTAGTCGATTGTTTACCGCGTCCATGCTTTGCGAATCTTTCTCTTCTTCCGCCTCGTCGATTCTTAGTATCACTACCTCTTTTGCTCTTGGTGCTTCTTTGCTCAAGAGTTCCTATTGCTCTCTCATTTTCTGATTTGCTTCTGTGCGGTTGTTGTTACGCGTGTGCGCTTCGTTCTTTCTACCTCGTTCACCATGCCAATATGGGACCCTCTCGTTCCTGCCGAACGATTCATACAACGTGGTCTTGCACGCCTCCCACCAGTCGTTAGCCACTGGCTTGGATACCGCGGGAAGCCATCACCTTCGTCTCACACGTGGGTAGTCTGTTTATGGGGATTCATTGGCGCCTTCGGAGGGCTTAGCATCATTCTTGCCATCTTCGGTCATACAGAGTACTTCAGAAGTCGTGCTGTACCACCCATAATAGCTTCATTTGTATTTAATCCCACTCAGTTGGCATCAGTTCGTATACTTACTTCCATGCAGGGCGCTTCCGCGATTCTGTGCTACGGAGCCATCGATGTCCCGTTAGCACAACCTCGTTCCCTCATCTTCGGCCACTTCTTCAGCGGACTAGTCGGCGTCATCGTAGCAACCATCTTCCAGTTCAACCTCGAGGACGACCCCTTCCCGCGCCTGCAATGGCTCGCAGCTAGTCTGGCAACAGCCATCGCCCTCGTCGTCATGCACCTGACCAAGACGACGCATCCGCCAGCTGGAGCGACAGCATTACTCCCCTGCATTGACCAGCACATCTGGGCCTTGCGATGGTACTTCCTGCCTGTACTCCTATTGTCTTCCTCAATCGTGCTTGTCACATCCCTAATGGTCAACAATATCCAGCGGCAGTATCCTAAGTTTTGGGTTGCTCAGATTCCACCGCCCCCGCCGGTATCGAAGGAGGACTCGCATCGGCATCGTAAACCTGCAATGGCGGAGGATTCGTCGGTTGGGAGTCCGCATAGTGCGCTAAGGGATCTTGAGAGCGGGCCGTAACCATACCCGAAGTGTTCCGGGGGTTTGAAACCGTGTACAGGAGCACATGCCATGCTCGCAAGGCATCGTTCAATCAAAAATCTTGTATAATTGATGTCTCGACCTCGGGTCGGCACACAATCGTATTCGGATCCTATATCGGAGTAAAGATGTAACAACCAAACATCCTATCCTCTTCCAGAGTCTCTCAATCGTCCCGGAAGGCTTTCTCGGCATATCCCACATCCCATTTACACACCTCTCCCTTGTCCCTGACCCCATCCAACCGATCGTGAACAGTGTTATGCATCGGTCCCCTCGCTCTCTGCATCTGAGTTACACCCTTGACGAGCTATGGTTCCACCTTCTCCATCAACCAGATATACCTCGACGAAGAACGTAAAGATGCGTTGACCGATTTGCTCTTGCAGCACCTTCAAGCTATTCGCCTAGCCATTGATGAGGTTTCGGTCCATCTTCTGACCGCGTCCAAGCTCGTTGATCAGAGCGATGCGCTGCCCGAGTATGGAGTCTTCCTGCAAGGCTAGGTCGCTGAACCGTTATGTGAAGAGAGCGTCGATACCCTGGAAAACAGGGTTTGGATTTGTTTAGCTTGATGCGTTGAGGATGGTTGGGTGGGCTTTTCGTAGGGATAGACGTTTTGATTTCGTTGACGCTCTTGTTGTGTATAGAGTGCAGGCCTTGCGTGAGGAATTTCAGGGTGGGGTTCAGTCCTGGTCTGAATTAGGAATGATGTGTTTGTGTCTGTGAGGACGAAGTGATGGGAGGGGAGACATTAAGTAGGTGCGGGAAGGATACGGGAGGGCTGTCTAGCACTTTCCGATTGAGACCTTTTTGATTGATGAGTCTCAAGCAAGGTCTCAATCATGCGAGTGATACGTGAAGCACTGGTACATCTTGGCAGAGAGGAAAAGAGCTTTGTGGCATGTCTTACTGATAAGGAAAGATAGAAAAGAGTGATTTACATCTTAGCCTCTGTTTGCTCACCAAATGTGTTCTGTAGGCTTGTATCTTACGCGTTCGCCCTATCATGTTCTCCGCCTAAAATGCCCAATCCCAACAAGCCTCATATCTCGACCTTGCCGGCGCCGGTCCGTCCCAAGAGACAATACAGCCCGACTCTTCATCCTCGACTCCTCCTTCTATACCCTTCTCAGCGTCTGGTCTCGCCACGCTAGATGTCTCCTCAGGCCCTTCGAGCCCCTCAACGTTCGAACTCTCCTCTTGTCTATAATTATTAACGTCTCCTGGACCTGGAACCATCCGCCACCCTCATATCGCACATATCCTCCCCCTTTATCTTTTGTTCCTTGTTCCCCGTCCCGTCCTTACCCTCCTTCTTGTTCTGGCCAGAAAATGACATTCATCCTCACTTGTCGCATGCGTCGCTCGTGCCGTGAGCAGGTATCACTTTTCATGATATCCATTACCTGATTTTTCCGGCTAACAATTGTTCTTCAATCTAATTTGTTATCTTTAAGCTTCCAGACGCTGAAATCGAGCTCAAAGACATTTTGCTCAAGCAAATAGATTGTCTTTCGGTGAGTTTTGGTCTACACCATCAGAACACCGTCAATTGCGCTGGGAAGCGCAGGTGGTTTTGGATGAGTATCGATGAGGCGATGCGGGCGCGTGTTGGTCTGCGCTGTGAAGACATCGTTGATCGCTGTGCAGAGAGCTTTTGGGTAGGGATAGCTATTGACGGGGCGTTGAAAGTCATCATGGCTTGCTGGGGCGGAGGTGTTGTTGCTCATGTTGATAGGCGGCTTGAGACGAGTTCTGGCTGCTGAATTGTTAGCGTATTATGCACAGAAAATGTGGCTCAAGGGCAACCCGGGCTTTCTGCATGCGACCTGAAGCAAGATGATTCCAAATAGAAATCTCTTGGTGTATCGAGGCGAGGACATGTAGGTCTGGATATAAGAGTACAGTGAGTGGGGGATGTTAAGAGTACACATATCTATGAGAAGCAGAGCCTAGAGTACCAACAAAGAGTACGAAAGCCTGCATACACTACGGCAACTCGCATGTAGCGGTGAGTAAACCATAATCCGTGATTCTTTCTGACAAGAACTAGAACGTGATATTGTCAATAGGACCAGGCATGGAACATGGGGAAATGCGTGATGTTTTGACTATGGGAGTGAGAGCTCTATATATGCTGGGAACTCGGGCAACCGTATCTCAGGTACAAACGCCCTGGAAGGTTGTCGAGCACCGTACCTGAGGCAGCGAACATACTGTATGCGGCAGACCTGCCGTAGGTAGCAAACACACCCCGGGTACACACACATAGGGTACCATCCAGGATTGGGTACATACATACCTCGGGTACATACATACCTCGGGCACAGAACCCAGAAGGTCATAGAGTACCATAGAGCACCGTGCCTGACAGATATTGTTGAATCTAGTGCTACATGTCTACGTCGAGATAACGAGAGAAGAGAACGCAAATGCACCATATGCACAATCTTAAACCACACCATGCTTCCGTTTTTTTGGCCAGAACATGCAATGAACGAAAAATATTGTGGATGCAACTGCCACCGTGCACCTATACCCTATCACAGCCGTTCATCCACTTTCACATACTCTGCAAGCTCCACCTCGTTCAGATGACTTCTCGCCCTAACGCTACTCCTCGCACTATCCGGCGCCCCCATACTCTGCCTCATCCGCACCGCTCTTCTTGAATCGATATTTGAAATGACGGAAGCATGTTTGAAGCTTCCATCAACATTGTAGCCGTTGTAGCCGTTCTGTGTTGGCCGTTTGCCCTTCGCTATCGACGATGTGGCGGAAATGGGAAGCGTTTGCCCACCTGAGTATGCCTTGAGTGGAGGTGTGATAGCCGGTGTGAACCATGGATCTTCCTTGTCAGATCTGGTGTACTTGATTGAGGACGCAGGTGAGTCTGTATTCACATCCCACTCTTCTATTTCCCAGACTGGATCAGAGTATGTTGAAGAGCTTGAAGGCTCATCGAAATACACAGACGAGAATGATGTTGTAGCTGACGTACGTCTCGGTGCGTATGGGCGCGGATGAAGCATTTTCTCCATTTGCGAATCAATCATGTTGCTTGAAGCAGTGTCGATGTGAAATTCACGAGGCGCACTGCTGCGCAGGGACAACATACGTGCCGGGTTTTTCGGAGGCGGCGTGCGTTTCTCAAGACAAAGCATCTCGTAGCATGCCTTACCGATCCAGAGCATTTGCTCGTGTTCGCGGAGGTAGCGTTCGCCTCCGAAAGATTTCTGAACGATGCTGCGTGCCATCATACCCAGCTTTCGCCGATGCTCAGACTTTTCGTACATGCGGCGGGTGATGACTTCGACATCCTTTGGCGTGGGCTTGTGAGATAGAATTGGTGCTGATACCCCAGGCCCATCTTCCGCATACTGTGCCCACTCGTCTAGCATTGCAAGGAGGTTGATTTGCGCACGTGCCAGCCCGTAGGCATCGTTCGGTGCAACGACTTCGCTGTAGCGTTTCCCATCATCAGGGTCGGTAAGAACCCGTAAAGATGCACCAACGTCAGTGCAGACAACAGGCGCACCTGTCAAGGCGGCTTCTCCTAAAGCCAGTGGCAGACCCTCTGATACCGATGAGTTAAGAAATAGCCAGGTGTTTGCAAGTACCATGGCCGGATCCGCGGTACCTCGCATCGCAACGTTCTGGCCAAGGCCTTTGCAGGCGAGGATCTCCTGGCACTCTGATGAGTAGACGGGCGACTTGTTCAGTGCACCGTAGATATCGAGCTTGTAGTCCTTGAACCCCCACTCATTGGTGATGATGTCCGCTGCAAGAAGAGCAGTCTTGATGTCCTTCGCGAACCAGACGTGCGACAGCATAGTGACTGTCGGTGACTTCGTTTTGATCTCAGTGACGGGAGAAAACTTTTGCATGTCGGTGATACCGTTGACGATAGGGTCGACCTTTCGACGGAAGACATTGCGATGCGTGAGTTGGCCCTTGGCGCTGCCAATCTCTACCTCCCAGCCAGGGTTGAAGAAGTCTTACATTCTTCGTCAGCTAAGGCCACCATTGAGTCGCAAAAAACAGAACTTACCTGCACACGGAAGAATTTGATCGGCATGATGCAGAATAAGACACGAAGTCAACTTCATCAGGCCTAGGAGAGAGTTTCGGATGAATGGCGGTAGAGTGCACATGGCAGAAGAGAGGTAGAGATTCGTCTCACGCCAAGATATCGCATGATCCCATATCTGCAGCGTGCAATTGCGCTTCATTTTGCACACGATTCCATAAGAAGCCGAAACACTGTGGTGAGATGCCTGGAATACATTTGGAATTTTCTCAGGGATGGGAATCGAGAAAATGAACAGATCTAGTCATGTTAGCTGCGTACGTGATTCTTTTTTCGAAGTACATACATCTGAACCACAGCTCCAGCGCAGTATCAAAGTGACCTAAAGTTGGTAATTCCGTGCGGAACCATTCGGAGGGAGGCTGCGCATTGAGCATGTCGTCTGCCAACCATAACTTCCTCCATGTGTCT
The DNA here is from genome assembly GCA_010015635.1 of Clathrospora elynae. Taxonomy (NCBI): domain Eukaryota; kingdom Fungi; phylum Ascomycota; class Dothideomycetes; order Pleosporales; family Diademaceae; genus Clathrospora; species Clathrospora elynae. Next base: position 212,422 of record ML976024.1, read on the forward strand.
TTGACAATGTCGCTCGTCCAGACTCCCTTCCAATGTCGCGAATCTTGAAAATACGTGTTGAGGTTGACCAAAGCTCGTGTTGCTTGCTTGACATCCGCCGACGTCATGTTGGTAGCTCGTGCGCCGCGCACGAGAGCAGTCAAGGTGGGGATGAAGTTCGTCTTGATGTCGTCAATGGTGGCTTCTTTGACGAGGTGATCTACCTCGCTGTCGAGCTTGTTGGTGAACATGCCATGATTCGGATGCATGAAATCCAGGCCCCACAATGGAATGACTTTAAGCGATTCGACGTTTTCCTCAGTCTGATGCTTTGGAAGGCCGAAGTCATTCGCGGATTCGACCACCATGTGCCATTTGATCGTGCGCAGGTTGTTGATGAGATCACGACGGCACGCGGACACACCACCACCCTCGTTTGGCCAGGTACCAGTATCGACGGCGATAACATGAAGGTTGTCATCAGTATCTTGTTGGAGGGTCTTGGTCCTGGTAAAGATCACGGCGTCGCCACCCTGCCCAAAGCTGAACAGATCGCTCATGCGGATGGCGAGAGGCGTCCATGCGCTGATGTCGCTTGTCAGATCGGAGCATGCCATGATAGCATCGGCATGCAAAGCCAGATAATCTTCAGCTTTCACGAGACTTCCACGGTCGCGACGTCTCCAGTAGGGTCGGAGGAGGGCCTCCTTGCGGATGAGCTCTTCATCGACCCATCGAATCACGACACCATCGAGGTCGTTGCGCTTCTTCCAAGCCTTCCAAAGCTGGGATCGAGCTCTGGACGTGGATATCTCCTGACGCTTGATGTTGTTGCGGAAGAATCGGTTCAAGAAATTCGAAGTGCCTGTCTTGAATGCAAGCAGAGGATTTTCATCTGTGAAGGTGCAACGAGTAGGCTTATTGATTACGCCAAGCCAGTCATGACGGATCATATCTGGAGTATCGACAGAATCGCCGTTGAGTCTTGTGGTGATGGTCGGATGAAACTTGTGATCATACAGCCATGTACATTCGTACACGTCAGCGCCATGCACAAACGTTGCTTCGTGAACGTGAGGGGTCGGGATCCAGCGCTCCATCTTCTCCGCGTGGCGGACGGGAGGAGCACACCAGCTGACATTTGCTGACATGTGTGGAAGTACAAATTCTGCGCGAAGAAGTTCGTCGTCGTATTTGGCGTTCTTGCGATAATGGTATTTGAAGCGGACCAGATTACCGTGGCTGATATAGCTTCCTGATTCGATGTGACCTTTGCTGTTGTACATAACCGTTGCACCCTGTTCACCCCCACTGAGACAGCTTCTGTTCAGAGGAATCCTGCTGTTCTTGGTCCTGGAGAGCTTGCTCTTTCGCCCTGATCCTTTGGCTGCATATTCATAGACATACTCATTCGTCACTACGCCGTTCTTGTGTTCTTGCCGTCGTAAGATACGCATCTCTCCGTCATATTGTGTAACCCTGGTATGACCCCACGCCGGCTCCTGCTTCAGATCGCCTTGGTAGAAGACCAATTTTACTCCGTCATCCTCGATAGAGTGAACGAAAGCTGTCTCGGTATCCCCATAACTTCGAATAACCAGTCGGTTCTTCTTCTGGATAATCAAACTTCCTTTCACGGTTCCTGCGAGATCAGCAATGTCTTTCCGATGATGATACAAGAAGAACGGCAGAGCGACAGACATAGCAATGCGACTGTAAATCCACAAGCCCGTCAGGACAAAGGTCGCGGGCCTAGCTAGAATCCGTGGCGTATGAATTAATGCCCCGTTCAGCTCGCGCTGATACTCGGGGTCGGCCATGCATGCAAGGAGGAAGAACTTGACCCAGGTACCGGCAGTATGATAGACATAAGCGATCGGAATGCGGACATATTCCGTGAAAATGCCGAATAGTGTTACGGCAGAGCGGTTCAGTACTGGATGGTAAGCTTCTTGTATGTCGGCTGTCATTTGACGGTACTCTTTTCCCGTGAGAGCTGAATCACCCCGGTTCTTCAAAGACTTGTACTTGTTGACAGTCAAGTATGCACCAAGATCGTAACGAGCAATCCGTGAGAGTATTGTACATGAATCTTCCGCGGGAACATTCGCGTTGATCCAGGACATTTCTGTGTTTGTGTAAGGAGCACGAACGCCTAGACAACGTCGGAGGAACAGGCGACGAATTTCTAATGGGAGAGCGTCCCACTGAGTATCGCAGTCGAAACCTAGACATAAACTCCGCAATAACTCTTTCCGATTTGCTGCCTCGAACGCGAGAGCGTCGGGTCCCAAGATCAACGATGGCATCGACCGTTTGCTACATTCCGATGTAGGGTAAAGCTCGTTGCTGACCTCTCGACAAGCCAGCATCGACTCTGTCACCTCCGCCTGGAAATGTGGCATACCGAACATGGTTTCCGAACATGCATGCAGTAGTGTTTCAGCAATAGTCACACAACTGCTGCTCACATTCGTCTGCCTAGACACCGCGGCTTTCGAGTCGGAAGACAAGTAGAGAGTCAGGTGGCCGTCGGCATAGTGAGAGATGGCCCGAAGGTCGCTGTCGGCGTCTGCAACTGATTGCATTGGAACGATGCAGACTCTGATTAAGCCGTTCTTCCAAGCCAAGACGATCCTTTGCACCAGAATCGGCATCGTAGGAAACGCTTCCATAGCCAGCCTGGAGAGGCTATCGCGGGTGCATGAAAGCAGTATGGTGGTAATCTGATCACCAGGCTGGCCAGTAGGGGGCACAAGAAATCTGTCTTCTTTTGGTCCAGCTCGTATCTTTTCGCAAAATGCCTGAAGCTCGCTTTGGCTGAAATCTTCATCGGAACCAGCGCCGTTGTAGGCATGATATTTCTCGTCTGTCGACCAATGGATCCTAAGCTGAGATTGCACACCGCTAACATTTACGGAATCGGTGGTGTCCAACGGTTTTCCAGCCGACCTAAAGTTTGGCAGAGATTCTAAGATCCACATTCGGATGTCAAACACGTCAGGCGAACCCAGTTTGGCGGTCCTGAAAGAGAGGAAGGCGGCTGTCCAGGTTGAGACGGCGAGAGCAATGACTTTGGTGTACAAAAAACGAGGAAAGACGCGCATGAGTATGTTGCCTGAGATGAAGCCGAGTACCATAGCCGCCAGAAGTGGCATGAGTACATACGGGCCAGAGAAAATCTTGTTGTACTGATATAGTAGCAGACCGCTATAGGCTCCGACGTAAGCTATGAACATGATCAGTCCAGTCGGTGAGCCGTTGAAGATCCAAATCAGGGCAGTACATAGTGCAAGAGCCCACACATGTACAACAATGAAGCGGCATAGAGTGTTGAAGTATAGGTGTCGCCTAAACTTCAAGTCGTTGGCTTTGGCCTTCTTGATCTGAGGCATATTTTCGATCGATGCGGGCGATATCTGCTCGGCAAGAGTGTGTAAATGTTGAGCCTTGTAGTCGAGGAGTACGGCTCCGATGAGATAGTACGCCAGTCCAAATCCGACGGAAAGGCGGAGCGTGGTGTTCATTAAAGGACCCAGTAAACCCCCTCCGCGGCCGCCATGCACCAGATCAAGCCATTTGTCCATCAGAGCGACGATAAAGTAGAGGATGCCGCAATATATCTCATCGCCCGCAGTTCGCCAGTGGATGAAGGAGTTGTGGAGCTTTATGCCTTTCTGTGACTGCTGCATACTTTCAAGAGCGACCTGTGTCTCGAGATTCCAGGTTGAGCTATACGGAATAGGTCGCTTGGTATCTGTTATGCGAGCATACCAATCCAGTAGGAAGAGGGTCGCATCCCAGCAATCTGTGAGCTGTTTGACGAAAGTATCCTCAGTAGGCTTGTGCCAAAATCGACGCCCTTTCTCCTTCATCACAGCGTCATAGAGGTCCTTTCGGCACAAGGCAAGGATGGCTGGTTCTCTCAGGTCATGAAATAGGTCTGGTTCGCCGATTGGCATTTCAGAGGTGGGTGCGATGGAGTCGGGGGTGGTAATTAATGCATTTGGCCCCTTGTTGCTGAGTGGTTTCGCTATCCCATGATTAGTATTATGCTTCAAAAATAACTCAAGTAAGAACCCACCTGTGGTATGAGCCGCATTTGTCGCACGCTCTCGTTTCATGTATCTTTGTATGTACCAATCTTTGATGTCGGCATCGTTGAGCGTTTTGATGTTGTGGTACCATGTCACCCACTGCGTAGCCACATGTCGTGTACCGAGAATCAGTAGAATGACGAATATGTACAGGATACTGGGATATATGTAAATATCGTAACCGGGCCAGAATATAGTCACTATGGGTGAGACGACCAAAGTCGGAACGATCATGATGATAACCCTGCGTCCGTTCAAGAAGCTAGATCCCGGAATTTGGTATGTGGAAAGAACCGCGAGGACGGTCAGGTACGCCGTCAAACCGAGGAGGTACAAGAAGAAGACCGCGCCAAGGCCAGGACTGGCGACAGCCGAGATAACAATGAATCCAAGAAGACATCCGGCGAGAGTGAATGCGAGGCCTCCAATCAAACGCGTAAGGACAAACATGTTGGCTGCCGAAAATGCCATGGAGATAAGGTAATAGGTACCGCCAATGGAAATCCAGGTTCCAATCGCTCCGGAGAGAAGCAGGGAGCACATTAGAGCAAGAGTAGCATAGTATCTTTCTTCCTCGCTCATGCGATTGCTTAGATATAAACCATGTCCAGTTGTTGACAGCAGAACAATGTCTGCATTTGTTAGCTTATACTTAGGCCTGACAGAAGTGCATGCTCACCAACAAGTGCAGGAATGGCGAAGACACTGAGGAAAGTGAAACGACGATATGCCGGCATCACGGAAGCTTTCTGATTTGGATCGATGTCTGTTTGGGCCGCTGCATAAGCGGACGCAAAAGAAGGGGCGTTGAAGATCCACATTGGAGGCTGGTGTTCTTCCTGGTTGTAGTAATCTCGGTGTTTCTTGGACAGCAGCATACCGATATCGCTAGGCTTGATGTCAAAGTATGCCTCGCATCGAGATCCGAGAGCAAAGAGTTCTGCAAACGCCGCGCTTTGGTCTGAGTACTGGTTGAACAGGGGGTTCCGGTCCGATACTTCGATATAGACCTCTTCGAACCCTGCTTTCCTCGCTGCACAGAAAATGGAAAAGAGCACGAAATCCGCTACTGTGTCGAGGCTACCCCTGCTGGTGATGCTCGAAATGGCAGAGGTGATGGTGTCCAGCTTCTCGTAGTCTCGCCACCACAGTATGTCCACAAACATGACAGAGATATGGCTGAACAGCTCCAGAGCGTCATGTCGATCGAGTGCTGGTAACCGACAGAGACTGTACCATTTGAGTTTGGCGTCGACGAGCTGTTCTTCTGTAATCGAGCCGCTGATGTAGTCCACGTTGCTCAGCTTCTTGAATTGTTGATAGGTGGGTACATCAATGAGCATCTCTGAGCATTGCTCGCGGATGGCTGAGGTTAAGGGACAATATTCGTCCCACTCAGAGTATTGAATGTGCTGCAAGTATAAAAGAAGATCTGAGGACGAGAGAAGTCCCAAATCTTGATCCAGTCTCTGAGGTAGTCGTTTCAATGAGTTTGGCCCGACCTCGAATTCGTGCAAGCCGTATTCCGCAAGGAAGCATTGATATCTCGAGAAGCCCAATCTGCTTAGGTGTGTGTGAAGTAGTACCGCCGCAACATCCGGAACTGACTTGGAAACGTACATGATCACGGTTTGCGTCCTCGCCTCTACTTCCCAGACAGCCCAAAATTGTGCGCCACTTGGAGTATGAAGCCCCGAGTCAAGCACAGAGTAGACTTGTAGCTGGTGCGGGCCATCCGCTTCATCTGTAGTTTGAACTAATGCACCGGCGAGGCTCGAGATGGCATCTCGTAAGGTCGGCACAAAGTCCAAGTACTGACTGCTACCGTGACCATAGCTGCACAGAACATCTGAAGCAGCATACAACTGATTGGTAGAAATTCTGCTGAGAAGCTTTAAGCGCCGCAGTCTTCGTTGCGAGGTCAAAACCAGGTTAAAATCTGGTTTGGAGGCGTTTAGCCCTATTGGAAAGCAGCCCGAAGATTCGTAAAGTGATCCATCAAATGAACATGAGAGTGGATTGTACAATCGCTTTTCCATGGATGTAGTCCAGTCCAGACCGGAGGTAACGGGTGACGTGGGTGCTGAGGGTAGCAGCACCCCGTTCTCGTCGATTTCGGGATACTGCACAGTAAGTGTAGACGGAGTAGAAGTGCCATTACCGTCGGGCTCCGATCCATCTAGGCCAGCAAGTGTATCGCCCAAGAGGGGGAAGATCTCTTGCAGCGGAAGGTAGTCGTCGATGATACTCGAAAAGCCAGGGGATAGCTGCTGAGTTTCAGAACCATATCGAAATCTTCATGCGAACAGACTTACTGTGCGTGCCGCTCGGTACTTTTCGTGCACATCCATGACTCTTCGGTTCTTCAACCATTGGAACGCTGCTAAGGGTTCTTCGTAGGAACGGACTTCGGAGATATTTGTGAGGCCCCGTTGGCGCGTGAAGTAAGGGAGAGCGCCGTGGTAGCCACACCACATGTGCGCGCGTCTGACCACGGCATGCGAAAGGTCGACATCATCTTCGATGGTGTCCCACATCATAGTGATGAATGACCGCTGACAGGCCTGTGAGACAAATGATTTCGTGGTGGTCTTCATCTTGTCCATATCAAAAAAGTCCCGACGCTCTCCATTCGACTTGATCGTGCCGTTTCGAACTGTCATGCCTGCGAACATCTTGATGTCCAGCTTCTCCACTCCGTCTAGGAAGTCCGGGGCTCCGACCTCCAGGTAGACTTCCAAGCCATATGCGGAGAGAAGCTTCGCCAGCCCGTTCAGAAGCGGGGTTGAGATGCGTTCACGCCAGCCAGCAACAAGAACACCCGTGAAGTATCTCCTTTGGTCTGGCCGCCGCAAGGTTTTTTGGATAGTCCAGGAGATGATGTAAACGGTCCGCGACATATCTAGCTCATTGTCCATGGCCGCAAACTTGATGATCTGGGCCAGATCGAGTCGTGCGATTATGTGAGGTCCCATGGGAACACTGCCATCGCTCACAGCCTCCAAGACGCCGGGTTCGCAGTAATCTAGTACTACTGCGTCCCATTGCGATAGAATGTGTGCCTCCTCTTGTGTGACTGGAGTGCTGAGTAGGCCCAGGTAGACGCCAAACGATGTGGGCTTCGCAGGCGGCAGTTTATGACTTTTATGTTCGACGCTCCGACTGTTCGCAAGAAGGTGAATGCGTTCGTGTACGGATCGCGGTAGGGTGTGCTCGTCTTTGTTGCTCTGCAAAAGTTATGAGGCTGTGATCTAGTTGAAAGCCTCTAATCTTACCTTGACCAAGCTTCGGATGGAACGATATGAGTACCAAACGAATGCGAAACTCCCAACAAGACCACTGGCACTGATGATAGCTACGAAAGTCCAGGCCCACCACTCCTGAAACTTGAACCCATTGCTGAAAGCCTGGATGCCCAGGATATCTGGCTCAGGCATCGTTGCTTGCTGTCAGGGTACTGACTGCGAGCCTCGGTGCATAAAATAAATGGAAGAAGGGTCACGAAATGAAAGACAAGCTATCGAAACTTCGTTTCATGGTGAGAGGCTACGATAGCAGAGTTAGAGTAACGGCCACGGGAAGGGCCTGGGACCTCATGAATGTCGGCGTATAGTAGCACAAAAGCAGGCTTGTCGGCTACTGGCAGCCTGCTTCAAAAATAAGACAGATGCACAAACACCCTCTGTGGACTGCAATCATGTATTAGCGGTAGATCTGCGAGACACATCAACATACATGGTAGACGAGCCGGAGCAGAAATATCCACCACCCCAGGACCAGCAGTAGCATGAGAAGCGTAGTGATTCTTCCAGAAGCATGGACTACGCCTCTTGGCCGCCACATCTGGTAGTAGAGCCGCAGTCATCATGGAACTACCTAGGTACCCGCAGCACGAAGCCTTTTGGCCGAGCATTGGCAGCAGCGATGGCAGGGCAGCCAGTGGTGTCTGAAGGTCAGTACCCATCTATTCGGAACAGCTAAGCGTGACCGTAGTGAGATTAGTGCAAAATTCATATATATTTCGGCGATGAGGTGAGGTCTGTGAAAGAAGGTGGCGCGAAGACGCGATGAGAGTGGTTGAGGACTGACGTGACGAGGCTGAGGCGGCAGGGTTCGGTTAAGCAAGCGTCCGTGCACGCTAATCATCACTCTTCTCTGACGTGCATGCGGCGCACCTATTTAGCCTAACCGTCGTCTACCCTACTTCAATATCGACCTCCCTCATCTATCGCGGCATCTTACCCAATATGGGCGCCGAGGCTAGCGCAATTCTACGCACCTTCCGCAGATGAGTAAGCGCTGGAACAATATGCGCAGACTGCGGGCAGACGCGTGCTTGCGTGGAAATAACCTAGAAGACACTGGCCGCGTCGCCTTCAATATCTCGATACCCCAGTACCCTGTGGCCTTACTAACGAAACGGACCTTGAGGTGCAGCTTTGTCTAGCATGAGTGTGCAGCGGCTTTACCCTCGGCGGTGATCCAGGTTGGACCTATCCAGAAGTTAGGTCAGGACGACATATGCAACTGTAAGCCATGAGGCCGGTCACGCGTTCGGATCTTGACAAAGTATTAATCTCACGTGGCAACGGCTTTGATGCTACGGCTTTATGAGAGCGAGGATCTGGTAAGACCCCTGTTGGCTATATGGCTTTAAGAGCATGTTACGTATGCGATGTCTTCGAACAGCACGGGAATGACCGTCTGGGAACTATGGTCAGTTCACACCGAATCACAGTGTCAAATGAGTATCTACATCGAAAATGGAACGCTCTAAAAAAGGAGAAAATCGATAGTTCCTGGGCCGTTTATGCTGCGTCTGGACCAATTCTCTCCCGTTGGCCTATTAGACACGTTAGCCTTTCTGCCGAGACTTCTTTATTAAGACACACAAGTTCCTCAAAAAAATTGCAACGTACGCTATCCACTTCGTCCTCTCGCAATGGCGTCATCGTTTTCTTCGTTGCTGCGAGCATGTGCGCTTTCATGCTTATTTCTCTTCCTTCATGGTACTTCAGCATACATCGGCAGCGCCACCGTTTCCAGCACCATTCTAATAATCGCGCGCGATGCAACATCCGCCGAAAATGGCGCTGCACTTGGTCTCAGTGGATACGGTATTCCTTACGAGACAGTTACTATTCCTCAAGCCGGTATCGCGAATCTTCCCCTGCTCAACTCCTCCGCGACATATGGCAACTATGGTGGCATTGTGATGCTGAGTGAAGTGGGTTACAACTACAACGATGAATACTACAGTGCACTCACGGGGGAACAACTAAACGATTTGTACGCCTACCAGAGCAACTTCGGAGTGCGAATGGTCCGCCTAGACGTCTTCCCAACTACCGAATTTGGCGTTTTAAGCAACGGTGGAAACTTGAACGAAGAGCCAGTTTCTTTCACTAATGTCACTGGTTTCACAACCGCCAACTTGAAAATGTAAGTTCGAAAGCAGTTTGCGTTTTAATTCAGTGGCTCCTTAATGCATGTTCTTCGTTGTAACCTTTCATTGAAAATTCGTAGAACATGGTCAAGAATTTGGGCATGAGGGCTGACGATGCCAACAGGAACGTAGGTGTTAGCACCGCAAACATCTTCCACACTCCCGCGACAATCGTGAACTCGTCAATGGCATGGGAGGTGGCTACGTTTTCGACCGCTGGAACTGCTGCAGTCATCAATCAAATTGGCGATCGTCAGCAGATGGTCTGGTTCATGCCCTTTGCGTTGGACTGGGCAGCCTCGAGCAACATTTTGCAGCACTCATGGATCACGTGGGTCACAAGAGGCCTCTTCGTCGGCTTCAAGAGAATCTATCTCAACACACAGGTCGACGACATGTTCTTGGAGACACCCATGTACCGACCTGAAGGCCAGGTTTACCGCGCCAAACCGGACGATCTTTCTCTGCACGTCGATTGGCAAGCGAATTTGAACGCGAAGATGCCGCAAGGTTCCGAGTTCTTTATCGAAATCGGCCACAACGGCAACGGCGATATCGAGACAGCTACTGACTCTACCAACGGCGAATCTCTCTGCAGTCCTAATAATGCTATTGAGTACTCTGATCAGCCGGATGGCTGGAATCTTGAATACATGAAGCCACCCGGTACTGGTTCTAACATCTGGCCTGTTACGCCTGCAAATTACAGCTGGAGTCTCAAATGTGCTGAAATTGACGAGCTAGAAAACTGGTTCGCTGTCAAGAATCAAAGGGATGCGTTCGCGCACATCTCGCACACATTGTAGGGTTATTGCTTAGTCTACAGTCGCATGGCTAACATGACGTAGTTCGCACGCCGACTTGACCAACGCAACGTATTCGGATACATCGAAGGAAATCACTTTCAACCAAGCTTGGCTGAAACAGGTCGGTCTAGATGCCGCTAAACGCTGGAGCGGGAAAGGTATTATTCCGCCCGCGATCACTGGTCTCCACAACGCAGATGCCATTAAGGGTTGGATGGATAATGGCATCGTCAACGTCGTCGGAGACAACACGCGACCGGTTCTTCGAAACCAACAAAACAGTTTCTGGCCTTTGACCAGTACCGTAGAAGGAAATGGGTATGCAGGACTGAACATCGTGCCGCGCTGGGCTTCGATTATATACTACAACTGCGACCTTCCGGCTTGTACGTTGCAGGAGTGGATCGATACTTCTGCTGGAAAGGGTACTTTCGACGATCTTCTCACCAATACCAGGGACACAGCTATGCGAAACTTGTTTGGTTTGCATTGGGATCCGTAAGTCACGACGCCTACCTTGCCTAATACGTGGTCATGTGCTGACGTACCATCTAGATACATGTTCCATCAAGCCAACATGCGCGTCAACGACGTTCCAACCACAACCGTCAATGGAAATGAGGGTCAATACTCTCTTCTCATGACATGGATTGAGGTTGTTACTGCTGAGATGATGCGTCTGTAAGTATATTGCACTTTGCGCTCCACAAATGAAACGGCTAACGCAGTTTAGCACCACCTGGCCCTTCAGGACTCTCAAGCACGACGATCTGGCCCAACAGTTCATCAACCGCCAGGTTCGCGACTTGTGCAGACCTAGCATGACCTGGAACACTTCTGCCGACGGCGCCAACATTGAGAGCGTGAACGTATACACGGCTGGTGGCAACAATTGCAAAACGACGATTCCTATCACTGTGCCAGGTGTCATCTCAAACACCACTGGTGCGACACAAGAACAGCTTGGAAGCGACCCGCTCACACTGTGGGTGACGATGAGCGGCGCAAGCAGGCAATACAAGTTCTCGTCGGCTGTCAAGCTATGAGCTAGAGCAACTAAGCAGCATTGCATCGTCGCTATTCCAACTTCACTATATTTTATCGGGACGAAATAAAAAGATGATGTTCATCATGAGAAGCTTCGCATCTCGTGCGATCCCAAACAATCTTAGAAACACTCATTTCAATGCACGACATTTTCCCCATTATTCACGATCGCATCTGAGTCTTCTCCCGAACCCCGGACTACTACCGGCTAACCCTACCGCACAGCCACATCATTAATTAGGGTGAATACGAGGACCAAACTGCCGGGAATACAGCCCCTTGGTGAAAAAATTGCCTTCGAGCTGATTTGCAAGCTTTAGTTGAATCCGAATGAGTTTTTAATGCACCACTACAGGTACTGTATCCTGTAAAGCCCTCCAAACACTCGCACTTAAAAGTGCTCTCGGTTCGAAGGATCTCCTCAGGCTGCCTGTAGCCCGGCGTTTGTGTTCTTTCCAAGCGCCACAACCGCAATTTGCTGCATCAGCGCTAATCCTGCCTAGGTAAAGGCAGCCTTACATAGACTGGCTTTATATTACTTACATGTGTAGCGCCAGTTTTTGTCCTCCTGATTTTACTGGCCTGTGCCGCTGCGACGCGTCTTTCGTGAACCTTTGAACTATTGATTTCAGCTTGCTGGGTATGGTTTTGGTTCTCGATAATCCCATGCTGAGCTTATATGAGCTCCTGTTGTGCAAGATATAAGGCAGTTTTTCCCAAAGTCTGCAGGCCTGCCTCGCGCATCTTAAGCCGCTGTGCTAGATATTGTAACACGTTCAACACGATTCACGATGGGTCAAAAGCCAACACCTCGCCGACCATGGTCCATCCGCCGCAAACTCCTCCTCGTCATACCGATCACCATCGTAATTCTCGCCTTAGCTCTGGGGCTCGGTCTGGGCTTGACTCTCGGACGCGGTGACGGTAATGACGACGCCGACACTCCCCCTACTTCAACGCTGTCCCCACTTCCATCTCCAAATACAACCCTACCTTGGGTACCAAAATTAAACGACACATGGCAGATAATACTATCTCATCCCCCAACAATCGGCGATTCTGATAAGACCACCACACCCAATGTCACAATCTTCGACATTGATCTGTTCGACACACCGACCGAGACGATTCAAAGACTTCATAATCTTGGAAAGAAAGTGATATGTTATTTCAGCGCGGGAAGCTACGAGGACTGGCGGCCCGACGCAGGACAATTCAAACCAGAGGATCTGGGTCATGGACTGGATGGGTGGCAGGGAGAGAAGTGGCTAAAACTGAGCAGTGAAAATGTGCGAAAGATCATGAAAGACCGGATAGGCATGGCGAAGGAAAAGGGCTGTGATGGTGTAGATCCCGATAATGTTGACGGCTATGTAAGTTTCCTGAACCCAAGCACTTCTCACGATGAAGAGGAGCCGAATGTAGGCTAATTGATAATCTAGCAAAACGCCGACAATGGCCTCTCTCTCACACAGGAAGATTCGATATCATACATCTCATACCTCTCCTCTCTCACCGTACCGCTAAATCTTACAATGGGTCTCAAAAATGCAGGCGACATTCTCTCAGCCGTGCTCCCGCTCGTGCACTTCTCTGTAAACGAGGAGTGCGTCAAGTACAGCGAGTGCTCTATCTTCCAGCCTTTCATCGCAGCTGGAAAGCCTGTGTTTCACATCGAGTATCCCGATGGCGCGGGAGATGGTGAATCAGGGCAGGGGTTGAAGCAGAACATCGTAAGCAAGTTTTGTGCTAAAGACGGAGACGGAGAGGGGAGTCAGGGGTTCAGCACGGTGTTGAAGAAGATGGAACTTGATGGGTGGGTGGAGTACTGTGACAGCAGTGTGGAAACTACGACTGTGGACGATGACGTCGGCAATCATGACTAGGAGCAGTAATGAAAGCGAACATAATGTATCCAGGTTAGAAATATGCGGAATCTTGCACAATCCCGGAAACTAGGTACTACCCCCATCCGACCTACCTTCCACAAAAGCTTATCTTCTAAACATCTTGCCGTCGGTGTGCAAGCTCAAATAGTCAGGTGCACCCAAGAACGTATGCAAGCCCTATGTGAGCCTCTCAAGCCGAGCCTGCCCTGGTCTCGGCGGTACGAAAAACCGAGGTGTTTGTCCAGTTACTAAGCTACGTTCCCGCATTGACTATCGGCGTTTGGTAGCGAAAATGAGCTTTCGAGGGGACGACTACGCGGCCTCAATTCAGGAAAATTGTGTTGAAATGAGCTGATGTTCCAAGACAGGGAAGCCCCTTGCTTTGTCTAAATGGTCCACTTTTTCTTGTGCTTTCGTCAGACGCAAAATGTTCGTACATGCCAGGCGCATGTGCAGCGACCCAGAACACTATCAGTTTAGGGAATCCCATGAAGAAAAGCAAACAGACAAAAACCGGCGCTGACGTGTTGGTGCGGCGTGGATTTCCGAAGACGGGACCGCAATGTTGAGGAAATTCGATAGTTCCTGGGTCAGTCGAGCTGCACCTCACCTTTACCCTAGTTCTCCGATTCCTCAGCGCCCGTAGACACATGCGAATCCTTGAGGTAAGACATGACACATCAAGCGGCTGATGTGCTATACGAGGGGCCGTGTCGTCAAGAAGATGGTGTGCGGCTCGATTCACGATCCCGCATGGCATTCTTGTTTGTTCTTAGACAACGGCATGCTGGGACACGGTCTCCGTAACCGCACCCTGGAACTCGCACAAAAGGTGGCTGATCGAATCAGTTGAACACGTGGTTCCACACATTCCTTGAAATATTCACGTCGCTAGCCGCTGGCCCAAGTGGACGGGTATACGGAACGCTACCGCTACCGCTACAGGTAGTGCAGAGCGTCTCGTGGCCTACGACATCGAAGTAGAAGGCTGTCCATGCCTTCGACAGAGAGATATCACCATACCTTCATGCGTTTTGAGACGGTTCAGTGACTGACACAGATTTGTGGATATCGGGGCGGGAAGCTGTGACCCAAAACCCAGTGTACTGGTACGATGCCGTATTTTTGTCTTGGCATTGCAGTGAAGAGCTTTTTCGGCTGACATACCAGCTGACCGGATGCACAGCGAACGGATCCTCGCAGGTTCAGCCATCGTGAGATTTAAAAACAGTGTACCTTTTCTATGGGTGGGTGAAGTCCAAACAGACAGGGTTTACTCCGAAGTTCTTGAAATCCTTGAGGTTGCAGGACTGCGCGACACTAGGCCCATCGCTGTACATTTCCGTATTGGGCAGGAGCGACGCGATATGCACAGCTCATGCATGCGCGAAGCCGCTGGCACTCCAGGCACCATGGCACTGCAATGGGGCCGCGATGTCGATTAGGGATAATACGCGGGTTATATAGTGCGTTGATTATGCGCGGTCTATTGATCTTGTCGGAAAGGAAGCAATTTGGGGCTGGCGCGACATGTGTCTGCAAACATGATGCATGGAAATGAAGAGCGACGTCTGAAATAAAGTGTTGATGTAGATTTAGCGCGCCAACAAATTGTAAGCACTTCAATCTGGGGTAATGAGCAGGGGTAGCTCAACCACGAAACCACCGCCTAAAGCAGCAAGTCCGGGATAGTCCGAGAGCTAGATTGAAGATGGTCGGATCAAGATTTTCGGCGTTCGAGAATTCGAGAACAGGGTCAGTGGTGATCGTTGCTAGTTTTGCGGCGATGTGTTCGCAAAATGTACCTGTCCAGCCTTGTTGATGCATTCATCCGTCGGACTCACGTCCGCTCTTGTCACGGAAGGAGTTCTTGGTTGGCGATTATTTTTCAAAACCTGTTTGCCATCGCACACCATCCGGCCATCAATCATCTGTGCATAGCGTAACTTCTGATCGCATTCAAACACGACTGTGGATCATACGTAGAAAGCACGATACCGGTGGCTAAGGCTCTTCCTTGCATCAAACTTGAGATAGTTGATCAGACTCGAGCTTCTCACGGAAGGATGTCAGAGAAAAATGTGCGTGTTCGTGTTGATGTATCGACCAATGTTCTGGGAATCGACATCCTCAGCCTCAAAGTTACCATGCTCCACTCAGCAGGTTAGCTAAGCAATCAATGAACACAGGCAGAACCCCATCAAATTCAGTTTAGGTTGAGCTTCCCGTCAGCCAAACATTGTAACCCACAGCCAAAAGCTGTCGCAATGTACTCTTCGCCTCACTGGTGTTCAGATCCGGCACGGAATGAAGAAGCAGTGCAAGTATTTCGTGGTTATAAGATCCTGTAGCCTAAAACAGTCTGGCTCCCTCAGCTGTCCAATTCAAGAATGAGTTTTCGAAAACAATTGTCAAATCGTCGTGTCGAAATACTGAGGCGCAGGCAAAGCACACGGAATGTGAACTGCAAGCACTGTCAGCCTTGCCAGAAGCAACTGCCGACATAGGAGGTCATGATATCTGGCCATCGTGTAACCTGATCACGATGTTTCGGTCAAAGATGTCGCTATTAAGATAAATGACACCTTGCAAGGGTGCTACAAGGCCCGACCTGGGGGGGTGCAACCAAATACAGCGAAAATAAGATTGCCTCAACAATATAGCTTTTATTTAGTCCGGCACTGTCGTGAAATACCTGTGAGAGATTTTCCAGGTATGTGACGCAATCCATGGAGTATTGTGTAGGCGTTTCGTCGACGAAAATGTCACTAAGGGCCAGTGATGTGTCGTAATCGCTCTAAATGGAGAAGTCTGCAATGTCGTCGAGTACCGGACGAAAATCCCTATTATACCACGTGGATGCCGCGTAATCGATAGTGCGCATATTGCTGAGTGAGTTCAGACTTTCAAGGGCTGTCAAATACTCTTCGTTCGGAAATGCAGCGTCCCCGGGATCGTTGTAGACATTTATTATTTCCTTGAATTTTATTTGAGGATAGGATAAGGCTCTGCAATAGTCAGATGCCACTGCCCGGGAAGTGCGCCAAAGCAAGGAAAGAATACGTACATACTATAGACGGGACCACACGCGCCTACAGAAGGGTGGACATCGAGCGGGACAATCACAGACCCAAATCCCTCCATGATCCTGTTTTGGGTGCGGCTATTTGCCCACCGATGACGGAACATCTTTTCCAGCCTCGAAAAGATGATTGAGGGTTTTTGCTGGAAGCAAGAATACATGGGTATGTGCTGAATGAGATTCTGTTGAATGAGTTCGTGTTGAATGAAATTGTGTAACAGACATGTGTAGAACGCCTTCGGGCGTCGATGATCGATATTGAGTACCAGGTCTTGAGCGGCGAAAGAAGCGTCACAGTTTGCCCACGTTGGGCACCTAGCAGCCTTCATAATAAGATACGAGTCTGGAGTGTGCGGGAGTGCGGTTCATACGGGTAGTTATTGGGTGTAATGCCATGCAAATTGCACAGGGGTCACTAGCAATCCTGAAGTATATCCGAGAGTGTTGGATCTGGGGAGACTCCGGATCTGATGAGTCGGGATCAAGTAGCCGAATCATGCCAAGCAATGTAGACAATATTGAGCAGTGCAGGAAAATTCTGACACTGAATCAATTTTGCCTAATTTAGTATGAGCGGCTGCCTAATTGAGTGTGAGCGGCTGCCTGATTGAGTGTGTGCGGCATAAGTTTCTCAAACGCAGGTGGCGTATATAAAGAATTCTGGACGTACCATACTATAACCAAATTACGACGACAGTAACCTTTCTTTCTACTCATCTCACTCGTCCTATTCACAATGGAGGCTTCTTTCAACTCAGGGTCTATGTCGTCCTCTTCTTCGACGTTTTTGCTATCGCCGACTGCTACACCAGAGGCGATCAGCACACCAGGAACACAAAGATCGGTTCTCTTCGACGATGATGTGGCAGCGGATCCGCTCGACATTGGTGGATCCAGTTCGCACTTCATCATGGTTGTCGGCGGGTTGGGGTATATCGGTTCGCATACGGTGCTAGAGCTGCTCAAAGAAGGCTATAACGTGCTCGTCATCGATGACCTGAGCAACTCGTACGAAAACGTCCTAGGCAGAGTCAAAACACTGGCAATCGAATTTTGCGCAACACAAGGAAAGATTATGCCGGCCTTACACTTTCGACAGCTGGACTACCGGAGTGTTCAAATGAAAGCAGTATTGGCAAGCTACTCGTCATACTCATTCAGCAACAAGCAAACTTCCACGCCATACTGTTTCCCATATTTGACACTTCAGCGGACAGATTCAGGTATCGAAATGGACATGGAGGACACGCAAGAGCCCGTCTTGGAGCGCCGGTCCAGAATATCTGGCGTGATCCACTTCGCGGCATACAAGTCTGTCGAGGAGAGCATCCGGATGCCGCTGAGATACTACAGCAACAATGTCTGCGGGCTGGTGGATTTTCTCGGTCTGCTTGAGGAGTTCGGTATCAAGAACTTCGTCTTCTCGTCCTCCGCAACGGTCTATGGCGAGGGTGCTAACTGCGGGGTACCTCTTCGCGAGGAGTTGTGTGTACACCACCCGGAAACTTTCCTTGACAGCAATGGGCTCGAGCGTCGTGTTCTGCCAGGCGTATTGGGTCTCACATCGCCCTACGGTCGTTCGAAGTTCATGTGCGAATCCATTCTTGCAGACGTCGCACTATCCGACCCGACCTGGAACATCACTGCTTTGCGATACTTCAACCCAGTAAGTCCAGTATGCATCCATTTGAGGAAGAAATCTGACCAGGAAACGTAGGTTGGTTGCCACGAGTCTGGTATCTTAGGTGAAGATCCTCGACAAAAACCGAGCAATCTGATCCCGGTCATCGCAACAGTCCTCACAGGAACGAAACCTGTCCTGGACATCTTCGGTACCGACTGGAACACCCCAGATGGAACAGCTGTTCGCGACTTCATCCATGTGGTCGATTTAGCTCGAGGTCACATCGCAGCTTTGGCGGCTTCGGCGGCCGGTCGCACTAAAGCTCCCTTCCGTACCTACAATCTTGGTAAGCAGTCGTTCCTTAGTATTGGGATATCAGCACAAGCAGTAATCTTGCTAGAGGCCTTTACTGACCCTTTCTAGGTACTGGAAGAGGTCATACTGTTCGTGAAGTACTCCAGAGCCTGGAACAGGCGTCCCAGCGAAGTATCCCGGCTCGGGAGGTCGGACGGAGGGCGGGGGACGTTGGCTTCTGTGTTGCAGAGGTCCGACGAGCTGAAGTCGAGCTGCAGTGGAGGGCAGAGAGGACTTTGGACGATTGCTCTGGTGACGTCTGGAACTTTACAAAGGCTCGATGCCCGAAGTCCCTTGAGCCAGACGCGATGGTGTGCTAGCAATGGTGCCGAAAGCTGCAGTGCGAAGCGCGCTTTTCCGTTTCGTGCCTTCATCCTTAGAGTCTGTCTTTTCACTGGTTCCCGAACATCTGTAGCATTTGTAACTTGGCGTTCTTCTCTTTTGAATCCATGGTATACCGGAAGGGTTTATATGCTTCTGACAGATAGGCGGAGGCCCCACTATCAACGTACTGTCGACTGAATGTTTTTTGTGCGGATGTAATACGTGCGCGTAGTTTCTGTGGACGCCCTATAGTCTAACATAGAGATGCCCAGACCTGCCATGGGATTGATAGAGGCCACCTGGTAATTCTTGTGACAGTTAAGTCGGGCGAGCGTCTGTTTGCTACCAGTTATATGCCAGTCCTCGCTGCTGTACATTATCAGTCAATGGTGAAATGAGTCTGGCAGGTCCAGACAAGTTGCGCGCTTGGCTTTGAGAAAGGGACGCTATGTGGATCCAGGAGGTCGCATTCATCGCATCAAAATGTTCCAAGGAACCTTATAATAAGCAAACCCATACCGGCTCAGCTGCCAGCCCAAGTTATTGGGAGGTGGCATATCGTCCAATTGAGACAGATTCGCAAATTGCTGTCGGGCTCGAATGGGCGGGCTCATTGCTGGTATCTGATAAGACAAAATCGAGGTCGCAGAGCCAATGGCCAGCGTGCATCGAGTGGGTATTTTGGGGGCACATGCTGCTGCCAAGCCACGTAAACTGTACCAGAAAAAGCAGTCAAAGTGGCGAGTCCACTACAGCTGGGTCACTACACTCAACCTTTCCGCGGAGTCCAAGCACAACCGCTGATGAACACAGGAGCGAAAGCGAGAAATACGGCAATCTGCACCGCAGGCCAGTCATTGGTAGTGATCACGCGTCCGGACTCGCTCGCAACTTTGGCTTGCATTGGGGCGCACAGACGACGTCCGGACTTCGACCATGTCGTAACACCAAGGGCTCCCGAGCATGTCCACGGTGTCGCACAATACGCGTTGTGCGCTAAATGAATGCGGTGGCCGAGGGGCCGACAAAGAGGCTGAGGCCGCAAACATCCCCTTGCTAGACGGATTCAGCATTAGCTGGTTCGGAATCTTTGGCGATCATCACAGCGCTAACACTAACCTTGGAAACTTTGAAGTCATGCACCATACACGTGACAGGTCGACTAGCAGCCCGCGGCCGTTGGACCTCAACGTCTCTCCAGGTCCACATTTCGCAAAGCCGATGCGACTCCGAGATCGTGGGATCGTAATCGCTGTTATACCCCGCTGAATTTCAGATGCCTCCTTCCGGAACGGCCATGCCATCCCAAACAATACCGGGCGCTCCTCCCGTCTCGGCTGGCGTCGATCCCACCTTCTGGGGCCACCATCAGGATTTCTCGGACTCGACCACTTCGCCGTTGTCGCCGTCGCGGGGCCTCTATCTCTCGCCAACGACGAGTACTACCACGCAAAGCAGCTACAATGACGGGACTCCGCCTGCGCAAACTCCCCAGGCTGGTGGTAGCAGGAAGGATTCGATGAACAGCCAAAACAACAACCAGAAACAGTCAAACAACGACCAGGTAAGAGCGTCTGTCGCTGTCGCGTGCGTCCCGTGCCGGAGCAGACATCTCAAATGTGACGGCGGTGTGCGCTGCTCACGATGTAGGACTGATAATGTCGATTGTACATACATCAAGTCGCGGAGAGGCTGGAAAGGGAAGCGGAAGAACAAGGAAGAGAGCAGCGCGCCGGCAACCCTCAATGGTGGGTGGAAATTTCACAAAATTTCACAAAAAACCTCCAGTCTAACAAATATCCCTAGGACTAACTGAAGCTGGAGTTCCCATCAACAATGGCCTGTCGTCACCAGAATACCCATATAATGGCGAGGTCCCTCTCATGAACCAACTCGGCCCAACGCACACTCTTGGCGTCCTGCCAGTAGCCCCTTCAGCTCAACTCAACCTGGATGGAGGTGCGCGACTCAACCGTTTTGGCCACCTAGGACCCGAGACTGTCGTTCAGGCCTTTTACCACTACTTTTACAACTCACATCCATTCTGTTTACCGCAGCCACGTATATTAGCCATCTTCAAGGAACGACGTGCCCCGCTCCTTGAGTATGCCGTACAGTTCATCGGATCGAGTTACATGCCAGCTGTGCCTACAGCAATGTACAAGGAAGCCCTGGATCGACACATCGACAATGGAAACTACCCCAGAGATGCATGGTCTGTGCAAGCACTGTTACTCTTCGCCATTGGGCTCCACGCGCACAACGAGGTGCCGCGGGCCGCCCAAGTCTTCACCATAGCTCAAGCGCTGACTCTGGAACTGGGGCTCAACCGCATGGAGTTCGCTCTGATGCACGGCGAAAACGACGCACAGCTGGAAGAGAGTTGGCGTAGAACATGGTGGTCCATGTTCACAACTAACGGCATGATGACGGCCGTGAACCCCGGCGTGCAATTTCGACTAAAGGACGTACCCACCAACGTTATGCTGCCATGCGAGAACATGCAGTACTTCTCGGGCGTAAGTTCACACCCCTGGCATGTACCCTCACGTCGGATAGTCTTGGCAACATTCCCCTCTTCGTTCACGCCAGCCGTGCCTCTACATTGCATGAAATGACTCAATCTATTCTGAGGCTCGTGCTGACATGCATCCCACCCCACACTACTTCACCCCCACTCCATGCACACCAAGAGAAGTCATGCTAACAATATCATTGATTAGCATATACCCTACCCCTCAACCCTCCAAGACTACGACGACTCGGCCTTCCTCTCCTCGCTCGCAACTTTCAGCTCCTTCGCCTACCTCATCGATGCAATCCGGATCCTGGGCAAAGTCTTCGATTGCGCGCGCCTCGACTCGACGTTTGAATACCACGCCGTTGACGTCGTAGACCAATATCTGTGTAATTGGCGCCTGCACCTCCCCTCCTCCAAGTTGGAAGTCGTCAGCAACGATGGCGTCGTTGACGAGGTACTATTCCAGGCGCACATGGTGAACGCCGGGAGCACGATAATGTTGCATCGGCCGCGAAGCAATCTAGGCTTTGGCAGGGTCGAAGGCGTCAATATATGTGTACAGCCCGGACAGGTGTTGCTGCCGACGCAGACGAGGGAGATTCATACGGCAAAGTGTTTAACGTCTGCCGAGAATATAAGCTCGCTTATAAGGCTGCCCGGGGAGCTGCTGTACCACACGCCCTTCTTTACGTGCGTCGTGGTCATGGCGAGCGTGGTCCATCTTTCGTACTGGTCTTTCTTGGTCCCCGACGGCCAAGACGATATCATCAAGCAGTCGATTCGCCTGGATGTTGGAACGCTGCAGCAGTACTCGAATACCTGGCCGATTGCGAATGTGGTCCTGGGTCAGGTTAGGGGTGTAGCGCACACGCTGTTCAACAGCAAGAAGGCGATGAGCATCCATCTGTGGAGCAACATCGACCACAACGACCTTATCCGCAACGTCATCGAGGAGGGGAGCAGCGTTCCAACGCAGCAGTATGCGCAGTTGATCGCTCCGTAAGTACATCACAATCCTACATTGCAGGCCAGGTACTAACAATGCTCATAGTATGTTGAAATCCTAGACGCTTCTTGATCGTCATTAGCCAGCTATGCTCAATTATTTTATTTTCCATTCGCTCGGCCCCAACATTTCAATAAGGAGCATTGTTATTATAGAGCATTTACTGCAGCGTTCCATGACATATTACGGGCGTTGAGGCAGCCGCTTACGATAATGCGATTCTAGAATATAACGACACTATGAAGGACGGGGTTGTTGTGAAGAACATGCATCGTTCCTAGGTACAATTAAAAATAGGCTGTTTAGTTCAAGGCAGGCTTCACGTGCAAGTGTGCTCATTAAGTCCAGATATCAGTCTAGTCTTCTCGTTCGTCGAAACGCTGGCTAGTCCAGCGCTCCATAGATGAAAGATATATCCGTCCGTCGTCCCTCGCCTTGCCCCGGTTTCGCTAAGAATGTCCGAAGCTCATGGAGCCACATATCCTGCTGTTCCAGAGCGCTAAATTCCATTCCGTGTCGTGTACCCATTACAGCGCCCCAGAGGCGAGCTGATAACCGTATCTACAAGTCGGCGTCGTCCTCATCGGGCAGGGGCATCTGGGCGGCGTCCTGCATCTCCTTCTGGTACTGCTCGAGCACAGCCTGGTCGACCTGGACCTCGGGAGGCGCAAGGGCGGGGGCGGCGACGAACTCGAGCGTCTGGTTGCCGACTAGTTTCCGGGCGAGCCAGAGGAAGGGCTTTTCAAAGTTGTAGTTTGACTTGGCGGAGATGTCGTAATACTGGAGGTTCTTCTTTCGGTGGAAGGTGATGGACTTTGCCTTGACCTTGCGCTCCTTGACGTCGACCTTGTTGCCGGTCAGGACGATGGGGATGTTCTCGCAAACACGGACCAAGTCACCTAGATGCTGTTAGTGAGTGTGTCGCGCGGTGGGTGCATCGGAAACGTACGGTGCCAGTTGGGGACGTTCTTGTATGTGATACGCGAGGTTACGTCGAACATGATGATGCCGCACTGGCCGTTAATGTAGTACCCATCGCGCAGACCACCAAACTTCTCCTGGCCGGCCGTGTCCCAGACGTCGAACTGGATAGGGCCGAGGTTCTATCTGTGTCAGTATGCCATGTCGCGCGGAAGGGTAGAGGATCGGATTACGTACGGTGGTGAAGCCGAGCGGGTGGACCTCGACTCCGAGCGTCGCAATGTACTTCTTCTCGAACTCGCCCGTCAGATGGCGCTTGACGAAGGTCGTCTGTGGGGCCGTTAGTGATTTCTCGTCGCAGGCCAGTAAAAAAAGCGACATACCTTTCCTGTGCCGCCGTCGCCGACAAGCACGAGCTTGAAGGTAGCGACGTTGCCTTGTGCGGCAGTCTCGGCCATGGTGTCGGTTGTTGTGGCGGGGTGAGATGTGGTGTGGGCAGGTGTTGGGCAGAAACTGTGCAGAAAGAGAGTCAGTGGAGGTTGCACGGTGGCGGTGGGCAGTGGGCGGTGGTGCAGACTCGCCTTGGGCTAGTGAGTGGGGAATGGGCGGGCGATGGTGACTTCCAGAGGGGCAGGAAGAGGTTTTGTTGTGCAGGGTGAGTGTTGGCCGGGCGGGCGGTGTGGATCCCTTGGCGCGAATTTCACGCTCGTCACTCGCAGGCAGAGGCAGCGACAGGTAGCAAGAGGCAGCGCTTTAGGCAGTTACAGGCACGCCTAGCGACAAAGTTAAACAGCGCAGCGTCATCGCAGAGGGAACACGAAGCAGCTTTCATTTTCTCGTGATGCATATTACAACGCCAGGGTATCATGCTGTGCTTGTCGGCCCAAACCATGCGACAAGCTTGGAAGTCGCGATAAAGCAAGCAGTCACTCACAACGGCAGCAGATGGCAGCCCAGCAGGCCCCTGCCGCCCCAGTTCCTCCGTGGCGTGAGCTGCATCTGAACCGTCTCTGCTGGGCCGCCCGAGGCGTTGGGGCGCAGTGCCTTGACGGTGATAGGAATCTGTGGGCTGTTAGAGTCTCAAGTCCTGCCAGCATAGCAGCGAGTGCGATGCGACTCACGCCCTCGTTCTGCGCCACGGCTTCGGCTACCCGCGCTAGCCTCTCGTGGTTCGTCCAGTCCACCCAGCCGAACTTGGTGATTGTGTCGCCTGTCCTGAGACCGGCTGTGGCGGCCGGGCTGCCATCTACCACGCTGTTGACCTTGGCGAATGGCGCCTCGAGAGCGGTATGTGGTGCACTGAGTTCTGCCAGGGCCTGGCTGGCCGCCGGGTTGTTTGCTTGCTCGGCCAGGCGCGCGTGGTGCTCGTGTAGGCCCTTTTCGATGCGCGACATGAGGTCCTTGTAGTCGTTCTTCAGGCGGATGATGCGCGCTCGCGTTGTCCGTACTGCGAAATGTCAGTGATAGTGAGGATGTGGCGGCGCATTGTGCGCACTCTGGGCGACGTCGATGTCACTGCGCGGGAAGCCGTCGAAGGTGGTCAGACCCGTGTTCATGTGGACGCCATGCTGGCCGAGACATTAGCTAATAGCCGCGTTAGAGTTCACGACCTGCGCACAGAATCCAGCACCTGCCCCAGTGCCTTGAGCTCTGTCTCTACGCGGTCCTTCTCCGTCATCAGCTCCTGTAGTGACAACTGCTCCTTCGGGATGCCATTCGAGTAGCCCGCCGACGTGGGCCCCGACGAGACGGTTGGCGCGTGTATGTCGTCCATATGTGCGTGTACAGGTTCGTAAGAGTCTGCACGTAGAGCTGGCCTGCTGCTGGACCTCGAATGTGGGGGTGGAGGGGAGCTTCGGGATGCGGCTCCAAAAGTGTGCGGGGCAGAAACCGCCAGCATGGTCGGCCTTTGCCTCATCCATCACTGCCTTCACTTCTTCACGACACTTATCCATAAGAATATGCACCCCAACCACAAACATAGGCGCAATATGCTTCTTGCTTTAGACTAACTAACTGACACTACTCCTCAAGCTTTTACAGCGCTAATCATAGTCACCAATATGTACCTAGTATTGTGCTTTGGTCGCTCCTACCGTCATGGTGACTGCGCCTACCAAAACAGCGCCAGACACATGCGGCCAGCTTCGCCCTTGTCGACTCAACCACGGCATGCATCCACGCCGGTACAATGGCATGACTAGGCCCTTCTACATCTTATCGCGCCATTACACCCTGAAGCCAGCGTCACCTGCTCTGCCATCGTCTATCTGCGCTTTCCTTCCAGCCTTTGCACGCTCTACTGCCAGCAGTGATACCCAACATGCCTCATCGAGCTTCCTTACCGCTCTCCAGCCCAGTCGTCTCTCCTTAAGTCATCGTCGTTGGATGCAGTAGTATTTATCTCATGCCGCTTCAACCCCCCATACACGCCCCATCATAGTGTTGAGCCCACTGCCACCGCGGACATGGCATACGTGCTGTCCCTCCGACCCCAAAGCCCGCTCAAGCGTTCCTTTAGCGACAGCCCATACCTCAATACCTGCTCACCCCTCAAGGACACTCTACATCCGCCGCTCAGCGACATCACAGCTCGCAATGCCTCTGCGTGCTCGCTGTACTCGCTTGGGTCGAACAGACTTGGTGACTGGTCCCGTGGAGACGAGAACACCCCACCACTTACCTCAAGATCGCTGCTCGACCTTGTTCCTGAAAAGTCCGTGTTTCCCTTCAACACCAGACATGTTGTTGAGGAACCGCGCAAGCGAAACTGCGGGCTCGATCGCCCACCGCCGTCTTTCGCACGCGGCACTGCACCGTCTAATCCATACTCGAGAAGACATATTGAGGTTCAGCATGTCTCCGAGTCATCTTCAGACAGTGAAAACTCGGCGGAAGCCATGGAGATTGACGGCAACAATTTCGGAGAGACACATCTGTTCAACCTCTACGAAGCCATCCACGTGCCCCTACCAGCCGCTCGCTTTTCGGACAACACTAGGAGTGAGCCGCATGAGGAGCAGGAAGCAGCGCCTGCGACCATTACTGTCAGCTCGCAGCCATTCCGGCGGTGGATGAATACCTTGCGACGTCGACAGGTTCAGCGCTGGAAAGACCATATTAGTGAAGTACCCCGGCTGTCCTTCGACACCACAGACGGACATTCCTTCATGTCTCCACCACTAAGCCAAGTCTCCGAGTCTATACGCAGAACATCAGATTCCATGACGTCCTCCATGGATTACGTGACCGCGATGAAGTCGGCTTCAATGACCGTTGCAAGCGCAAGCATCGCTCCACGTTCAGAGGCCGGCTTGCACGGCAAAGCTCGTCTGGGCAACAGGAGCAGCAACTATTCCGAGGCTCGTAGATCTCTCGAGAGCCACCGCGGAGCGTTAGGACCTGTTCTTGATGAGAGCGCATGGCTTCGATCGCTGCAACGTCGCAAGGTTGTCGAAGAGTTGATTGCCTCAGAGGAGAGCTACATCGCGGACCTTAAGGTCTTGATCAACGTATGTCATCCTCAACCTGTCTTGACGTTTGCTAATCCATGTTCCCTTAGGACTACTTCATGATCCTCACTGCCCTTCCCACCTTATCAGGTCAGACACGATCGTCGATACAGCAGAACATCTCCCAGATACTACAACTGCACGAAGATCTGCTTGCCGAGCTCCACCACGCAGTACCCCAAGCCGACTTCACCAAAAGCGCACACCAAGAGACATATCCCGTAACAAGGGCTAAGCATATTCGTTTTCATAGCGCAGACATCATACCCGGACGCTTCGCAGAACACAAAGCAACTCGAAGGCTCAGGCACTCTTTGGAGATAGGCCGGTCCCCAGATCGTAGACCCAAGGGTCTGGTGACCGACACCCAGACGGCAGGGAGCATCGCAAAAATCTTCAACAAACATGTTCGTCTTAATCAGTCAGGCTATTGTTCGCTGCTGACCAAACTCAGATGAAGCGCTTCTTCACATACGAAGAGTACGGTGCGCACTGGACAACAATGTCCCAAGACCTCACCTCCATGTGTAAAGGACTCCACGGCTGGCAAGAATACGAACGAGGCGTCGAGGCATTACAGAAGGTCGTTACCTCTGAGAACAATCGCGACGCGGGAAGCAAGAAAGCACTGAGCTTTTCGGACCTATTGATCAAGCCCATCCAGAGGGTATGCAAATACCCTCTCCTCTTCGATGATCTGTGCCGCTATACCCCCGTTTACGATGACCCGGAGGCACATGCTGAGTTGGAGAAGGCTCTCTTTCGCCTGCAAGAGACAATCCGTGAGGTCAACAAAGCGAAAGACGACCCGCAAACCCGACGACTGATAGAGATCACTTGGCAGCTGCAGGATCGACTTGCATTCCAGGAACAGAACATTTCCCGCGCTCTCGTCTTTCGCCTGCTCGGACACGTTCTTCTGTGCGGTGTCCTGCATGTTGCATATCAAGCACCTGACCGCATCAAGGGACAATACATGGTGTGCGTCCTGTATAAGTCTTGCCTTGTGCTCGCGACAGCAAGTCGCTTCCATACGCCTTACACCGTCGTTGCCTCGATTGGACTTGCCAACGCCAGCATCGAAGAGTCTGACAATGGCCGGGGCATACAATGTCACACCGCACCCAACACCTGGAAATTCGTGTTCGAACATGGCCATCGCTTGCACGAACTCATGTTCAGCGCCTGCACTTCGCACGAGGAAGAAGTTTGGAAGAATCAACTCCGCGAACGTATTGTTTATGAGACACACGACTTCGTCGAAGGCCAGTCCACTATGCAGGACATGTTTACATCGCTATCTCTCGAACTTAAATCTCTTGGTCCTGTCTTCGGGCATGCGAACAATCTGGTGCGACGCATGTCAGTTCATCGGGCGGCGACACTGGGCGCCAAATCCCATACGAGTCAGGTCATCATCAAGAACACACAGGCACAGAAGGTACCAGATACACCACCCACATTTTCACCCAGTATGGTCACACGATCGCAATCGCTCTTGTCTTCAAATCATATCCCTACTTTGGCTCCACGGCGAGCTGAGCGTATTCGCCTCGAGACTACCCTGGAGGATGTGTGGACAAAGGACATCTTGCCCTTCCCTGGCATGTCAAACCGGAGAGTGGAGAACCAGATTCGAGCTTCGGCAAACTCAGTGATGCGAAAGCTAAGCATGGCAAGCATCGCCAGCAATTTCTCGCGTCGCTCGCCTAGCTTCTCCAGTGCGAGTAACACGCGGTCAGAAGATTCTTTCGGAAGTCGAGTTCCCAAGGCTTCACAGGGAAACCTTCAAGCTCCGTCAGCTCCCGATCGACAACCCGCACCAGCAGTGGTGGACTTTCACAACGCGCCAGCTGCTTTCCTACCCACTGACTTTGAAGTGGAAGACACACGACCATCGAGTCGGCGCCGACGTCTCGCGAATCGTGCTATGGGAGAGGAGCAATCAAATGAGAAGACCGTGCAAAGCAAACCAAAGAAGATGCGCCGCCTGTCGACGCATCTGATCAGTCTACCACGATCCGAGTCAAGCTTTCGAGTGCTAGAGAGGAACACTTCTCATGGATCGAATGCCACCACATTACGTGCGCCACCTCCTTGTGTGGAGTTCGACAGGGGTATGGAAAACAAGAAGCACAAGAGAGATGAGGAGAGAGACAACGATTCTAGAGCTACATCTTCAGGCATGACACCTTCGAAGAAATTTCTCAAGAGCAAAAGCAGGATCTTCAACTTTTTCCGATAAACCTACTTGGATACCTCATTGCAGCGGAGGAGTTGGATCACGATGTTTCTGGATGATTGTTAATTGGACGGGTTTGTAAAAAAAGGGCAAGGGTCAGTATGGAGATTTGTAACGAAGTAACGACACGTGGCTATCCTTGCGGCAAACAGCTAGTATGAGATATGATACGGTACTACGACGACACGACGACCGGTACGGCGAAACGACGCAACAACATTATGGCGATCAACCAACATTACTGCAAGGCACACCCGCATGTCCATGTTGGGCTCTGGGAACGGAAGAACGGCATGACGTCATTGGGTGGGCTGGCACGCGACCGCATGATGGAGGGCACATTGCAGAAGGACAGGTATATTTGGATAGTAGCAATCAAATCATGATTATAGCGCCATTATTCCATTTGCGTGAGACGACTTTGATGAAACGCATGCTCTGTGGAGGCTTGAACTTGCGAACACGGGGATGAATCTGAGAGTAAAATATGATGAGAGGTGCCATGAATTCTACGGAAAGCTTTGCCGGTCAGCGTTTTACCAAGAGCTTGATCAAACCAAGTGAGAGAGCTTTGTACCTCGGTGTCGGCTTGGCAATGACGTAATTGCACCCTGTCCGGTCAAAGCTCACGAGCTCATTGCCCCTCTAAAGCTTCCCCTCTATTTCGCACCACACCTCCAAGACGCTTCTACACACATTACCTTAACCCGTAAACACTCATACACCCAAATAACCCAATAATCTCACTTAATTCGACATCATGGCCCGTGGAAACGCAGCTCAGACGCAGGTCTTCTACAAGGGCAGCTCGGGCGACCAGTTCACCATCTTCATTGAGAGCGAGGAGGCGCTCAAGAAGTGGAAGGCTGACTCGAGTACTCCGCTCAGCGATGTTGTTGCGGGGTGGAAGATTATGGTTACCGAGTAAGTTTACCCTACACAAACAATTATGCCTAAACCCCCACACTTCGTTCACAGGCTATGGAGGGGTTTCAAGGTATCTTATGGGTCGGGGTGGACGAAGAAGATGTAGTAGAGGATGTCGTAAAGTTTGGGCTAACGCAAACGATCCAGGCACGGCAAGCAGGGTATCCTGAATACGGCCAGCAACAGCCAGCTGGAGAACGAGTTCGGCACCAAGAAGGAGGACGATATTATCCCGAAGATTCTCAGGGAGGGCGAGGTGCAGTCGCACGAGGTTCGTACTCACCTCACCCAGATCACGCAGCTAGATGGCTACAACATGATCTCTCTCCCCAACACGATAACCCCGCAATCTGAATATAATGCTAACGAGTCGTCCCTACAGAACCCCGAGCGCACCGGCACCACGAACGACTCGATGGGCTCTCGCGCCGCCCACTAAGCGGTCTTCTCACAACTCGAATTCCTACGAATTGGACATTATCATGATGGGGACAGGCTGGCCTAAAAGATTAGCTGGCATTGGGAGGCACATATATGCATGGGTTGATGGAGGTAGCTTCTGCTGAGATGCGAACTTCCCATCACCCAAGATCTGATAGGGATATCCAATGAAATAAATCTACCCATTCATTCTCGCCTTGGGCCATCTCGATGTGACAGGAGCGGCATGGGCTTGATACTGACAGCATGACGCTTGAGCATCAGAATCAATCCAGCGAAGATAGTCTTGCGGCGTCAAACTTCCATACGAGGGTATACAGCTTTTGAAGGACCTTGCATACGCGGTGCACGGCTTCTTCGCCTATCCGTACCATGTGCAGAAACTCCATACTACAGATGCGGAAAGCTGAGGTTGTAGAGCCGGGAAGCAACAGCACGCATGACCGCAAGAAGCTAGCTTTGCCGCTAGCGGGCTCTAACGCCGCGCATGCATGTAACCAGTTCTAGCCTGCCTTTGTCCTTGCCTAACTGCGCCCTTTCACCGCCTACACTAGCATTGACCGGTCGACCTCATACGCTGTCCCACGCGCTCTACACGGCCCGTAGTTGCTCAACGCATCGACTGGACGACTCTGAGTGGATGGAGTATCTTGAGGCCGCCTATATGATCATGGACACCGACAAGGGCAGTTTCAGAACCTGCAAACTAGGCGCTCATGTGATGAAATTGAATTCGGTTGGCAGAAACTTGCAGACGTCCAGCAGTATGATGGTTGATACATGGAGCTAATGATATAGATAATGATGGTCGTGGTACCGGTTAATCTGGCTTACAAGAGAAACCCCGAACCTGATAAGAACGGCTGTACGCCTCTGCTATTGGCTGAATGTACTATCTCGCTTACCGTGTTGGTTCAGCCAATGCGCGGATTCGGCCAATGCGCGGATTTTTCCTAAGAAAATCAACGAAAATCAAGCACTTCAAAGTAGTATAACTTTACTAATATTGGATGTTTTGGAAAAATTTCTTTATATTAGTTACTACTGAAGCTTATATAAAGAGTTTTGTCCTACAAATATTTCTATTTTATAATAGTTTCGGAAAAAAATGGAAAAATACGGAAGAAAATATTCTTAAAAAAGATTGAAAAATAAAATTACTATACTAAAGTTATTTTTCAATCTTTTTTAAGAATATTTTCTTCCGTATTTTTCCATTTTTTTCCGAAACTATTATAAAATAGAAATATTTGTAGGACAAAACTCTTTATATAAGCTTCAGTAGTAACTAATATAAAGAAATTTTTCCAAAACATCCAATATTAGTAAAGTTATACTACTTTGAAGTGCTTGATTTTCGTTGATTTTCTTAGGAAAAATCCGCGCATTGGCCGAATCCGCGCATTGGCTGAACCAACACGGTACTCATAGCCCACTCGTCAGCTTTTTATCCAACCAAGACCTTCTGTTCACATCCTAATTCGGTTCGGGTTTCTCTTGTAAGCTAGAGTCACCGGTATTACTCGACGAGGAAGCCTCGTGGCTGACTGCATTAATGCCAGTGCCTAGATTGATCGGAATGAACTCTCACCTGCTGCTGCCTGGTTTGATATGTAGGGTGTACGCAATGCTGGGGCTTGGGGTTGACATATGGAGGGAGATAGGTTGAGAAGCCGCATGTAGACGTATGCTGTATTTGGGAAGAGGGGGGTTGAGATATATAAGGATTGAGGTTGTCGTCCTTGTTTATGCTTTTTACTTTTCTTCGTATCATCAACTTTCAACACTTTATACGTTACTTCACCGTCTCACAAGATGCCGGCTACGAAGACCTTGCTCACTTCCACACAGGAAAACAGTGCTGCGATCTTCAGTGACTTCAAGTCTCACTGCGATGCTCCCCGTGTTGACACCAAGACCAATATTTTGGCCCTGCTCCGCAATGCTTATCCGGACTACCACGTCACCGAAGTGGAAGAGAGGCGCGTTTCGCTTTTCGAGTTTGCGGGTGCAGGCAAGGCGATGCTGATCTTGGATGCCGAGGATGAAGGCTTCAACTCGACGAGGGAGTGGAAAGCTGTTGGTTCGGGTATTGAGAAGAAGAAGCATCCGGGCACGTTGAAGGACGATTTCAGGTTCGCGAGGTACGTCAAAGATTTCCCCCACCGTATGTCGTTACCTGCATGCGGAACTAACTTCTGCATAAGATTCCAATGTGTCTGGGAAGACAAGGAATACCTCGTCTACTACGTATCCTGGGAAGATATGATCAAGCCCCCATATAAGATGTTCTACATCCTCCATGCCCGTTCTTCGTCTGCCATGACCACGGGCCACTGCGCCGAATCCGACGCCCTGATCCTAGCCGCCGGTAAATGGACGAGCCAACTCCACGAAGAGATATTCGTCTTCGACAACGGCAACTGGTCCAAAAGCAAAGAGCTCTGGAAATCCGTAAAATCCGCTTCCTGGTCCGACGTCATCCTCTCCCCCGCGATGAAGCAATCCCTCATCGAAGACGTGCAAGGCTTCTTCGACAACCAAGCCATCTACGCCGGCTTCGCCGTCCCCTGGAAGCGCGGCCTCATCCTGCACGGCGTGCCTGGCAACGGGAAAACAGTGTCCATCAAAGCGCTCATGAGTAGCCTCTATAGCCGCACAGACACGATCCCGAGCTTGTACGTCAAGAGCTTTGAAACAAACTGCAACACGAAGCAGTACGCCATCCGGCAGATTTTCCAAGCCGCACGCAAACAAGCGCCGTGCTTGCTCATCTTTGAGGATCTGGATTCCCTGGTCAACGACGATATTCGCTCATATTTTCTCAATGAGGTGGATGGGCTGGAATCGAACGATGGTATCCTGATGATTGGCTCGACAAATCATCTTGATAAGCTGGACCCGGCGATTGCGAAGCGGCCCAGTCGGTTTGATAGGAAGTATCATTTCAAGATACCTGGGGAGGAGGAGAGGAGGCTGTACGCGCAGTACTGGCGCAATAAACTTGTTGAGAATGGGACTGTGGAGTTTCCTGAGGAGTTGGCGGTGGTGGTGGCACAGTTGACGGAGGGGTTTAGTTTTGCGTATTTGAAGGAGTTGTTTGTTATGACGTTGCTAGGGCTTGTGAGGGGGTTCAAGGACGATGATTCTCAGATTGTGGACAAGGAGGAAGCGGCAAGTGCGGATGATAAGTCCGCTGATATGACCGCCATCTCCACCGAGGCCGACGAGAAGGAGACGAACAAGGACAGCGAGGTATGTACGTGCGCGACAAAGTGCAGTACCTGCAACAAACCCTTACCACCACCACCATCCTCCTCCTCCAGTTCCACAGAGACGCAGAAGAAGCAAGAAGAAGACGCCGAAGCTACCAAGGAAGCCAAGAAAAACAAAATGGTCATGCCCACGGTCGATATCCCAGAGCACCTAGCCGACAACCTCCTGCTCAAAGTCATCAAGCATCAGATCCGCATTTTGCACAGCGAGATGGACAACACAAAGGAAGATGCCTGGCCCAGTGGTAAGAAAGCAAAGCAGGGGGAAACAAGGCGGCGCAGTTGAGGTTGGCGAGGGCGAATGCTAGGAGGGGGTGAGTTGATGGTACCAGCTGGGGTGATTGCGTTTCTTATTAGCCCAAGATTGATAATTTGGCACTGAAATAATAGCAGTTGGTTTGGCATATGCGCTTATTATTGATTGTGAGGTTCGTATACGGAGGTATACTTCCTGTGCACTATCTTTACACCTCCTCTTGGTATAGGCGGGAATCACCTCGTTATTCTACTCTTTTTTTTTCTCTGGTTAACATTTCTTGTCAAGTTCGGCCGATGTTCTGAGATTGACCGAGGTTCGAAGGGAATACGAAAAGGCAATATCTCGTAGTGGAGTTGCAGATTGCAAGTCTTTACCGCAAAGGAATAGATCCGAAGAACTACCATAGCGCAGCCTAGGGTACCGGGCTGTGTAGCTAGCGGGATAGAGGGAGGGCAGTATCTCGGCGTCTCAGTACTATATATAGTAATTTTCTTGATGTGGATGAAGTTTTTCTGGAAAGTTCTTGGGGACGGGAGCGGCTAATGTTAACGATTGATTTCGGGCGATGGTGATACGGCATGCTGCTGTGAACGAAGGCTGAGCTTGTTCATGCAACGGCACGCTTGTCCCGTGTTGTGCGCTTCCAGTCTTTATACATATCAGGTACGTTGGTGGTGCTGCTGCGCGAGGCGGCCTTGTTCTGACGCATGGACAATCGCTGAGTCGCTATTTGTGGGGCTCCCGAGATACTTACCACTCAGACCTTACATGTAAAACTTAAAGACGAACATCGCAGACACGAGGCGAAAGATTTTTGGAGGCTGCACGATGTTGATGCCCTTTGATGCAGGGCAAAGCCACTGTCCTACGATGGTGGGAGGCTGAGCTTTTGGTGGCGGGATAGAATGGCCACTCTTGGAATTCCAACCTCCACAATCTCTTGCTGTACCATCGTCATCTACATTTCCACACCCACCATCTCTAGTTTCGCCGTGATACGAGCCGCGATTATGATAACGAGGCTAGGGGTGACTGCGGACGTTTTGCCGCTTCTTCGCTGGCAGGAGAATGTAAGAGAGTGAGAAAGGAGCCCGCGGAGAGTCGAATGCGCAACACTTTTGATGCTTCGCAATTGGGTATGTTGCGCACTCGGACACAATATATGACCTCTGGTACCCGCATGGTTCTTTAGCCAGTTCCAGCCCGCTGTCGTGAAAGCCGGTTTTCGAATCATGCTGTTCCCTTTGCGACGGTCCTGCATTACAACGCCACAATATCGAGTTTGCTACATCGTGTTTGTTGTTCTCGCCCCAAGCGCTATCTGGGAACTCTGCATTCCACAATTTGGAGCAGAGGTCAGGCGCCCGTCAAATTCCCGAGCATTGAGGCCGACAAGGAGATCGTCAACATGGTACCACCACGTACCGCAACGTCGAAGCAATACGAGGCTAGCGTATGACCTCATTGTGATTTTCGGTAAAATCGCGAGCACGAACGGCGAAGGCCTGCGGCCGAGGGGCGTGATTGGGCGGCGACATGGTTTAATTGGTTGTTTTGGCTAAGGTTTGAACGGGTTGGTGCTGCATTCGGTGCAAGACAGGGTTTGATGGGCAGTGCAAACGGTGCGGAGTTGAGTGCGATCATTGTGCAGCCCTGTCTTTGCTTCTTGCGCTGTTGTCACCTGCTACCGGTACCTTGCGGTATTCGAATCTCTAGCTTTTGAAAGTCGCTCCGCTCTCACTTCATCTGACCTGAGCGTGACCCACCGCCGCTTCAAAAATCGCGACCTCAACTGCAAGGATTGGACGAGGCGTTGCTATACCACCGAACCATCCCCCTAGAACGACGCGTAACATGCCTACGACACTCACGTGGTTGCGCGCTGCGGCTGTCGCTGCTCTCGTGACGCAGGCTACTGCTCAGCAATGCTGTAGGGTCTACTCGTGTACGTCAAGTGAGCAACCACTAATCAATTGCAGACTATCGCAATGGCGACAAGGCTCCCGATACCGAGAAGGCTTGCTCTTCAGCAAAAGGTTCTGCTTGCTGCCCGGATAAGTGGGAGTGCCTCGACAACGGTCTCTGTTACTATCCGTCCAACAATCTATATGGCAGATACAGCTGTACCGACAAAGATTGGAACTCACCGGGCTGCGCCTCGAACATGTGCACATACGGTAAGAGTGTACCGTGTTGCTCCTTGATATACAAGCTAAATCAGACCAGGTGGAACAGCTGGTGGCGGCGAGTCAATAACACAATG
Organism: Clathrospora elynae; assembly: GCA_010015635.1. NCBI lineage: Eukaryota > Fungi > Ascomycota > Dothideomycetes > Pleosporales > Diademaceae > Clathrospora > Clathrospora elynae. The sequence continues at coordinate 248,437 of ML976024.1, forward strand.
CTCAAACCACGACAACAATTGGTGCTGTAACGGAGACGCTCAGCATGTAAACTGCTGCCAAGAGTCTCCATCACCACGGCCATTCTTTGCGCTCCAAGACGGAAATGCATACGCGACGATTGGCTCAAACAAAGCAATGATTGCTCCAGACCTCTCCGGCATCACGGGCCTGGCAAGTGGGACGGGCGGTGGAAGTGGCGGTGCAAGCTCAGCGTCGCAGACACCGGCGCCAACATCTTCAGATGCCCCGTCTTCTGCTGGTTCGCGTGCGCCGAGCGCAACAGCAGCCACAGTTCAAACTTCGGCTGCACCTTTCACTTCGGTCTCAACGCATGTCTCTACGGGCCCTGGCGGAGCAGCGACTATCTACGTCACCTACATGGTTACGCCATCATCGAGCCCGACCGCCAGCGCCAGTAGCACCAGCGCTTCAGAATCAGGAAGTGGAAAGATGTCAAATCTGGGCGTTATCGTCGGTTGCGCCGTGGGCATTCCCCTCGCTCTCGCCTTAGTCGGCATTGTCTTCTGGATGTTCCGCAAGCGCCGCCAGCAGAAAGCGAACCCCTACAAGGAATCGCCCGAGATGGAAGGCGACAGCGCAGGATTCGCAGGCGGTGCAGCAGGCAAACTCGGCAAGAAGGATCTGTTCCGTCACTCTCGACCCGGTACTACAGAAATCGACGGCAACCCGGTAGGCGCTGGACGGCCCATCTCTACCGTCAAAGGCCACGCAGAGCTCCCATCTGGAAACGGCTTTCAACCCGGGCACGGTACAGCGTACACGCCAGACTCAGTTGGAATCGGTGGTGGAAATGGTGATCGTCATACATGGAGCAGCGTTCCGCCGCAGTACTCGCCAGCGCAAAACCAGACAGGCTTTAATCACCACCCAGAGGCGATGGAGCTGGACGGCACGAGCGCGATGCCGATCATCAATGAGAAGACAGAGACGTCGCAGGGTCCGCAGCAGTACGCTGCATACCGACCGCCGCATGCAGCCGAGTTGCCGACCGTCATGACACCGCCTGAAGATGTGGAGAAGCAGATGCCCCGGTAGGGAGTGTAAACAATTTAACCGAACTTTCACACCGACAGCGAGTCTGTCGTCCGTCTTTTGGTTTGCATCTTGCTGGAATCCATGTTCGCTCGCAGGTGATGATATCCTGTACGGGCGTTCTGGTAGTACACATGCATGTACGGCTACGGCTTTCTTTCGGCATTTCTTCGACGGCAAAAGACAGGTTTCTTTCGCATCAGATGTGCATGTATATGTAATCAGGGGGTCCGATGGCTTTGGACGCGAGCGAGATACCATGTCATCTGCGTAATACATGAATATTCAGAGATTCGAACACAGTCTGTGTAGTGATGCCACCGATTTGATTTGAACTCACTCATCGCCAGAACATCGTCATGAAGGCGGCATGGGTGTGAAGGCGCAAAGGACACGCGAGTCATGTCACTTTGGCATGTCGTCAGCCTGGAGCTATGGGGCCCTTCACACTCGAGATAACCGCGTCGCATCCGTCATTGTTCGATTCTCACTTCGTTCCCTGTTTTCTCCTCTTCTCCTCAGCGTCGCCTTTGCTTTGTATACACATAGAGTATAATGAAACATCTCCCCGATGAGCTTGTCCTCCATATCATCTCATGTAGGTGCACGGAGATAGCACGTTCAACCCTACATCTACCTAACCAACCCTCAGACCTCGAACCCCCCGAACTCGTCATCCTGCAGCACGTATCGCGCAATTTCCTGAACCTCTCCCGCGATAACAAGCTTTGGAAGTCGCTATGTTTTTCTCACTCAGCCGCCGAGCGGCGTCGTCGCCGCCTCGCAGTCTCCACCGATTTTGATCCCCGCCTCGCTGATCTAATACGAGCCGCCGATGCCCTCTCAAGCACCTTTGATACCTCTGTACATGATTCCAGTGCACCGAGCGCCGAGTTACAGATTGACAGGAACAAAGAGAGGAGGAAGGAAGCGTTGATCGCCAACTGGGATCCCAGCTACCCCGACGAGAAGGTGAACTGGTATCAGGACTTTATACAAAGGCATGCAGAGCAGAAGATTAGCTGGTTTCAGGATGCGGGTAGCGAAGGGCGGGAAGACGAGACGATAAGAAAAGAGGCAACTGGTGCAGGCATACTGTTCGACAGCGACGGGTTAGCTGATAAGATGATTGCGCCGCTGGACGATGGAAGCATCAGCATTTGGGACGCCTCTGCGAGCAGCCAAAGACAAGGGAGGCTCATGGCGAAAAGCGATATTGGACTGCTGCCGAACAAGGGCTCAGATCTGGACCACGATACACGGCTCACCCAGAGTCAAGCCATCATGACGGAGACGGGCGCGGTTGAATGCGTGAGTATCGACAGCAAGTTGAAGAAAGGCTTCTTCGCGGTGCAGAACGTCTTGAACGAGGTGGATCTCAACACACTGACGGTCGTCTCAAGAACACCGTACCCGTTTCCCATCACCGCCCTCTCCGAAGCGCATCACCGCACGCCACTCACAGTCGGCACGAACTGGACGATACACTTGCATGACACGCGAAAACCTCCGCCCGCGCCCTCGTCAGTGCGATGCGAACTCATCGGGGGCTCAACGGATACTTCCTTCTCGCGCCTCGACACCGGCGACTTCGGCGGTCACGTCTCGCTCTCGCAGCCCGGCGCACTATCGATCCTGCACCTTCCTACAGCGCGCGAGTGGGACGGTAATGGCGATATCTGGGTTGGTGGCCGCTTCACAAGCATGCTGAACTTCGATCGACGCTTCTTCCCGAGACTGCGAGGTACCGTGCACTCTGGTGCACGATTGTCATGCATAACAGCTATACCTCATCCGTTCGTACCGCAGGATCTCCGTCTAGGTCGCCCGTACTCTTCACCCGCCGTACTACGCAACGCCAAATCTCTGCCTGGCCATACCCTGATCACGGCAGGAGAGTACAAAGGCAAGGGCTCCTTAGAACTGTATGGCCTATCAAGCGAACCCACGCGCTCCATCAACTCGAGCGATAGCCGCACTACACGGAATCCAAAGGCATACTACCAGAATCGGCAGACGGCTAGCAGCTCCAAACTGCTCGCTGTCGCACCTCACGGCACACGACTCGTCTTTTCCGATGGAGACGGCAACATGAAGTGGGTAGAACGCGACGGCTCGACGCCTGTCCGACAATTTAACATCAACGACTTTCAACGTTCAGCACCCGAGACTACCTCAACTTCTCAACTCGTCAGCGCACAGTCAGACACCGAAGCAGGTTGGGGCGACATCGTGCAGAAGATCTTACCGACTGTCTGCACTTCTCTGCTCTCCCCGTACTCTCTTTCGTCCACTGAGTCCCTTGGCCTAGAGAATCTTGTTATTTGGACCGGTGACGGGAAACTTGGTATGCTAGGCTTTGGTCGCGAACCGTCGTTTGATGCGGACATGTTTGAAGATGCACTTGAAGAGCAGGTTGATGCTGGGGAGAAGGTGCGAGAGAAGGAGTACAGTAAGGAGATGAGGCGGGCGCTGGAACACCAGGCGAGGGAGTTGAGATGGCTGAGGGGATATGGACTGTAAGCTGATTCTAACCCTGCAAGCAATCTGCGGAGGGCATGAATGGTACTCTCTTCACTATGGGCTTGACGGTTGACGCGCGAAGTGTTCTGGGGTGGTTGCAAATCAACCCAGTCAATCACTATATTAACAAGAAGCGTGACGGGCAGGACATGTGTCACCTGGAGAGTGACATCCGCCACTTCATGTACTGTGTTCCATTGCACAGGTCGTGCTTACCCCAAATTCGTTCCTCAACCGCTACTTTACCATCGATCATTTTAGCATCGATCCACAACAAGACAGGCCGAAGGAACCACGAGTCTTCGACTGCAAAGGTGCAGTCATATCCGAGGCTCTCTGTTTGCTGCTTGCGGGTCAGCTTGGATTCAAGAAGCAAAAACATCTATTGCACGGAATTCAGGTTAGTCGCGATGGCTCCGATGGCTACGTCCAATGGGCAACAACAGGCACATCTGCATGCTACAGTACTAGTTCAAAAGTATCCGAATGCGGAGCTCGAGCCACCCCACCGAGCATATGCACCCAAGACTTCACCACCTCAAAACTCAGCCAATATATAATTTAATTCGGTTCTTTTTTTACCAAAAGTTGTGCCTGCATCCAATATTTTGTTTGCCACCCTTAGGCAGCTCTACATGCAGCCATTTGTTAGGGCATACTAAAGATAAGCTTGCAGATCAGCTTGCCTGGTATAGCACGCTAACACTCCTTCAAAGCCTCACAAAACCCATCCCACTCCTCCTCAGCTACACTATAGTTATTGTATTGTGGGTAGTGCTTAAACATGCGCTTTTTAAGGTGCCACCAGAGGTATTTAATGGGGTTAAGGTCCGGAGAATAGGCAGGCCATGCTTGCCTGCAATGTGTGTATACAAGCATTGTTGTGCATGAACAATTGAGAAGCACGCCAATGAGGCAGGAGACCTTTGCGCAAAGCCTCTATGTAACCTTGGCTGCTGTAACTACCACAAGGTGCATTAGGATTGCGCTCTAAGATCACAAGTGGTGACCCCCTTGGGCGGCTGCGTTCATCAAGCCATTCTGATGCCCATACCATCTGCTGAGGCCTATGCAATGTAGAGAGCTCTGTGATCATCTTAGACTTCTATTTCTCCTATGGAAAGCAAAAACACTACTCCTGTGTGTAACATGTACCCTTCTGAACAGAGCTGTGAGGGTCCGTCCAACTGGAGGGTACGACCAAAGCTGGAAGGCTAGATGTATGGTACGTAGTTGGGGGACGCAATGTTGGTTCTCTGGGATGAATGGGATCAGGATTGGAGGGGTGATATGAAGACAGTAGAAGGGGCTCTCTGTAAAGCGTATCGAAGATAGAACAGTAGTATTGCTTGTCACTGAATGAGTTGAACACGATCGTGCTGTAGGAGCACATTGTGGCTATCTATATAGTCATGCATGGCTTTGCTCCATGAGAGCGTCATGCATGGCTTCGCTCCATCAGAGCGTCCTGCATGGCTTCGCTCCATCAGAGCGTGCTGCATGTTGCTGAGCGGTGTGATCAGTGGAGCTCTGCGCTCGTTGGCAAGCGTTCTGATCGTTGAGCGTTCTGTCCGTTGCGCAATGTGATCAGTGAGGCTATGCCCTCGTTGCAGCGTGCTGATCATTGAGCGTTCTGTCCGTTGAGCGGTGTGATTGCTGATGGGCGTTATGCTCGTTGGCAAGCGTTCGGATCAGTGGAGCTCTGTTCGTTGAGCGGTGTGATTGATGATGCTTTGCGCTTAAGGCAAGCGTCGTTGCTGAGCATCGTTCAAGAGCGTCGTTGCCGAGCATCGTCCAGGAACGTCGTTGCAATCGACGCTGGCCCGCTCGTGATCGGCAAGTGCTTGCCTTGTTTTAGGTAAGCGCTCCATGTGGATACGGGACGGCCCGCCTGTCAGTCTTGATGCGATCCCATCGATTGCTCGTATGAAGGGGCACTGCTTTGTTGGGTTGACGTTGGGTTGACGTTGGGTTGGATCGTAACAAGAGCATTCTGTGAGGGTCTGTCCAACTGGAGGGTACAACTAAAGCTGGAAGGCTAGATGTATGGTACGTAGTTGGGGGAATGCAAGGTTGGTTCTCTGGGATGAGTAGGATCAGGATTAGGGGATGATACTTAGACAGTAGAAGGGCTCTCTGCATTGAGTATCAAGGAGGTGAGGTAGAACAGTAGTATTGCTATCACTTGATGAGTTAAACACAATGAGCTGTAAGAGCTTATCAGTAGTCTATATATATGGGAATGCTGGATGCCTTGCTCTGTCCAATCTCTCTGCTCTGTGAGATCCACAATGGCAGAGAGAGCAGCATGCGCTCCTGCTCTCTGTGCTCTCTAGGGATCGAGAGATCATGGAGAACATACTGTACTTCATAACGCGGTCATCTGTGGTCTTGGCCCGTTGCACTGTCATGCTCTCTTAGTTTATTGTCTAGTTTGCTCTGGAGCTAGCTTGTTGGATTGTAACACATTCATCTAAGAACTTGAGCGTGCGCTACGACTACTAGAACGTCTGGTACTGTTGGCAGAACTGCAGGCGCTCAAGAGCATGCGTGCAGTTGAGCTTAGGTCGCTTTTGCAGTAGTAATTGGTGAGGTTACGCTCCTTGAGCATCCAGTACAATTTGCTGCAGCTGGGTGGCTTTGAAGGGGTGCCATTGTTATTCACAAACGTCCCAACTTTAGCAAGATCTGCATATTCAATCTTAGGCTGGGCACAAGCTTTTCAATAAATAAGCTTTTCCTGATGAAGCAATAGTACTGGTTTCCGGCCAGAACGAGGTAGATCTGACATTGTTGCGTCAAGGTTCCACCGTTTGATGGTGTCATGGATGGTGGACTTGCTGCGCTAGAATTCCGTTGCGAGCTCTGCCAGGGAAACACCAGCTTCAAAATTAGCAATGATATGCTGCCTTTCAAGGGGTGTAAGATGAGGCTTTTTGCTGGAGTTTCTGTTGGTGTCTGTACTGAACAAACGTTGTGGCGGCATGGTACACGGTGTTGAAGATGAGATGGACGCACATGCAATTTGCATGCTCACGCTAGGTAGCGTTCGGAAACTTTTGATGCAAAACTGTACCGTTGCGTCAATTGTTGCGACTTCTGCCTTCATAAGAGAGAGTTCCTTGCGTATCGGCAACACTTCACATGTCACGGAATGGAAAACTTCTTCATATCCACCAACGAGAGCAGTAGGTGGATCGCTTTTCCCTAGGTTCCGAGTTAGAAAACCATTTTATTGAAATTATATTGCGTATTAACTCACCTATCCGTATTAACCTCGATGAGCAAACCGAGTTCTAGCGTGGACTGGTCCATGTGAAAAAGAAGACACTATCCAAGCACTTCTGGTCTTACTTTTTAGGCAATGGCGTGTTCATCTTGAAGATGGAATCACCCGTGGACAGTCCTAAATTGTCGAACTACGATCCTCTCCGCCGCTTGTTGCGAAAGCGATTTAATTGCCATGGACAGCTTGAGAACACGGATGGTATGCAGGTCGTCCTTAAGTTCAACCCACCTGATGAGACAAAGCTGGAGGACCTTCGCATCAGCGCGCTGTCGACATTGACAGCATTTGCAGCCATGAGTGTCATCGTACGAGCATAGATTCGATCAACAAAGTGTTCGATTCAGTGAAGAGAATTGTGTAATTTACCGAAATTCTACATACTATTTGGGACCGCAATCTCAAGCTGGAGGTTGCCCTACTTCAGCCTGTGGATAAACTCAGAGGATGGTGCCATAAACTGGAGACATCACCCTAGTATGCTTTGCAATATACCAGACCTGGCCAGGATCATACAATCACTACTGGACGGTCAATTAACCTGGGGAACCATCGTGCCTTTGTTCGCGCGGTAGCTATACGGCTTGACGGCTCAGGAGGTATCGTATGTTGGGGAAGCACTACTTATGACTGTTCCGACCCGAAATAGCCCCGATTCTATCCTGATACAGACAACTTGGCCGAGTTCGTCACGAAAGACGGAGGAAACTAGTTGCCACTCGTGCAGCGAAAAGTCCCTTGGACTCTGCTCACGTTACCCAAGTTGCTGTTTCGCAGGATCGCATCGAAGGTGGTAAAGCCTGCAGAAGGTATTCACATCGACCCTGACGTCGACACTAAATTTGCTCTCGACCTAACACATGTCAACAAGCGTCTGTACGCCGATCTCTGGCCCTCATGGAAAGTGGACACTATATATGTTCTAAACATGTCCACTGATAAGATTTGCAGCGATATCTCAAATTTCGAACCCCTCCGCCGTTCACTCCGGAAAGTGTTCACGCTTATTAGGCCGGGTAACGACACACCAAAGCACTCAAAAATGGAGACTCACGCCAGTATAGCCCATATTTTACTCCAATTCAATCTTCCGGCGGTAAACTCGCTCAAGAATCTCCGCATTCGCATTCTGCCACTCATCATGGAAACGTCTTCTACCTAGGGTAGAACGGAAGTCACAGTTTGGCTATGCGCTCCTAGCATCGACAGCGGAGCAAATATCACTAGCGAAGCTCGCATTGGTCTTCAAGAGCTTCGTTACAACACTACTCAGGCTTTGATGAAAATCATATCCTTGGATGAGCATAGCTGGGAGCCCGAACGCTGTACTGAATGATTGGGGAGTTGGTGACAGACTTGTGATGATAGCGCACAGAAATTAAGTGAGGGTTATGAGGTAGCCTTGGAAGGCGCATGTGAGACCTTCTGGGCAGTCGTTGCTTAGTTGCTGTATAAGGTTACCGAGGCCTTAGCTTGTATTCGGAATTCTTCACTATGGGCATGGATACTGCTCAATAGCGATAGTAAAAGGGCTTCCGCTATCGCCTTAGTGGTTGGAGGCTCGTTTTGAATACCTGCACTCCACTATATCCTAGCGCAGTATGTCTGCACCGGCACGATGCCTCCACTCCGACCTGGCACATCCCTTATGGCCACCTCCCGGGTCCTCGCCAAACTCTCCAGTTCATCCAGTCTATTTAAAGTAGCCTTCAAGTGCTCCTCGAAACCGTTCTCCTGCACGACCTCGCGGAACGCGTTCTGCATGGCTACGGAGTCGGCGCGCACCATGCCATGAGCGTCGATATGGATGACGTTGATATGATCGAAGGGCTGGACGAAGTCGGCGCGTGTAATGATCTGACGGGCTTCATGGAGGGGAATCTCAGGGAGGATGAACTGATCTGCGTCTGTGGCAGACGACTCGCGCAGTACCAGAGCACGGGCGAGGATGATGGCTGCGGCGCAGTACTTTTGTTGCTCTTCCACGTCGTCGTCCATGGTGTCGCCTAGAATCCAGCAGTTGTTGAGGAACCATGACTTCTCTCTTCTGTTGATCTGTATGCAGGTGTCCAGCATGTCTCTTGACTTTGCGACCTGGTTCAGGAAGATCAGGCGGCCGCCAACCTTCGCGAACACTTCATCCAATATGCTCTGAGGTACATGCTCGTTATGATAGCGAGCCCTGTAGCCCTGTAGCGCTTTATTGACGACATCCTTGGGCACATCTCTAATGTTCATGACATTCATATTGGTCGCGTGAGGTATAAGTCGCTGTAGTGTCCAGTACTCGTCAGACGTGAAGACAGTCGTGACAAGCTCGTTACCCGCCCATATTTCTGCTCGCTGTTGCAGGATCTCCAGTAAGTGTTTGCCGGCCTCATCGTCCTTGAACAGGTGGATGTTGTTGATGATCATCAGCAGGGGTTTCCCGCGCCGCTTCCTCATCGACAAGGCCACCTTCTCCAGTTGATTGAGTGCTCTCTCGATGTCTAGCAACGGTGTGCTATCCCTAGGCCCTCTGATACTGAACAGACCGCCAATGTAATCCTCGTGAAACTCGTAGTCGATCGCCTTGCCAAGCCGTGTGCGAAAGACCTCCAGATCGTTATGCGCTTCCAACATAGCAATACCATCGCCATTCACCTTCCTCATGGCCTCTAGGAGCAGCGCCCGCTTGCCGGTGCCTCTCTCACCAATAACGAGGTGGTATCTCCCTCTTGTCTTGCCGCTGACGACATCGTTGATTACATCCTGCTCCGCTCGTGGAACCCAGTACTCCCTCTCCACAATCTCCTGTATCTTGTCCGGTTCGGTGCCGTACGAGATGCGACCAAGAGCGACGCGCTCCTGAGAGCTGTAACCTGTCGCGAAGGCATTTTCGATCTTGTTTCGCATTGTCCTTTTGTAGAACAGGCTGTACGCGTAGCCGCCAAGGCCTAGGCCAAAGAGCGATATCAGGGCGACGGTGCTGCCCTCGAGAACGCTCCGAGCGAACTTGCCTCGCTCTTGATCATCGCCATTGCGTGGACCGGGATTTCGAGGTTTTGCCGGGTTATCATCGCCGATCAAGGGCTGCAAGAGGCGCGAGGCTCGATGGCGAGTGGGGTGTCTGCCAAGGGGCAGCAGAATCCATCCTACTAACCGTTAGCTCTGCAACCACATCTGTCTATACACCAGCGCATACTGTGTCGAGCATTTTGAAAAGAGCGTCGCATTCGTTCTGAACTACCGAAAGCTCACGATGAGCGTTGCTGACGGTTACGCAATGCGCAAGTCGCGGTTCGATCGCCCAGAGCACACGCCTTGGCTAAGCGTTTGACGACGTGCCGGGTATCCGGACACTCTTAATAGGCAAACGGCCTCATCGTCCTCCATCTCAAAAGCTAATGCGTGCATGGTTCAGCGTGCAACAGCGCGTCTGAGATGCGGAGATAATGGAAGCCACGATGTGGTTGAGGGTTCGCGCTAGAGAACACGCATACCAAACCTTGGAAGCCGTGGAAGCTACGACACACCGCATCACGTATTACAGGCTTTATCGTACTGCGCAACCTCCGAAGACTCGAATTTGTAGACCTCGGTGGCTAACAAACATCAGTGTGTAGTGATAAACTTATTAGGCGAGATCTTCAAACTCTCTCTACTCTTAACCACAGTTCTTGTACCATTTTTCTCACCGAACCTGTTCTCTTGCTCTTAATAATTCCTATCAACACGGTTCTGGCTCCGCAAATTCTCGTCAGATTCACAAGTAACGACGAGGTGCCAGGACGGCCAGTATCCGACTAGCCCCGGCCCCAAGAGATGCGAAAGGCATCATCCTGTATCGGACCTATCCTACTCTTTTCTTCGTAATCAAAAGACCATCTACAAGGTACATTTGAAGCAGTCCCGACTGCTATGTTCCCCAGAGTACAAACGAGGAACCCTGTGGTGGGCCATTCTGTACGAGTTTGCAAGTCAGAGTACCACCCAAGCATGCCCCTCTGTCGATAAGTTGAATGAAGTCCGTGATACTCACTATCGAAAGATATATACTGAACGAGTGCGACCAGCCTTTTTTTCGACTTGGTAAGTATCTCCGGCTGAGCAATGGGAATCGACCATCGCGTTTGCAGATTCGAACAGTCTTTCACTGCTGCGCACCTCCTGATCCCTCTACGTCACGATAGGCCTGATCTGATCACATTGACCAATCTAGCTTCCTAGAGCTGCGCTTTTACTTCCATCGTTCCCTCTTCACAGTATACAAACAGCGCAAGCCCTCCACCAACATGACCATCCACTACAACAGCACTCAACTCTCTCACACTCGACCAACTCGAAAAATTATCTCATAATCCACCCTCAAGCTTAAGGCTATGAAGACTTTCAACTCGCTTGTCGCCGTCATGGGTTTCCTCACGATGGCCCGTGGTGCTGCTCTTCCCGGTAGCACTGACGGCACTCTCGCCGACGTCAAGGACACCTCAGCCACCGTAAGCTCTATAATCACCCCACTCACATGATTTGAAATTAACTAACAAGGAACAGGTTGTTGCCGCCAAGTTGACACCTTGTCAGATTTGCTCCCAGATTAAGAGGGACTGCAAAAACGTAAGTCAATAACGCGACGATATATCCTCAAAAATGCTAAATATTTGCTTTACAGCATTGTCTCTTGGGTCCGGGATCCTGCGACGCCGACTGCCAACAGATTGCTTGCAAGTCCATCGTCGCTGGCCGTGACTGTAGCTCGATTTGCCTTTGGTACTGCTAGAGAGCTCCGTTGCGCCTTACCCACGCTTCTTTACCTAAAGTAAAGAGGGGTAGAGGGGCTTACTGTACACGGGAACTGCCCAACATGAACGGGTTTCACGGTGTAAAGTTCGGGTCTGCAGATGGGTAGTACCGGATTTTGCTACCTGCAATTTTACTTGATGAACCATGGCGCTGGGTAGGATGATACTCACACTAATTGAAAGAGTGACGAATTCTAGGAGTAGAATTTTGAGTGATGTCGACCAGTGATGAAGTGAATGTAAAGTGCATGTGTAAAAGCCATGAACAACCTTCCACCACCGAAAGCTGCTAGCACTCCTTGGTATGCACCTCAATAGAGCAAAAGCAGCTTATGAAGGATGCGAGATGTAGAGCGACGTGAAGTCAAGAACAACGCGCAACATTACCCGATAAGGGCTAGTGCAGCCGATCAACAGGGCTAGGGGACTTCGGACAGCTGGGCATCCGCACGCGGACTAAAGCACTCCACGTCTCATGATCATCACGGTCTGCACGGCATTCAATATGTATCCTTTTTACGCTGATGAAGCAGTTTCCTTGCTGCCAATAACTCGCTCACCAACATGAAGACTCCATCGCCACGCTCGTCGACGAGCACCCCACCAAATCACCCCGCCTCACTACAAACGAGATCGACACGACCACTGCTTTGGAGACTATACCTATCGCATACGCTTTCGACTTGGAATGCGCGAACCTTTGAATTCGGCGCTGTGATCTTTCTGGCTGCCATCTTCCCAGGAACGTTGTTCTTCGCATCATGTTACGCTTTGTTTCGCTCTGCAGCCGCAGCGGTGTTGGGCTCGTGGATAGGCAACCAAGTCGATCAACAAAACAGACTCCATGTCGTTCGCCAGAGCATCATATGGCAGAGAATATCTGTCGCTGGGTCATGTCTCATCCTGTTTGTTATTTTTGGTCGTAAGGAGAAGGACTTCGCCACCTACGCCTTGTTTGCTGCCAGCGTCATCCTTGCATGTTTCGAAAAACTCGCTTTTGTCGCCAATACGGTTTCTGTAGAACGAGACTGGATTATCGTAATATCTGATAGCCTGCATTTGGATCGTCAAGAGGTCAACAGCAACATGAGAAGGATCGACCTAGTCTGCAAACTCATCGCCCCGGTAGTCATAGGGCTGATCGACGGTTACTCGACAAAGCTCGCCATCTGGGTTATCTTTGCGCAGAATGCCGTTAGCGTACTCGTGGAGTACTTCGCCATCGCGCAGGTGTATGCTGCGGTGCCGGAACTTGATCGGAGTAACAGGTTGGGTCGCCCTGAAACAACGGGTATCGGGATGCAACACGGCGACCACCAGGATGCCACATCAGATCCTGGACCACTTTCCACATCCTCAAATATTGCTGCGATACTCCAACCATGGCAAGACTACGTAAATAACCCCGCCTTCCTCGCATCCTTCTCGCTATCGCTCCTCTACCTCACCGTCCTCAGCTTCGCATCGCAAATGACGACCTACCTCCTCACCCTCGGCTTCACAAGCGCTCACGTCTCGGTCATGCGCCTCGTATCCGTTATCCTAGAGCTCTCGGCGACCTGCGCCGCACCCTGGCTCATGAGTCGCATCGGCGCAGTGCGCTCAGGACTATGGTTCATCAACGAGCAACTCGTCGCAATCGCTGTGGCCGTCGGTCTGTTCTCCGCCGCCAGCTCGCAGGCAAAGTTGGCTGGTGGAGCACTCGTACTCGGTGTCTGTCTAAGCCGTCTCGGGCTATGGGGTTTCGACCTCAGCGTGCAATACCTCGTACAAGAAGACGCCCCCGAGGCTACACGCGGCTCATTTTCCGCTATTGAGATGTCGCTCCAGAACATCTTCGAGGTACTTTCATTCGCCACGACTATGATTTTCTCCCGACCTGCGGAATTCAAGATACCGATATACATCAGTGCAGGTGCCGTTGCCGCTAGCGCGGCGTGTTTCGCGGGCTTTGTGAGACAGAAGAGAGGGCACCTGCTGCATATGGACAAGTGTCTGAAGAGGATGGGTAGAGGCGCGAAGAAGGCGAGATACCATGTACTACCGACAATCGAGGAAGAGGTGGAGCTGGATGACGTTACACCTGTTGAAGAGTGTTGCGCGACAAGGGACACGACATCACACAAATAGGACACGGATTGGTAGTCGAGTGCTTTTTATTCACGAAAACCATTAATACAATCCCCTTACTCTTTCTGTCATCATATCACGCCAATACTGGCCTCCGCTCCCTTCATCAAAACTTTCGTGGCTCCTCGATTTGGTTAGCCGGCCTGCACCGATTCTTGTCTTCACGGAAATCATTGACTTCCCATGGCCTTCGCCTCCAGTATATCGATCAAGGACAAATAGGTCTGACACCTCTGCAAACGTCAATGTCAACAGCGCCTGGAGCTGGCTCCTGCGATCGGGATGGCGCTCGCTAAGATAGCGTACATCCGTCCAGCCTCGCAAACTACATCTAAGCGTTCCCACGCTGCTTATCCACGAAGCAGCGCGCCATCCAAGCCCAATGCTCCTCAAGCTTTACCTCACTAGTTATGAAGTCCAAAAGATGCGTAATCTGAAACGTGGTATCGGCATCTCCTGCCTCCGTGTGACTCGGTCCCACGAGCAGCAAATAATAAAATCTCGCATTCTGCATATCCGCTTGATCCATGTCTTCAATCTCGGCAATCACCTTGCGCAGTCCAATAGCGTAGCTGTGTACCTCTGTAATAAGCTGCTCAACCGGGATAGGTCGCTCGTCTGTATTCTCAATGACAAGAGCCGCGGGGCTCTCGACACCACCGTCGTACCAGCATTCTATCATGTCTATCATTCGTGAGCGCGGAGGCTCGGTTACGGGGGGCGTTGGCGAGGGGGTGTTTGGAGGCTGCGAGCAAGGGGCGCTAATGAGGCTGGCCTGCCTCGTTCAGGTCAAGGATCTGTGTTCTTGAAGGCGGGCGGATAAGCGACCATTTGAAACGGTCCATTATTTCATCTAGGAATATGCCGTGTTCTTCCCGGGACGTGATGGGGGGGGGATGGGTGGATGGGATCCTCTGGGCATACGGAAAAATTCCTTTGCCTTGGGGAAGCCGGTAGTTCTGGGATTAGAGAAATCCATTGCGGGCTGCAGAGTATGCTGGTGTTAGCCTGGATTATAGGGGCTCGGAGAAGCTTACGTGGATTGCTGTGTCCTTCAGAGCCACAATGTGTGATATTTTGGAGAGAAGGAAAAGAAAAGAGAAGAAGTGCGATGTAGCGCGGAGGCTTTCAGCTTGACGTGGGGGATTGTAGGCGACACATCCTACAGCTTGGCACTATACATGATACGTTTCTGCCAAAACCCTGACGTTGATTCAGAAAAGGTTACCTACAACTTGTATGTTTTGTTACACTAAAAAGAGACAAAAAAAGAGGGCACACCGACTCACGAAACTCGCAATCCTACCTTCTGTCATTTATGCTAAAAACTCAGTTGCACAGATTACACATTATCAAGAAGACGCGTACAAAAGGAACCAAAGCAATTGTTGCTAACACTTGGTTAACACTTGTATATGCGTCCTAGAACTACTAGATGCTTCACACCTTACGTACCGCTACCACTCTTCTTTACCTTCCCTATCCTCTCCAATAACCCCCTAACTTCCTCCCCCACCAGCTCCGGCCGTCGAATCACTAAATCATGCCCCCATTCCCCCAAACTCTCATCCTAGCATCCGTACTAAGCCCACACTGCGCACTAGCAATCTGTCCATGAAACAGCCTCCAAGTCTCTATAAAATTCCTCGCCGCCCTTCTTTCCTCTTCACTCCCATTTCCCAGTTTTACAACCTCGTCGTACAAAAATTGGTAGTCCGCCGCCATATTACACTGCACGACCGTCAACGGCCTTTGCCCAAAACCCTTGCCGTCAAGCTGGCGATGCAGCGCAAGGGCGTGTGCAGAAGCGTGTGTGTCTTCCAAACCCAGGGCATGGGTACATCGTTTCTCTGCTGCTACCGCATATTTCCATTCTTCATCCGAAAAACCGGAGTCCATGGGGAGATTCGTGAGCGCCGC
The DNA here is from genome assembly GCA_010015635.1 of Clathrospora elynae. Taxonomy (NCBI): domain Eukaryota; kingdom Fungi; phylum Ascomycota; class Dothideomycetes; order Pleosporales; family Diademaceae; genus Clathrospora; species Clathrospora elynae. The sequence continues at coordinate 264,131 of ML976024.1, forward strand.
CACGTCAACGTTTCCCCCCACTTCAACGAGCGCGAGGGGAGGCACGCGTGGGAAGAGCTGTAGCATGAGCTCTGTGGCTGTGTCGAAGAGCAGGATCGCTTTCACGGGTTCCTCCGCGGAAAAAATCTGCAGCTGGAAAAATGTACGCAGGATGATTCCGCCGTAGGAGTGCGCGACGAGCAGGTACGGCGGTTGGAGATGCGTTGTAGCGAGGAGGTTGGTCAAGTCGCGCGCCGTGTCTGCGGCGAGGATTCTTTTCTGCGGTTTCGTGCATGTGCGGCAACGTGCTGCGGTCGTAGCCGGCGCGGTCATAGAAGAAGCAGCGGATAAAGGTGCTGAGATGTTGTTGGAGCTTGACGTGGATAGCAGATGCGCCTCCGGCGCCGGTGAAAAATATCAGGAGCGGGTCACCTTCTTGGCGGATTGGACCGGAGGTTGAGGCCCCAGAGGGAGTGTGTTTTGATGTTTACGAGGCCGGAGTGATGGGGGGGAAGTGTGCCAGGGGTTAGAGTTGCTTTGGATGCGCATGGTGATTTACCTCCTTCTTTACTGTTACTATAGTTTCTGCAATAACGTTGTTTGAAAAGATACGATCGAGTATATCAGTCCTTAGACGTCTAGAAGTGTATTCTTATTAGAGGGCACTGCTTGGGGAGGAGGGCTTACATAGCATACGTCATGTTACTGTTCTTCTCGGTAGTGATAAGCGAATCGCAACGAGGGCTGAGTCCTGCAAGGCAGACACTGGAGTCATATACAGACGAGCGAATATGACACGGTGTGAGGTTTCCTCTTCTTAACAGATGGTAGTAGTGCCTCGAGCGACTAGAGAAGACGAGATGTCGAAGAAGCGCACCGGCCTAAGATCAAATAACACTTGATTGCATGATTATACAATATGTCAAATGGGGCCAGTAAACACCGCTCTATATGAACCCACAATACTCGTCTTTCCAAACGCCGTACCATGCCATGCTATGCAAAACCAATATAAAACACAACGGTCACGGCTTCCTCGGGCTCGCTCGCGGCGTGGGCGTCGAGTCCCCGACGTCCAATGCGCTCATCCGTTCTGTAGGGCTGTTCATATCGATCACCACCTCCTTTGTTGGCGTAGCCATCTCTTCGGCCTCGCTCTCTTCCACCTCTTCTTCAGCATTCGTATCCTGCTCATCAGCGTATTCATCCCCCTCGACATAGTCACCACCTTCTACGCTCTCGATAATCGAGCCCCCCATGCCCTGCTCATCGAGCGACTCTCGTGACATGTAGCTCGCTTCGAGGTCCTCGCCGACTTCGGACCCTTCGTCTTCGCTGCGGATACTAGCCGCTTCGGTTCGGTCATCGTCGTCATCATCCTCGCTGTCTGTAAAGTCTTCAATGTCGAGGGGCTGGTCGCGCCAGTAGTTGAAATCGGTGTACTCTTCACCACCCGCGGGTACTAGCAGACCGACAGGCGGGAAAAAGTGATCTACAATTTCTCTCATGCTGGCGTATCCGGTCTTGTACGAGTTGAGCGACAGTAAGTCGAGGCTGACCTCGGCGTTGGAGTTTATGGTGAAGATGCGTGTGGAGGGGATGTTGACGGATCGGTAAGAAAGAGCGTCGGTGAAGCGGTTTCCGAAGCCGGCATAGAAGGGAGTCTGATGTGGGGGTTTGTCGAAGAGCTGCATGATGTCGCGTAAGCAGGCCATTTTGAAGACCTCTGGTTTCCGGAGGTAGATCTCTCGCCGTAACGCAGCAATGGTGCGATCCGGACTCATGATAACGGGGCCTTTGGGGAGGCGGTAACTGTCTTGCACGACGCCGTTGAGGTACGCTCTTGTTGTGTCGGCCTGGCCAACTGAGCGACTTGTGAGGTAGAAGATGTTGTAGCCATTGTTGACAATGTCCGTGTACAGCTTTGCTACTCCCTGGTGTGTCCAGTCTCTGCCAATCATATTCAGCACCTGACCCAGAGCATCGGACTTTGTTATGGTGCCATCGATGTCGGATATGAGAATGGGCACGTCGTGTTTCCAGTAAAACATGTACGCTTCGCACTTGGATCGATTCACCGTGAAGCTCATGGTGTTCGCACCGGGCTTCAGGTTGAGTGCCTTCAGCTGATCGCTCGTCAGGCGCAATGTCTTCGCGTACGTCTTTGTCTCGCTCTTGCGGGCTTCTGGCGAGTGCGGCGCAGACAGACCGAGGGCACTATCCGAGTCTCTCTTCGCGTACGTATTTGTCTCGCTCTTGCGGGCTTTTGGTGAGTGCGGCGCAGACATACCAAGGGCACTATCTGAGTCTCTGCGTATCGGGAAGTAGCTGGTGTCGTCGCTACGGCCACTGTCACTCTGGTATCCGGGATCTGACAAGGCATCGGTTGACTGGAGAGCGCCATCATTAAGGATGCCCAGGGTCGTTTTGTGCATGGCCGCCGCCTTGGCCTCCTCGCTGCTGTAGATCCACAGGTTGCCGTTCTCGTCTGCGCCTATCAAGGCGCCAATGTCGTAGTCGCCCGCGAGCTCGTCAGAGAGAATCTTACGCGCTATGACCTCGGCGCGCAGGGCGTCTTCCTCGCTGCTCTTGTACCCCGTCATGTCCAGCTCCAGGTCTCCCGTCTCGGTAACCTTGTTCGGGATGTTCGAGGTGAAGAGCCTCTTGGACAGCTTGATGGCGCGGGCGAGTGCTTCGCTGGCCGAGACGGGCGGCGGGCTGGCCGAGCGTGTGTGCCTGTTCCAGGCCGTCGCATCCGCCCTGCTGATCTGGAGCGGCCCCAGCTCGTGTGCCTGTGTGTCCGTATCGGCGAAGGTCTGGGCGAATCCGTCTCTAGTCGACGGGAGGATATCGTCGGTATTCGACCTGTGCATCTCCCGATGCATGTCGTAGCCCGACCAGTCGCCCGACTTTGGCCGCCCGAACTCAGCCTCGGCATGTATGCTCTCGGCGGTGGGAATCGACATGGACATGCGCCCTCTGCGTCTGGTGACGCTACTGGCATCCAGGTCGAGTGGTTCGGGCTCGTCAAAGGCGCGTTCCGAGGGCAGCTCTACGGGCTTCTGCTCGGGGCTGGCTACGGGCGAGGCGATGGGCGACGTCTGCATTTCGGCGGGGATCGAGCGCGTGGTCTCGAAGACGAAGAAGGCTTCACCGCCCTCGCCCAGCTTCATCGAGTAGTCCTGCAGTTCGCCATTCACGCGGAACTCGACCTTTTTGTCCGACGGCCGCAGAATCTGGTACTTGCCGAAGCGCACGTGGAAGGGCGAGCATGCGAGGCTGCCATCTTCGCGCTCCACGACGATGGCGTCGATAGCGCCACTGAGTGTTGCGGGGTTGATCGAATTCCAGCCTTTGGACACGCTGCCGGTGATGGAGCGCACGTAGTTCATCTTGCCTGGCTGAGTCAGGGCTCCAGGGCCCTCTTGGTGTAGTATATACGTCAGAAAGGGTATAAAGATGGGATGGCGGAAAATTGGTCGATACTATTTGCGATTTTCTTTCACGTGTCAGTGGGCGCGGCGGTCTCTTGGCCGAGGAGAGGTGCTGTCGGCGCAGGGTTGTGAAAGGGAAGGAATGGCGGAGGTTGAACAGTTTTGGGCGTAGATAGTAAGCTATGTTACGCCGTCACCGAGCTCGAACACGGACGTCCGGCGGAGGTCATGGGGGGTAGGTGAGCCGGGCAAGGCCACAGGAGGGGAAAGAGAATGATTCCCGCGCATGCTGCAGGCTGATGATATACTGGCACCGCCACTGGCTCAACCATTCCCTGGCTAGATGCGGGTGCCGCGTGGGTGACAGCGGAGGCTGCGCTCGGGATGCCGAGCATGGCAAGAATCCCATCTCGCCCGCTCCCTGCAGCACTACAGGACAATGCGATTCCACTTCCCCATACGGCTACCATGAAGCCACATGCACAATGCCCCGCTAGCGCGCTTCCACCAAGAGTGAATGCGGGACGCGCAGCCAAGACGTCCATACGTCCCCCGGCCCCAATCGGCAGCCGCCACTTGCACATGGACCTCTAGTTTGCTGTGCCCGTCACCGCGCAAACTTCACCCAGACCCGCAGTGCAGATGACAGTCGGGCCGGCGACGCCTGACACCGTCACTATGTTCGCAGAGCCCTCTGCGTCGCTGTACTGGCCGCCAGACGTCGCCCGCCACAGCATGGAAGCGCTCGTCTTCGCCTCATCGGGGTGGCTGAGGACGGCCTGCATCGTCTCCGCGCTGTTCTGGTACGCATTGCAGGCAAAAAGAGGCGCGGGCGCATGTGCTGATAACTACCGTGTAGGGTCGTCTTCCGCGCATACCAGGTCCTGACGCAGCCCATCGAGAAGCTCGTGCAGGTGCTCGGCCTCGAGGTCCCCGTTGCGCCCGTCGTTTCGCTCGCAGGCATAAAAGCAGACGGCGTCTTGCTGCACTGGAAGCCGCCAGACCAGCGCGCATCGGTGCTGAAGTACGTAATCCGCATCAACGGCATAGACAGTACGTGCACCACCACCGCACGCCACCACATCTGACAAGCGACAGTTGGCGACATCTCGCCCCAAGAAACCTCAATCACCATCGAGAACCTGCAGCCCTGCCGTCACTATACCATCCGCATTGTCACGCTAAACTCGTCGAGCTTCCAGGCGCCCAGCGTGCCCATCCGTCTCCGAACCCTCGCCGCCGCCTCGGACCACTTCTACAGCCCGAACCCACTCAAGGATGCGACGCCTGCCACCGCAGATGGCGATTTCACGCCGACGCCCATCATCCGGCCCAACAAGAGCCTCGCCGATGTTGCCCCGACCGTCGTTGCGGCCCCGATGACCCGCGAGCACAGCAACAGCACCTCGCGCCTGAGGCGGCCAGATATTGGAAGAAAAGGCTCACCAGCCTCGAATTCTCTAGACACCGGTCGGTCTGCGCAAGACGTGGCAGAGGGGACAGACTCCATTAGGCAGTTGACCGAGAAGTTGGATTGTCTGCGGCGCGAGCTGGACGACATGGAGCGGCAGATCCAGGACGAAGACCACGAGTTCGCTACGCAGAAGACCATTCTGGCGGACAAGCGCGACGAGAAAAAGGCGGCTCTGAAAGAGAAGGAAGACGCTAGTCGAGACCTGCGGAAAGAGGTGGCCAGTCTTGAGCGGCAGAATGCTGCCGTGCAAACGAAGCGCGCCCAGCAAGAGAAGCTTCTCCGCCAAAAGGAAGCAGAGCGGAAAAAGCTGAAAGATGACATCGCAAAGTGGACTCGTGAGGCTGGTGAGCTGCGTGGAGCTGCCGAGAGGATTAAGGAGGAGCGGGTCGCGTATGAGACGGCGTCCGAAAGGCGCATCCAGGCGCTGCAAGACACGCTCGGCGAAGAGACCCAGGCAAACAGGTTCTTGGAAGAGGCCATTCGTGAAAAGGGTGTCCACATCAAGGCCCTCGAAGATGAAAGACGGAAGCTGGAAGAGGGCCAAGAAGGCGGAGAAGCCCCAGACGGCACCGATAATGCCGACCGAGAAGAGGATAACAGGTGGAAAATGACTCTGGCTCTCCTGCAACAACATTACGCCCAGGCATGGACACTCTTCACCGAAGCCGAGACAGTCAACCGGGAAGCCGCTAATAGGCTGACCTACATGCAGCAACGTCGTATGAGCCAGCCTCAGCTCTTCTCTGGTCCGCCTGTTCCCGACATGGGTCCCATTAGGCGGAACAGCCAACGCGCCCGTCCTCTCAGCATGCGCGAAGGCCTGCTGTCTGCAGCTACTGGCGGTTTCGTGCATACTTCGTCAGCTCCATTCAACAGCATCTCCGCCACATCATCGCCGTCCTTCGCCTCAGCCACGCCTTACTTTAACCCAGTGAATGGGATGGCATTTCCATCTCCGCGAACATACAGTACCTTTTCCCAAGCCGACATGGAGAGTCTCACCGGCGGAGCACCTATGAGTCCGACGGCCGGCGCTTTGCTTCCAGCAGGCCTTTTTGGAGATGATTTGGGATTAACAGAGGACGAAGACGAACATGATCCTGGGCCACCGCGTCCTCCTTCACTTGATCCTTCGCCGAATCTTAGAAACGTGCTTCCCGGCCTTGGGGACCCTAGTACTTTGAACCGCATACAAGACTCTAGTCTACCCGCCTCACCACAAAGCCGATCCCCCAGTGCCTTTGCGAGTCCGAGGGAAAGTACCAACGAACTGCAATTCTATCCCAACAACGAGAATAACATGGACAGCGATAGGCGCTCCATCCGCTCCACTTCCAGTTCATTCCAGATCAATCCCCAAGCCAGTCGCTTTGGCGGTCTTTTCGGCTTGAACAGGGCACGCGGTAAGACATTCTCCGACGAGGGGCCAGCTTTGGGCTCTCTCAAGCATTCTCAGAGCCAGTCACTACCTCGACAGGAACACGGACTGGATGCGAGTGGAAACCCACGACGCCGCGGTAGTCATTCCGAAGGCGCGTGGTATGATACATTTATACGCACCAAGACCCAACCTGTGGACTCCTCTAGTAACCCAAAGCATGTCGCTACACGCAAGCGGCCGTTCAACATGTTTGGTGGTACAAAGGGTGACCCATGGCTTACATCTGTACTAGGCTTCGATAGACCATCGTCTCCGCGTCAGGGATCTACAAATTCTGGAGAAGGCATGGCCTTACCACGACCGTCTACAGAAAGCCAGACGCGCTTCGGGTGGAATGTCGATGCCTTTGGCGCTCGAGGGAGCCCGCTTGGTGTTGACTGGAGCATCAATAACACCAGCACCAATTCGTGGTCAAGGATGCAGTCTCGCCGGCCTTCGATCCAGCACGGGTCGACTGCCAATCTCATCAGTGAGGGCATTCCACACGATGATGTTCTAGATTTCCCTTCCAACACGCGATCACCCACTCAAGCGCCAATTGGTACCCGACCTCAGTCGTCAGCTTCGTACATGCCGGCACGACCATCAACTTCGTCGCTACCTCCAATCCCGCCTACACCGCCAACCCAACTCAACCCAGCAGCGGCGAGCTTCAACATGCTCCAGCTGGTGAAAAAGACGGAGGACGACAAGGCTGAGAAAGCCAAGAGAGCCGCCGAGAAGGCTGCCGAAAAAGAAGCCAGGAGGGCGGAGAAGGCAGAGAAGAAGGAAGAGAAGGAGAAAAAGGCCAAGGCTGAAAAGGCGGAGAAGGCTGCGCGCAAGGACAAGGACAAGCACACTGCGTCGGAGACTGGTGACGCCCGAGACGCGACCTCTCCTCACTACGACTCGCGCATGTCACGCGACACGCCATCCATATCCACCGCCGACGTATCCGAGGCTTCACCACGCGAATCGCTTGAGCGCACTGTGTCCCATACGGCGTCTGAAACTGCAGGCTCTGTTGGAAAGGAGTCGTTCATGCAAAAGCTGACGCGCAAAGGCAGCACGACCCAGTTCCTGACATTCAGCAAGAAGAACGCACTCTTTTCCAAGAACAAGACAAGCGACGTGCCGGGTACGCCGGACGAAGCGGATGAGGATGGTGGCTTCTTGGGTCTTGGGCGAAGCACAGAGTCTGTCGGTAATAGTCCGAACATTGGGACGCCAAAGGACAAGAGCAGCTTGCTTAATTGGGGCTCGATCAAGCGCATTGGCAAGAAGGATAAGTCGCCCAGTTTGCATGAGAGTATTGCTAGTGAGGCGACAGGCGATGAGGATGATGGTGTGGAGAGGGCATAGCGTTGCATAGCGAGTTTTACTGAAATGAGAGCTTGGAAAGTTTTGCGTTGCAAGGTGTTTGGTTATATACAACTCCCAATCTGCAGTTATTTTATACTCAAGTCAAGTTTTGGTGATTCGACGTTCGTTCACCCCAGATTTCAGCCTTACGGAGGAGCTCTGGCATGATGGCCCATGCGCAAAGGGCCAAACCTGACCTGCGACTCGCGACTCGCGACCTCAGCACTTCACCCAACAACGCACCATTGAGCTCTAAAACCACTCAACCACCCACTGCGCCATCTCTCACCCAAAAAACCGCCAACATGGCCTCACCCGCCGCAGAAAACATGCAAAACGGCATCTCGACACCACCGGCGACGATGAATGCGCCAACCCTCAGTCCACCCACACAACCACCACAGCCACCCTCACAATCACAACCCAACGGCACAACGCCCAACAATCCCCCAACCGCAGTAAACATGAATGTGCCCTTCGCGCCCACCTCCCTCCAAGACCAGGGTGTCTCGAAACGCCCCCGCGACGCTCGCCTCATCCACCTCATCCTCGCAAACATGGGCGTGCACGCCTACACCGAGCGCGTACCGCTGCAGTTACTCGATTTCGCCTACCGGTACACGTCGTCTATCTTGTCGGATGCAATTTCCTATGAACCGCCTGCGCCTACTACTTCTTCGTCCAAGAAACGGGGAGGTGGTGGTGGAGGAGGAGGAGGAGGAGGTGCAGGTGGGAACGCGGAGGATGGGGCAGGCAATGCAGAAGGTGGTGTGAGTCTCAATGCGCTGAGAACGGCGGTTGGGGCCCGTGCGGCAAATACTTTTAGTGGTGTTGGTGTGCTGGGTAAGGAGTTTATGAGCGAGGTGGCGAGTGAGCGGAATCGTATTGCTTTACCGCGTGTGGAGCGCGAGTTTGGGCTGAGGTTGCCGCCGGAGAGGTATTGTTTCACGGGGGTGGGGTGGGGAGTGCGGGGCACGTGGGAGGAGGTTGTTGAGGCGGACGAGGAGGATGAGGATATGGAGCTTGATCCGGGTGAGAGTGCAGGGTTTGGGGGGCCGGTCGGAGGTGTGAATGGGGATGGCGGGGCGGATACGGCGATGGGGGGGATGGGCGAGGAGGACGAGGACGAGATGGATGAGGAGTTATTTGAGGATGCTATGGGGGTAGCGCCGCAGAATAGCGGATGAGGATCATATGATACATGGTGGTGTCAGAGATCAGTAGCTCCGAGGACTTTCAAAAGGGCGTGGGAACAGTCGACACGGCATTTGCAAGGCGTTTGGGGAGCTTCTTCGTGCTTGGGTTCAGGGTATACCAGAGCTGAATGGCTTGCTTTTGCGCATAGCTCGCGCTTCGCGGACAGAGATGCAGAGTATTTACAATGTAATACATCTACCGTCTGCAACGACCGCACGATGCTCATGGTCGTACCTCCTGCAGATATGCCACCAAGTAACGCCATGCCAATGCACATGGGCCACATATCTTCTTCGAGCATCGCCGCGCGTCGGCCATGCTTTAGCACTGCCGATATTCGTCCTCGTCCTCCTCTCTCGCTACACACACTCTCCCTTGTCTGTTCCTCAACTCCACCACGCTACCATCACGTCCCCCGATATATCCCCCCCCTAGTAACCCCGCTCCCATCCACCCTATTCTCCTCTCTCCTCCTCACCCGTTCCCCATCCCCCTCCTCCTCAGCCCTCCTCCCTACCGTCCGTCCACTCTCATCCAAATTCCACCACTCCTTGTGTTTATTCCGCGCATCCTCCAGCTGTCTCTGATGTTCCTCGCGCCCCCGTTTCCGCTCCCCAGCCAGCGCAAACCACTCCCGTCGCGCCTTGTCCAGTTCATCCAAGTTCTGGTACTGCAGCATACAGCTGTTCATTGCGAGGCGCGGCTGCCGGCATGCGTAGATCATGGTGAATGTGCGGCCTAGGGCGCATTGGGCGAAGGCTAGAAGAAGGATGGGTTAGCTATGTATGGTGGTGTTTCGAGCGAACACATCACAGTCCTGGGTATGTATCTTGACCAGGCGAATGAGGATGTGGAGGCCCTTTGGGAGGGGAGGGGAGACACGTACTCTCTATTTCTTTGGCGCATTTCGCGCGCACATTTTTGTAGTACAGGTCCCGGACTTGTTGTTCTTGCGGGGCGGAAAGGGGCGTTGGGTTGCTGGGGTGGGTGTTTGTGCCGATTATTGTGCGGTCTGTCATTGCGGGCGATGGGTTGGAGCGCAGTCCAGCGCAGATGTTGGGATGGGTGATTTTTCAGACAATATCTGCTTGTAGGAGATCGAGAGGCAGGGTATGGTAGGTAGCGAGGGACGTTGTGGACGGGCGCAATGGGAGCGTGGATGCGGAGAGCTTGCGGAGCTTCTCGGTGGTGGTTCGAGATTCGAGATTGAGGCTTTGGAGCAGGGATCATTGGATTGGGAGCGATGTGTCGGAGGTTCAAGCTGCAAGTCTCCGATGTTGATGAGCCGAGGCATTGGCTGATGCGGGCGATCTCCGCTGCTTCAAAGTTCACATGCAGAGGTAACCTTGAGCTTCTTCACTCTACATCACGGACACACGGCTCACTTGAACGGCTCTCGATATTTACGTTACATTTGACTTCACCACTACCGGACACGAATCTTGCCGACCCGGACCCATCCACGCACCAGTAACCGTCAGCTCCGACCGCAACCCCACGCACTCACATAATCCCAGAACGCACACAATGAAGATCGCAGATCGCACGTTCCTCATCAGCGGTGGCGTATCCGGCCTCGGTCTCGCAACAGCACGCGCCCTCCACGAACAAGGCGCATACGTCTCGCTCCTCGACCTCAACGCAGACAATGGCGCAAAGACTGTCTCAGACCTCGGGTCTCGCGCAAAGTTCTTTGAAACCGATGTGACGAACACAAAAGCCATCGCTGCGGCAGTACAAGGGACAGTAGCTTGGGTGAAGGAAACAGGAAAGGACATCGGGGGGGTGGTAGCAGGTGCAGGTGTCGGAATGCCAGGCCTGATCATTGACAAGAAGAACGAGCCGCTGAGCATCGAGAGCATCGATTTCGTATTGAACATCAACCTGCGGGGGACCTTGGACTTGATCCGCCAGACACTCCCGCATATGACGACCACCGTACCCTCAACCCCCGGCGGCTCACGCGGTGTGATAATCATGATCGCATCCTCCGCAGCCTTTGACGGACAAATGGGTCAAGTCGCATACGCAGCATCGAAAGGTGCCGTCGCCTCCCTCACCCTCCCACTCGCTCGCGATCTGTCGAAATATGGTATTAGGGCGGTAACAATAGCGCCGAGTATGTTCGACAGCGCGATGACGCGGATGATGAGCGACAAGGTCAAGAAGAGCCTGGAGAGTAGTATGGAGTTCCCGAAGCGGGCGGGGCTGCCGGAGGAGTTTGCGAGGTTGGTGGTAGAGTGTGTGGGGAACGAGATGCTGAATGGGACGGTGTTGCGGTTGGATGGGGCGATGAGAATGCCGGCGAGGCTGTGAGCGACGTGGTGTAGATATATGAGCTACGTCTCAGCGTTTGCGCTCGCGGATCTTGAACTTAACGCCATGTTTGTTGACGCCTCCTACCGTGTTGTTCATCTTGGCACGCTGGAGCTCCAGTTCCTGTTCCGCGGCCATAAGTTCGCGTTCGCGCTTCTTGGTAGCTTGTAATTTTGAAGCCGTTCTTGACTGTGCTCGCTCCCTCTGCTTCCCAAACTTGTATGCCTCTAGCTTGGCTGCCTCTTGAGCCTCCATCTGCTTTTTCGAAAGCGATTTGGGCCGCTGAACGGTTTCCTCTTCACCTTCCGACAGTTCGTCATGGAGGTCCTCGAGTGGTGGGGGATCGATCCGGCCAGGCAAATCGTCTCCACGCCCAAACCAGGTGTCAGGGTCGAAATCTTCTTGCTCCTCCTCATTCTCCACGAAAACCCGGTGCTTGCTCTTGGAAGCTTTCTGCCCATCTCTTAGCGCTCGCACCTCCCCCTGCTCCTCCATGATGAGCTTCTGCTCGAGCTCCTCCCTCTCCTTGCGAGCCATCTGCAACATGGTGCGAATGTATCCAGCGTCCTGCGTCTTGAGCAGCTTGACCACCTCCTGGCTCAGTACTGTATTGCCTCTGTCCGCGACCTTCTTGCCCTTTCTGTCCACCGTGGACGACATCATCTTGAACGAGAACTCATCGGGGTTCCGATCACGTGCCTTCTGGTTCAGGACCTTGAGTTTGGCCTTCTTCTGACGGTGGTCGGCTGCGCGCAGCTTGTAGTCCTTGCGCTTCTCGAGAAGGCCCCATTTCTCGCGCTCGACGGGCTGGGCGCGCTCCTTGTGGTTACGCCGCTGAACGGCATTTCGCATCGACGACATGGTGGTTTTTTTGGCTGCGAGATGCTTCGGGTTATGCTGAGAGGTGTGAAGTCGAGTTCGAGAGCTGCAGGAAATTTTGGCCCGACTTCTCGAGCCGCCAAGATTTCGGCCCGCTAACGCTAGTTTGGAGTCCGTGCGAGAAGTCAATCGCGACTGCACCGCGACCAGCTTGACCACATCAGAGGCATTAGAGCATCAGAGCATGCCTACGTGTGATTCATCCCGATTGTTGAGCATTCAGTCTCAGTCCCGAAACTGCATTTGAGATCGATTAAAGCAACCCCCAAGCATCAGCGCCCGCCGTACGTGTGTGACACTATTGGAAAGAGAAAGCCTCCACGAACGTCCACGACTGACAGCATGGGAATATGCCTCCACGCCAGTCACCCCGGCTACTAGGAGCGCGAGTTAGAGGGAACAATACGTCGAGCAAATACTTACGTACACCATGCCGGAGAACCACATGACCGATTGAGAGAGAAAGAGATAGATGGTTTCTGATGAGATTCTTGCCAGGAGAGGGCTCCAGGAAAAGCTTCATGAGAAAGCCAGGAGATTGCTTGCTTTACGGTAGCCTTTTCGAGGCAGACTCAATGTCCTTTCTGTTATCTCAGCGGTACGATCGGTCGAAACATGGTCAAATGGTCTGTATGCGCTGTGGCACGTTAGTGTTTTTTCATCTGTGCAAATTGTACCGAGTGGGTTGAGACTAACAGTATTAAAAGGGTAATTATGCAGTGGGCTTCGTCATTCCTCAACATACATGGCCTCCAACATTTCCTAGATCAGTTCTTGATGTCGATGTGTTCGTCAATCTTAGTTTAAGCCGGTCGGTGGACGTACTCAGCAAAGAATGTTTGCTAGAATATGTCGCCCTATGGGCCACTTGAATTCTGGAACACAGCAAAGCCGCGGGCCTCTGGCGAATCCGTTCGCATCGACAGCTGTCGATCTTATCTTTGATGGGCGCATGAGTCTGCGGAGCCTACTATAGTTGGACAACAAGGATTATTAACCACGGACACTTCTATCGGTAGGAAGGATATTCTATGCGCCATGATAATGGTATAGGTACCAGACGCTGCCGATGCATCATAAAAACGGGCCCGCCTTATCTCGTCTGAAACGCCAAGATTCGTGCCCAGAGATCCTTCCGACATCTCCTACCTACTTGGAGCTGTGTACAACTGCGACTCAATATCCAGCAATGCCAAGGTTAGTCAACTGCCTAGAAATTAACACTCTGGAAAGAGAAGATGTCAATCGGTCGCCAACATACGGAGGATCATGCTGTACATTTTTCCGCGAATCATCGCTAGGGCCTAGATTATCTGACTGTTGTTGCTGTGAATATGTTCATTCTAGCCATACTAGCCACCGCACGTCTTCTGCCTACGGTAACGGAGGAAAACATTTCCCACAGTTTCCGATATCGCCTTAGCATGTAACATCGAACATGTGGAATTTTCCATCTGTAGCAATCTAACTGCTTCCTTGGAAGGCTTATCGGGGCAGCATGAGTCTGTATAAGATGGTGTAGTGCCAGAAATCTCCATCATCAGTTCAGTCATTTCCTCTCTTACTGCTACTCCGATTTGAAATATCAGGAGATCCCTCAAGTCTTCTGATTCACCATCTAGTAAAGCCCGTTACTTCACCATGTTCTCCCAAGTCGCAGTCCTCGTGCTTATCGCCAGCATGGCGTCTGCTCAGACCCTCAACATCCCCACTCGCTCTGGTTCCGTTGTCGCGCTCCCAAGCCCAAGCACCATCACTGGCAGTGTGGACTTCCAGAACAAGGAGTTTGACCGCGGGCAGCCTTGCGACTCAGATGAAGATACTGGCAGCAGCAACGCTGTCTTCATCCTCAACAATAGCGCGTCCATCTCCAACGTCATCATTGGTGCCAACTCGCTTGAGGGCGTGCACTGCTTGGGTATGTTTTTCTACACCTGTCTCGTAGGCAGTCATACTATGAGTGAACACTGACATTTGCCAGGCTCTTGCACTTTGACGAACGTCTGGTTCCGCGACGTCTGCGAAGACGCTATCTCCGTCCTAGGAACCGGCAACGCCCTCATCGTCGGCGGAGGAGCCCAAGCGGCCAAAGACAAAGTCGTCCAACACAACGGCGTGGGAACCGTCACCATCCGTGACTATACCGTCATCAACGCCGGCAAGCTCTACCGCTCATGCGGTGACTGTACCAACAACCAGCAAAAGTCGCCCCGCGAGGTCGTCGTCGAGAACGTCAAGGCTTACGGTATGACCTCTGACCTCATTGGTATTAACAGCAACTTTGGTGACCGCGCCACCATCAGCGACTCTTGCGGAACGACTAAGAATGTCTGTACTGAGTACAAGGGTGTGAACAAGGGTGATGGCGATAGCCAGAAGCTCACTACGAAAGACAGTTGCCTTGGTGCCCAGGGCAAGCTTGCTACGCTGCCAGCTTGCATGTAAGCCCCCAGAGACAGAATTAGTAGCAGCATTCAACTCTACAGGGAACGCGGAAGCGCTAGATCTACTTGATTGGCTCTTGCGCAATATGAAGCGTGGGGGTTGTGAGGCTGTAGACTTCTAGGTAGATGACGATTATTCTTCTGTAAATATTTGCTTATGGCCTGTGTACCTGATTCTAGCACGTAACGAGCGAAAATTTATAAGGGGTTAGGAATCATCTTTAATACATGATCGTGGTTTCTGGAAGGGCTTGCTGCTTTTTTATTGGAGCATTTGGCTATGCTTCCACCCTGGTCGTGTTCGTTCGCAGGTCGTCACACCGAAGTTGAAGCCAGCGTATGAGCGCCTCGCTATTGACGACTTGCGGTATGTTACTCAGTCAGCAACTGATCCGTTATCCATAGTTATGGTTCCTAGCGATGACGTAGCCTAGCTGCACGCAAGCGAACTGCGAACATCGAATGTTTATCCTCGTACAAGCTCAACATCTCTTAACCCAGGTCTTAGATAACACAATAACTCATACAAAGCCGGGCCATCTGCTACATTGGGTAGCATTCGCGCAATGCGCGTCTGCCCGTGCCTCCTCACCGTTTGCAAGCGGCCTCGAGTCTTGGATTTTCCGACAACCGAATAACCAGGTCGCAAAGCGTTAGCAGCGCCATAAAAAACCTGGAGAAATACGGCGTTCCCTCCGTGAACAGGCGTGGAGCCCCGCAATGCGGTATCCATGGCCTAGGTTCCTGAAGATTCGGGTGAATGAGTCCCGGGAGCTGCTTGGCTGGTAAACAACCGGCTATATGAGCTACCATCGCCATGACGAAAAAAGGGTTGTCACTCCAGTTCACCTTAAAGCAGCTTCGTGATGGGTTTCCGTAGTCTTTCATGCCAGCTACTTCTGGCTGCCTCAACTGCTTCCGCCAAATGGATCGTTCCAGGAGCGCGGTGGAGAGCTACGGATGGGACCCTTGTAAATGCGCATGCAGGCGGTGTCACTATAGATCAAGAGACGGGGAAGTTCTTCTTGTTTGGAGAATACAAGGTAGAGGGGCAAACGGAAGGAGGCGGTGTCAGCGTCTACAGCTCAGATGATCTCGCAACATGGGAGCCTCACGGTTTAGCTCTTAAGCCTATTGAGGGACATCCTCATATCTCGAAAGAGGACATCATTCAAAGACCAAAAGTGGTGTACAGCGACGGTACAGGGAAGTACCACGTACGTAATCCCCAACAAGCTATCGATAGTCTTTGCTAATCAAGCTTAGATGTGGTGGCACGCCGACAACTCGACCTACGGCGAGCTACTCCAAGGTCTCGCTCAGTCAGATAACATTACCGGACCTTACGCCTTTGTTGATGCTATTGCGCCGCTTGGAAACTGGTCGCAGGATTTCGGTCTCTTTGTAGACCAGAAGGATGGTCGAGCATATTCGCTCTACTCCAACGGCGACCGCAAGGAAGGACGCGACATCTACATCACATCCTTCAACGAAAACATCACGTCGCTCGACGAAGTTGTACACCGATTTGACAAGTTCGATCTTGAGGCGCCTACGATCGTACAGACAGACAAAAGCTACTTCGCGCTAATGAGCCACAAGACTGGCTATAGGCCTAACAGTGAGTACCCAGTCTATATATAGGTCTGATTAAGTACTGATGAAACACAGACGTTGTCGCATTCCGAGCCGATTCTCTAAGTGGACCTTGGTCGCAGCCGTTCATTATCGCGCCGCTGAATACACGCACATTCAACTCGCAGTCAGGCTTCAACCTACGTATCAACGGTACCAAGAAAACTACATATCTGTACCTTGGTGATCAGTGGGACTCAAACTCTTTGTGGGAATCCAGATACATTTGGCTACCCCTCGAAGTGGACGAAGAGAAGAAGTCAATCGAACTCAAGTGGCATGATGTGTATGATCTCGACGTCAAAAGCGGAGAGGTCACACCCATCGACGGTACTACGTATCTTGGCAAGGACGCAACGACTACCGGTAATGCATTCAAACAAGAAGCAACATTCGGCAGCGACGGAGTCATTGTAACCGGCATCTACGGCAACGTCAGCAAAGTCACCTTCTCGGGTATCGAAGGGACCGGCCAGCCTCAGTGGGTCTCCTTCTACTACCAGAATACGGATGACATGGGTTTCGGTGACCAGCCTGGAGGCAGCCCCGATCGTATCAACGGAACGTGGCAGTTGCGTCGCATTTCAAGTGTCATCGTCAACAATAAGACCGAGGAGGTTGAGTCGCTGTACCAGAGAGATACGCACAAGGGTATCATTTTGAGCACACCGCTGATGTTGAATCTTGAAAAAGGGAACCACAATACGATTACAATTGGAGGATTGAGCAATGGGAAGGATGTGAAGGGCGCAGATATTGATAGGATTGTTGTTTACCCAGCAGAGGAATAGTAGACCCAGGAATAAAAGAACTGAAGCTCAATCAAGAACAGATTTTGAGTGTTGGCAAAAATTATGAGCAGTAGATAAGCTCATAAGAGATTGACGCTACGTTGGCGATGTCTTTCCCTCCCCGCCGCGCTCCACTTACCATCGATGTCCCATGTCTTCCTCGCATCCCACTCACCCATTACAACATCAGCGAACTCCGATGGATCTGCTGTATTTTCCGAAAGAGCTAGTCAACAGGATCTGCAGGTTCATCGGCTTGCATTGGCATCCTCTTTACAGGGTCCTACAATACGACAAAGAAGACTTCCAGTCTCTGCGCCAAACGTGTCGAGCTCTCCACGCGAATACGTCTTTCGATGCCGCTGTCCGATATGGCCCGCTACTTGGAGAGCTCGAAGTTAACCTCACCGAACGGTCACTTTGTCAATTTTGACAGTGGTCAAGAACACCGCTTTCCGCAACAAAATCGAAAGTGTGTATCTTTACATGCCTTCCCAAGAACTTCAAGACTAGGGCAATTATTTCAGATCAAAGTTGCTAGCATGGGAAAACTAATGCGGGATACAAAAGGAGCAGGCCGACTTGTTCATATACTAAAGCGATGCTGTTCACCTTCTTGCCAAATGCTTCCGATGATTAAAACTTGCTGAAATTTTTTCTCGCATAGAGTTAAATCTGGGCGGCCATCGATCTCAGGTCCACGCGCACTCAACTGTACTTACCACTTTGGCCATGGCGACAATGGCGCCGGATTACCCGATGAACAGTTTGCCAGCGGCAGCAGGATACAACATGACCCACCACCGTATGAGCGCTCCAAACTGGGACACTCGGGATTCCGAGAGCAAGCAAGTTCCAGATACCGTGGGTGTAAATGGGTCGCGATGGGAGAACAAATATTGTCCTAATTCGCATGTCATGCCAATGCACCAGAACGGGTCAAGGATGTGGTGAATAATGCGCAACTTCAACTGTTACCCATACTCCAGAATTCATTATACTTACTCCCGAGCACTGCGCTGATCTTACTGTTATATTGCAGCTCGTAATTTACTCTTCAAATTCAAAGTGAATCTGAACACCAAGTGCCTTCGGCAGAATGTGCTCAACGATCAACGCGCCTGCGCCTTCCGCAATCATTCCCATTACAACAACCTTAGCATCAGCCAATACCTTGTCCGTAATTGCCACACCTGGTAGCCTCGCCCTCAACATATCGCCCACTTGCTGGCTAGAAGTGGCCGACATAAGCACATACCCGACGACGAAAGGTAACTGACTCTCCTTCTCGATGTAGCCGGGACCGAACATCTTGAGCAGATCGCCGTGGCAGTACTGTTTGACCAAGCGAAGTAGGCGCCAGCACTGTCGATGAAGGCGGAGATAGTCGTATGATATCTCAATTGTCTCCGCGTGGAGCAAGTCGCGAAGGAGACCAAGCAACTTGGCCACGGGGAGATGATTGATAGACGATTTCTTGGGTGCCTGGCCGGTATCTTTGTACACTTCTGCCACGCGACCGTCTTCATTCAACTCATAGTCCCAGCTGGCTGTCTCCAAGATTTTCTGAACATGCTCGGCACCCATATCGTTCTGCCCGTTCCCATCACAGAACCGGCCCTTGAACGTTTGACAGATAGCACCAAGCTCTTTCAGTCCCTTTGGCCCGCGCTTCGACAGTGTAAATCCTTTCTTCTTACGTGTCGACTTGGCTAGGTTTGCTGCAGAAGCGCCCATTACTAGTGCGAAGCGCTTCAAGCAGTCACCAGCAGACGTCGGTGCATCTCCGATGAAGAAGGTCTTCTCGTTCTGGAAGCTAATACTCACGTCCATGTCCTTCCACATCATATCCCTGGTCTTACCTCCATCTACTGCGTTGTAAAGATGAGCGCAGCACATGACTGAGCCCCAAGCGTTGACGAAAGCGATACTGATCTCATGGAAGCGCATCTGCGTGAAGTACTTCCAGAGTCCACAAAGCCAAGGGTGTTTTCTGTACAAACAGAAGGGCTCGGGGATATTGTCGCGTTTCAGTTTCTGAGCATCGATGCGTTGCTGATCCTCGTGGCACCAGAATTGCAACGTATCGACAAACCGCTGGACGGCTCTGTCGTTGTCAGCTGGCCAGGTCTCCATGTCGATGCCTTTGTGGAACTTCATTTCCTCCTTCACGTTGCTTTGCACGAAGCAAGTCGCAGCTGTTAATCGCCCAAAACCAGAGTCGACGTCTTGACGAAGCATGTGATGGATGTCAAGAAAGAGGGTAGCAGCAAAGGCAAGAGGAAGCGTGACTTCCTTCGTCTTGAACATGGTACGGAGACCGCGACTAAGCTCATCTTCCACAGGCGGCCGAGACGCAGACGGCTCCGTTGTGAGACAGTAGAAGTAGAACTCTTCAAGCATTTCCAGAAGCAAGATCTTGTCTTCCTTAAACTTGTCTCGGTTGCTCTTACTGTCCCGGTCCGATTCAGGTGCGTAGTGGCCATAGATACCGCGCTTCATCTGTGGGTCAAAACCGGTGTTGAGGACCCTGCAGAAAGCATCGAGAAGCAGCGATGCAGGCCAGAACAAGAAATCGGAAAGCTCGTACGTTGCGAAGTTCATGTCGTCGCCAGGTTGAGCTTTGTGTGCTTCCGGGTTTGAATGCGGCAAAACTTGCCAGCAAGGCAGCGAATACTGCGAAAAACGTAAGAATTATTCACGGGCTATGGACTTCATTGACAAGCCATCCATCAGACGAATGCGATGAGCCAGGCTGCCATAATAAGAGAACGGTGGATCGCGACGGTATTAATCTTGAGACGAAGTGTTTTCAACGTAAGTGCTTCTATACCTGTGCACACGAAAACCGCTCACTATCTTAGACCTTCATTGATAATTGGGTGTTGCGCGACGTCGAACGCAGGGATTGATGGATCCGCGGAGAGGATCCGCGGGGAATTGGGAATTAGGATTGGACACTCATTTTGGATGGAGAAGGCGTGACGGATGAGGAGGCTGTCATGTCAGCTGGCCAGCTCTACACATATAGGAAACCTATGCAAACAGTCACTCACTACTTCCTTTCCCATTGAGCAAATCTGCGACTGAAAGTTGATCATGATTTGTATAGCCTCGAGTAAATAGTGTCGCGTGGATCATCAATAATATGAATCTCTACAGCGTGACTGCACTTCAGAACCACTTACTCTATTTTAGTCGATCGCAGTTTCGTGGGGAGCTTCCCATTCAAAGCAAGCTCGATTGGGCTGACACTTTTAATCTCGGTCTCCTGAGTCCTACCACTAGGCAGATGTTTTTTAACATACGCGTCGAGAAGTAGCCAGCCTCGATGAGACTAATGTCAATCCAAGCGTGCCGGGACGCACGGTGTAACGGGACGCTTTCTCTTCCGGACCCTCGGAGTGCCCCCAAAGCTCTTGAATACAAACAAGTGCAATGCGCATCTATTCTGCAGCTCTCGTTCTCTTAGCAAGTCAGTCCCCGACGCTGAAAAACGTGTTCTGAACTGTGCTGTCGCTCGTTCTTTTGACGCCGTCTCCTAACTCTCCTCTAACACTCCCCTGTTTATTTGTAACAACACGTATCTAAGGAGAGATCGGTGGCCTGGGAAAGAAGCTGAGATACCAGAGATTAAGACTGCACTCTTGAAAGTTCGATTGAAGCTTACGAGAATACGTCCGGCAGTTTCTCCGCGCAGATAGCAAATGCTTAAAAACGCGTCCAAGAGGCCGTGCGTCTTTAGCAGCTCTTGGTATGCGGCAACTCGCAGTAGCGTGCTGAGATATATATGCGCCTGCCCCGCGCGCTGTGGCTAGGAAGCTAAGCTCATTGCCTCAAACAGCTCTTATTTCCGGATAGCGGCTACAGCATCCAACTTTACAATTCACAGATCACGGTAATATAATAAAGTTGTCTTTTATGACTTTACTCACTCTCTGCCCACCAGTTACTTAGCATGTTCAGCGAAGACTGTGTATCAGGATGTTCCTCGCCAAGAAGCTGCTCACGCAGCTGAAAGCATCTTTCCATAAGTGCAAGAGCCTCTTCGTGACGAGCTTGTGACTGCAACGTAAAGGCGAGATTGTACATGCTGCGCAGCGTGTCAGGATGCTCGTCGGTAAGCACTCTCTTCATTGTCTGCAGCACTTGCACCTACAGCTCTTCGGCCTCCTTCCATCGCCCTGGCTGTTGAGCACTAGCGCCAAGTTATTCATGCTCGTTAGCGTGTCTGGATGCTCATGCCCGAGTACCTTCTCCCTCCGCGCCAGCGTCTGTCTGTGCATCGCCTCCGCCTCTTCGTGCTTGCCCTGGCTGTTGAGCACTAGCGCCAAGTTGTTCAAGCTCTTTCTGCTCACCTTTGGTCGCTCAATCACCGCTTCAGAACACGCGCAACTCTCCAAGGCCTTCCCCGGATCTACGACAAGCAGTATTCGCAATCGCTTGGGTGCTCTGCGCGCTGAGATGCGAAAACTACATGAGAGCCTGGAGTATGAGGTACCAGGGGTTTCGGGCAAGAAGGTTAGCGCTACTCCTGACAAGAAGAGTTCGGCGTTCCTCAAGAGGGGGCGTTGATGAGGTGGATGAGAGCGAGGAGGGTTTTGCAACACCCAGCAAGAAGGCAAAGATGGCTACGAATCCGAGATCCAAGTCACAGTCCCAGACGGCCAAGAAGGCGAAGGCAGCTCGTGAGGTTGCCGAAGATTCTGAAGACGAGATGTAGGGTTAATATTCCAGCATGATGGTATGGGATGAGAGTGGTTATAGTGATTATCAGTGAAGCGTTGACCTTAGATAGCTCAGAATGGCAATGTGAACTGTCTTTACAATGGTATGTGTCATTGAGCCTTTATTGTGGACGGGTCTCGACTACTCCAAACTTCTCTTCCGACTTCCCTTTGCTCTACGGTACCCAAACTAATACACCACTACTCCACGTACTGAAGATAAAAGCACTCGTTTAGCTAGGCGCAACTTAATATTCGACGTTAGAGCCTGCACTCAGCGCCAAGGATGACATTCATCAACACTGCTTCAGAAACTTAAACACATCTCTTGATTTTCCGACAGTATGGGTGCTTGCTCGTATCTGGAAAGTGGAGTATCTCTTCGATAGGTATGCCTCCGGTCCAAGATCAACCCTCTGGATGTACCCGCTCGAGCTCCCCGAGATACCCGTCCCGATCGAAATTATCGGGCCAGCCATGCTTCCGTAGTGTTTGACTCACAACCTAATTCGCAAACATCAGTAGAACGTCGTCAAACTTCGACAAGGCAAAACATACACTTCCGATCTCCCACGTGTACGGTTGAATTGTCCTGTTCCACGAGTTCTTCCCCTTCGGACAAGGAACCATCGTCAATCCTTCAATCACATTGTAGATTTCGTCAAAATATTGTTGAATGTCGTGTGGAACAGACCCCAAAAGCCAAGGCTCATCCTTTGGTGGCTCTGTGTAACCTGTACCCATCGCATGCAGGATACCTGGCATAAATGTCAGTCCTCTGGTGGTCTATATGTATGGGTCATATTGCCAAACCTTTCGCAGTGTCGAATATCCACCATGTACCATATATATCTTGCGTCAAGGCAATGAAACTAGCTGGCCAGTCTTCTGGACTCGGCATCAACAGTTTGTCGAATAGACGTTTTCCTTGGCACTTCTCAACAGTCAAGGACTTAAACGGCCAGGTATCGCGCAGATAGCTAAGATGTCGGGTCTCGAAGTATATTTCGTCTTTGCTGTCACCATCGAGCTGTTTGATATAAGGAAGATGCCGGAGGAGATCGATTACTTCCTCTGAGCGGCCGAAAGCACGCATAATGTCAACAGCAAGCTGCTCATCGCTCCAGCCTTCATCTGGAGGGTATCGGATTTCTGCGGAATCGAAGTAGGCTGCTTTCACCAAGAGCTCGTAATGTCGCTTGATACAACGAACTACCACATCCTGATCATAGGCCATTGTTGACGTTGCGGACAAGTTGCAGGTCGTGGGGATTGCGATAGACCGCGGAATCCTGAAGTGCGGACAGTGACGGGGCACAGTTTGTACCGATATTAGGATAGATTGGAAAGCGCGCTAAACCTACAAGAGCTAGAGTGACCGTGCGCGCAACGAGCCAATTCAAGGTTGTGTGGGTCGCAGATGAGCGGGCTACGTTGCAAGTAATTTCAAAGTTCTCCAACGTGCGCGCTTTCGCGATGCATAGACATTGTTACCACGAAGATGCAAAACTACTACGAGATTAGTTGTTACGGGATGTGTTCAGTTTATGCAGTTTCTTGGTTACGTCCCGGTGATTCACGACTGAAGGGTGAAGTCATCTAAACAGCCGGCTTCTGGATGGTGAGCTCTTTTCAAAAAGACATGTTGTCGGCTGGATAGCCTTCACTACGTGCACAAAGCTCTAGTTACAGTATGCGATGCGTGAACGAGGTGATTATCATTTCATTCCCACTCCGCAATCCAGCTCTTGCAGCTCTTCATTCCAGACTTCGTATTCACAATTGTCAGCATCTACGCCTACTCTGGAGTAGTGCGTTTCATCACTGATTATGTAACAGGAGGATATATATTCGCTCTCTATGATAGACTCTATCAATCAACCAACTTCTTCCTTAATCTCCACCTTATATGTTGAGAACAATAGCCTGCGCTATCATAAGATTTACACGCGTAACGGCAGCAGAAGGAAAATTTCACCAAAGAGGCTCGTAACAACAAGCTCCATGGCATCGTAACATGTAGCCTACCAAGAGCCTGTCTTTCAAGTTGCCAGACAGTAAAAATACGTTGGCCAGATTTGAGACCCACAATTTGCTCCGCCTTCGCCCAGCACTGGGTTGAGTTTGTAGAACAAGTTTGCATCGACACCATTTGCATTGCTGATAGCCCAGCAGGAATCTCCATCTTTGGCCTCCACCCACTTCGTACAGTTGGAAGGAAATCCAGTCTGTGTTCTGGCAGGCTTCGGAGCGTTTGAAGTAGTGGTGGGAGCTTTGGTCGTTGTGGTAGGAGCTCTCGACGTTGTAGTCGCGACTCCCACGCAGTAATAATACTGGGGCCATATTTGGGTGTTGCAATTCTCTCCGTTTGATCCAAGACCAGTGTTCCACTTGTAAAAATCGGTCAAGTCAACGCCCGCCCCATTGGCAATGGACCAACATGACGCTCCAGTCTCCGGCGCTTGCGCAAAAGAATTACAGTTTGGATCGATCCCGGATTGAGTCTGTGTAGGTTTGGCCGGTCCAGTAGTAGCAGTCGCACTTGTGATGGGCTTTGTGGGACTCGGACTCGTGCCGTCTCCTGGTGTCGCAATGCAGTAATAGTAGCCGAGCCAGACTCGGGTCGCGCAGAATTCACCAGCTGTTCCAAGAACTGGGTTCAACTCAAACAGTCTCTGTGTGGAAATTTTGGCGTCATTTGCCAACTTCCAGCATGCGGCTTGAGTATTGTTTGCCACGATCCATCGATTGCAGTCTGACGATATACCTTCTTGCAACATATCGGCTGGAACAGCACTTGAATCATCTATGATTGGAAGAGATGCCGTGCTGCCTGGACCACCTCGAACTGGACCCTCACTACTGTCCGGGATCTCTGAAGCTGGCGGACTGATCCATGCTCCTCCTGGGGGATTGTGG
>ML976025.1:0-38984 GCA_010015635.1 Clathrospora elynae
GAACAAGGGGCTTGCCAAACATTTGTCCGTGTGCTTGCTACAGAACAAGGGGAACTGATCAAACAACCCAAGTAAAACAGCCTGGTGCAGTACTGTTGTCCAGAGCCGTCACATTAGACGTTGTTGGCTGACATTTTGTGTAGGGCTTGCAATAGTAGACTCAGAGCGAGAAGTTGCAGAAAAGAGGTGAGCGGCCTGGGTTACTACATTTATTTGCGCTAGATGAATAAAAGTATGCTTTGTGCGAGTTTTACATCCTCTCCTTCCTATCGAATATATCCTTTGGATGTTGCAACAGCCGAAGGGCTGTTTTAGAATCGGAAAGCTTGCACATAACGTGCTCTACCAAACCGCGAGCAAGATCCATCTTCGAAATAAAGGCATTGCAACTCAGATATCCTAATCTCGTGTTCTCCTTCTAATTCGACATTAACAGAAGACAAGCAACTTGGTAAAAAGCAAAGAAGAGCGAGATGCATACTATGAGAATCTCTAGACTAAAATTGGCACGCCAATCGCTAGAAACCCTAAAAAAGACGCTTTCGTGAATTCATAAAGCCAATAAGTAAAATCTAAACAAGCTTACCTAGTTTGCATCTCAACGTCTTGCGCACTCCAAGTAGCCTCTCTTTCGTGCACACATCAAGACGAGCTCCATGCCCACCAGACCCAATTTCAACATCACCTCCTCCATTCCGCACCATAATGCTCAGGACGTACACCCCCCTGTGGTCTCCAATCAAACATCTCCTTCCTTTTAATAGCCTCGATGAGCGTTATTCTTCGCTCTCTATCCCCGTCCGCTGCCAGCGCCCCCCCTCCTCCTCCCCCTCCCCTCCCCCTATACCGTCCCCCCCAACTCCTACTCACACCCCGAGACATCCTGCGTGCCTCGGCTGCACTTCCCCGTCCATGAAGTTCAAACATGCTCTGCGTTCTCGCATTTTCCGCTTGGTGGAGTGTGTACTGGGCTTGTTCGAGGGCGTGGGCATCGCCTCTTGCATTATTTAGAGGCCGGGTAGAGGGAAAGGAAGAGGGGGTGGAGTCAGAGGTGAGTGAAGCTGTGCGCTGGGTATGACCGGCCATACCGCTCAAGTAGGTGTCTCGGATAGCTAGTTTTGTGGCGGGGGTAAGGCTACGGTCGGATCGGTGCGTAGATTCCGTCCTTACTGAGTGGGGTGGAGAGGTTCGTGGTGGGTATGTGGACGCGGAGTGTTGAGGGGCAGGGCCTGTGGAGAAGCTTATCCTATGAGGGCCCTCGGAAGTCCACTTTGGTCCGCCGACTTGACTGCCTGGCATGTGGGGACGTTGTTGTTTTGGGGGTATGAGTGCCATGTTGACGATGTTGCTGTTCGTGGCTTGTGAGTTGGGGTAGGCGTGATTCTGCACTCGCGGCATGGAGGAGCTCGTCGGAAGGACGGGCATATATGATGACGAGTTCTGCTGACGCATGTTGACGTGTTGATACCCTTTAGAGTGATAACCATTCATAGAATTGTGTCTGGCTTGAGACACATTGTTGTGGCCTTGATCTTGGTCATCCCATGGTGAAAAAGACACGCGCGATATTTGATCGGTATGCCCTTGTTCGTCAACTCCATTGCCAACGGGTATATGTCCGCTCAGTTGGAAGTTGTGGCATGGAGCAGACGAGAGTGCCTCCATGCGTGCATTCATACGCTGTCGTACAAGATGTGATGCTTCGTTCCTGGTTTGAGGTAGTACACCTGAGTCCAGAGATAATATTGACGTAGGCTTCGCAGGCCGCAGTCCTAGCTGTTCTCCAGGGACAATTGAATCGCGCTTGTGGACGGATGCATCCTCTGATGTCGGAGGAGAGGTTTTCATGGTCGAGACAGTGTGCCTAGAGGAGAGGCTACTTAGGCGTCCGTATGATATAGGTCCTCCACGCATCGATGACGAATCTAATGAAGAGAGCGCGGGCGCATGATACTGAGGAGCCGACTGATAAGTACCGATTTGACCTAGCGGTGATGACATTGGCAATGTCGACGGCAAGTAACACACTGGCAGACCGATCGCAGACCGTGAATGAGATAGCTTTTGTGATCGCTCCGTATCCCATTCGCGTTGCATTCGTTTCTTTTGCGCACCTAACGTCCTCCTCTTGTCCTCCATGACACTCATAATAGCCTTCCCGATCATCTCCCTCGCTTCCGGTCTCGGTAATGTCTCCACCTTCCACCTCTTTCCATCAATTCCTGCAGCCCCAGCACTGAAAGGACAAAGAAGCATGAATCCACGCTCATCCATACACAGCAAGTCATTGCCATTTCCCTCCCAATTCCAACACGTCTCCAGCACCCATTGTGGACAAGTCTTGGTCAAGCCAAATGATTTTGTGGTGAGGACAGCGTAGAGGAAGTAGCGGACTTCTTCGCAGTCGGCGGTTGGAGCGGGAAGGAGTCCGGGAGAGTCTTTGTGCGCGGCTTTGACGACGGCTTTGGGGTCGCGAGGAAGCTGGAGGTGGTTTGTAGAGAGTGTTTGAGTTGGGTAAACGGAGCTTTTGTCGAAGGAGGGAAAGTCGCTGTAGTGAGAACTTGTAGATGACATGCAAGACATCCTGTGCAGGGCATTTTTAAAATTAGAAGTCCTTTTGCTTGACATGTTAAAGCCGATATTAGCAAAACTGAGTCGTTCAACTCGAAGATGTTTCGCGAATCCGGGATAGGTATTGTGAAATAGGCTGAAGGAGTCGAAGAGCGTTGACCTGGAAGGACTGACTGCTAAAGGAGCGTAATTTCGAAGAACGTGTTGAGATGAATAAATTTGTACTAGCACAGATTCGAGGAGAAAAGCAAACGTTAGGCAGGTTTGAACAGCATCGGACAACAAAAATCGCTCGCTGTACCAATCGTGACCGGGTGACAATGCTTATGTTGAAACCCTGGAATGGGGGGTTTGGAACTCGATCGAGCGGCGAAGAAGACTGCGATCTCCGAGGAGTGTTGATCAGACGTTTACCAATGATACCATTGGCCAGCATGGAGAGGGTGGTGTCTGGTGTTGGTAGCGAGGCGGACCGTTGGGTCAATGTGACACTAGTCGCGGCCGTGCCCGCAATAGTCCCAAAGAAATCCCAAGCTGTGGATAAGGCTCGGACGAGAATAGGGTGGTGTGGTTCGATTAGAGCTACCGCGGTTATCTGGCAGTAATCCCTGTAGAATCATGCCGGCTAGATCAACGACCTGTAATTCTGGCATAATTCAAGACAAGCTTGTGGCATTGCGATCAGCTAAGCTATCAACCGAGCCTCTATCGTACCGGACTGTCACCTGCGGACCGGAGTCCACCCGGGCCCACCGGTTCTGAAGGGAAATTCTGAGAATTGCCCATCGCGTCGCTCCGGCTCAAGTGTGTATCAAAACTGGGTATTCTTTAGATCTGTGAGATCGTCCTCGTAAGTGTGGTCAAAACCCTCAAAGGTGCCGTTTTTGTCGTGTCGACGATTCATACATATGTATACATACCGATATATGACAGCGAGAACTGCAGCGCCGATAGAGGTCCCAAGAACTGTGATGAAGCCAACCGGGCAATGCCCGGAGTACGGGCCCACGACGTTGCCTAGGCTTGCCATTAGTAATGTGACCGAATGCCCAGGTGCAAGCATGTAACCACACCGAGACAGTACCCAAAAAAATTACCGGAAGATGTCACCGACCGCTTAGCGTACCCCGCCGTGTTCGCGACTTGCAGATCCATAAGGGCGGCATAACCTCCACCAAAGGCCAAGATGTAGCATGCGAACAACAATCCACCTTTCTGGCTTTGTGGCAGCCGCCAAAGCAGAATCAACGTGAGAATAGTGACACATTGGCAGATGACAATGAGCTATATTCGAATACCCGAAAACATGTATGCGAGGTTCGGAATAACGAGTTGAACCATTCCAATGACACCACCCATAGGCATTGTCAAGAGTAGCGGGTTGAGTCGGTTGTTGCCAAACCCGGAGCTGATGATGGGGATGAAACTTGACAGGTTCATTGGCGACCATGATCAGGAAAACCATGCTTGACGAGCTGGAACTTGATTTCGTAGAGCGACTCCCAAGCTTTCTCGATCTTGAAGTAGTTGTTCCGCACACCTACGTTTTTCTCCGCCCTGCGCGCAACAGCAATATAACGTTCACGGTCGCTGAAGCCCTTGGCTCGGATGGGATCTGGTGGCATGAAGAAGAGGATCACGAGCGCCCATACCACGATTCTAGACCCAGCCACGGTTTCTGAAAAAAAAACACGAGATCAGTCTACGTCTCATCGTAGTGTTTCAGGCCATACGTGATGACAAGCATCGAAAGCGAATTCCTGTCGAGTCTGGGAACAAGTTTCTCTCTTCCTTGGACATCCAGCTCTCATCACCAGCATACCGCGCTAGATGGAAAGTTCTATCTCTGGTTAGATTTACCAAGGCCTGCACAGGCCTTGGCCCTCACCCATCTCACAGGGACCCACGATAAACCTCTGCCATCATCATCATCATCATTATCAACCTCACGCACGGCCAGATCTATCACAAATTGTACAAATTTACGCGCCCGCCCACCATCCCAAGTTTTTTTTTTGTGTTTTTTTTTAATCATTTACATTGGACTATCTATTACTAGCATAAATAAAATGAAGCTCATGCAGCCCTAGGGCTATAGAGCGCTGCGCTTCCCTCACTAAACCCTCTTTGCTAGGGCTCTCAAGCTTGGTGCTACAGCAGCAGCCTTCCACCTGCAGTATGCACTAGTAGACCAAAGGAGAGCACTAAGTCTCTACCTCTTGTCCTGCGCCTTTTGCCTTGTCCTTTACTTGCTCTTGTCTTTGGTTTGTTGTTGTTGTAGCTGGCTCTTAGAGAGCTCCTGCTGCTAACAGCTACTTAGCTGTTGCAATCTCTGTTTCCTTCAGGAAGCCTATCAAGGCTGCCCTTCCCTTTGCAGTGTTGAAGAGATGTTGCAAATTGAGGGTAGGTCTGTCTAGTGCCTTTGCTACCTTCTTTCTCTTCTTCCTGTAGTGTTTGCAATGGAGGAGAAGGTGCTTGGGTGTTTGCAGTGCTCTGCAGTCTCTAAAGCATTCCCCCTTGTCATCTTTACCAATAGCCTTAGAAAATTGCTTGAAGAAGCCCTTTCCTAATAAAAATAAGCGGCAGCATTGTGTTGGGCAGCTCTAGGAGTACTACAAGGCACTTGGTATAGACCTCAATACAACAAACAGGAGAGATTGGCCAGAGCTTGACAAGCCATGGTGCTGGTGGCTACAAGTTGGCCGTAACTGCTTGTCTATTCTCTTCAAAATGGCCACCAATTGCCTGTCCATCCCATGTACAAGCTGCAATTGCAAACGCGCCTTCAGCTCAGCGCAACAAACCATTACAGACAATCAAAACGGGCTTGGCAGCGGGATAATTGTGTTAATGGGACCAAGTCAAGAACATGAGGAAATGCGTTGTGTATTGACTTATGGGAGTGCGAGCCCTAAGTATGTTGGGAACTGGGGGACAAACACACTTAGGGCACAAACACCTAGAAGGTTATGGAGCACCGTGGAGCACCATGGAGCACCACGGCTGACAAATTGAAGCTATACAACTCCAGAAGAACTGGCTGCAGCAAGACGTTGTAGAGAGCTCACTCAAAGATCTCGAAAAACACGTGCAAAAGCTTGATAAAAACAGCGACTGTCAAGCAGTTGATTTGACATTGAACAGCTCCTTCAGCTCCACCAGATCCCAAATCATCACCTCGAGCCAATCATAGGCCACCTACGGCCCGTAGGTGGTCTGTGCCAACATTACTACGGCCTCTCATACCCGTAGAGTCACCCGTAAGTAGCGTAGTCCTCATTGGGCCTTAGCGTAGGCTGACCTGGCCAACCGTAGCCGTAGTACGGACTGGTGGACGCGCCGAGTAGACGGTTACAGCCAAGAGGCAATCAAACACGGCCAGCTTGAAGAATTGTCAGATATAAGGGTTATTGGGAATTGGAGGGTCATGAGATAGTTGCGTGTTCAAGTCACCGGATAATGAATGTTCCAAGAACCGTTACTTGGCCCACTAAAGACTCACAAGATAGCGGACAGAATAGAAAGCGGGGCAGAAGAAAAATGAACACAACCATCGCAATACTTGAGCATTCAATTGAACAAGAATACAGAGGAGCTGCCTACCATATTCCCTGAGTCTTTGGCTCTTCATGGTGTGTCTCAGTTGGGGTAAGAGGCAAGTTGCTAGGCGCGTCCGTCACTATAGAGGGAGTCGGGGTACCATACGCCATCGCAGTCGGAGTCGGCGTCGGTTCCGGCGAGCCACAAAGACTGGTGAAGTAATGATAGATGGCTAGATCATCTTCGTTGCTGTCAGCCGGTGTGGCCTTACCTCCGTTCTGTACAGCTGATTGCTGATTGCCCCATGTTTCCATCCTATCTTTGTTCACACTGTTCTCCATCTATTTGTTGTTTGATAGGAGTAGCCTCATATAGGCTCTCTACTGCGATAGACTACCACAACACGATTCATCCCAAGTATACCTCTTGACAGTTGCCACAAGCATTATGGCAGATCTCGCCGCCGGCATGAAGATTCTGAAGGTATTTCGACTGACACACAATTACGATAGGTCTCCTGGTTGGTTGCAGGGGCAGCAGGTGGAACACAGTTGGACTTGGAAGTCTGGAGCGGCTTGCATGATCGGACGCAATATGGTAGCTTTCCGAAATCGAAGACAGATAGATCCTCTCATACCGTGGCTATTGAAATTGGAGACTATGTTATGATGATGACAAATGGTTGCATGTTGAGGGCAGTGCGTGTTCAGGAGCGGGTAGCTGGTGGACGTAACAAGTAGCGGTTTCGAGCAGTCGGTGGAAGTGGGTGGAAGAGTGGAAGGAAAGTGTAGAGGTAAATCGAGAAGCACGCTGCAGCGGTCGCTCACATGGCACATGACGATGGTTGAAGAGAAGTAAGCCCAAGCACGTAATGTGCTCCAATCTCACGACTTTCAACAGTTGTGACTTCCCATCATCTCAACGGAGTTTGAAGTTAACATTTTTAATTTGTTTTCGTCATTTCGGCTCCAATCTCGAGCATCAGCCGCTCTGGAGGAGTTGAGACGAGAGCTACCAAAGCGTTATTTGGCGTCATCAAACGAAGAAAGTCACGGAGGTGCAACTGTCTCGGTCACCCTCCCCATCTACCTTGAAGTTTTCGTCGCCTCACCCCCGTATTCCTTCTCGCCACCTATCGCCACTGTCACCAAACTCCCATCTTTTTCAAGCTCCATTCTTGCAGGCCACTTCACTGAGACTTGCGAAATTAGTGGAATGGCTTGGGTGTGCTCTACGAGTCGTACGCGCTAACTGCCTGAAAGAATTGCATATTCGTAGATTTAGGCCCATGGCTTCACCAGAGACGAGCTGATGGACATGCAGGCCACATTTGATTTCGTCGCTCCGGGCCCATCTTTGTCAAGCACTCGCGACGCGGTCGCTCGATTCAGCTGCTGTTCTAGGGGCATATCTTTCCAGCGGCCTACGAATTTGCTATCGTCACCACATACTGTCGGTCGAGGCAGACAAAGAGTGGGTATAAAAGCTCATCCCAATGGATGGCGAAGATAACCATTGGGCTGGTTGATTAGACGGGTCAGCCGGGATGGATATAGAACCCATCTCAATGCTAAGGATGACCTGCGACTTCTAAGCAAAGAGGGAGCGCGTGGATCGAGATTAGCAAAGCTATAGGGATGTTCTTAATAGGATGTTTGTAACGGTTTATGAGATAAGGACGTTCTATACGCCATGTGTTGTGGTTTGCTACTCCCTATCTTTGAGCTACATGATAGATGCGTCATGCACACCGCCACTTGCTGGTGGGCCTCATGAAAGATAGTCACAGCAGAACAATACGAGACAGAACACCAGACAACAAAATACAATTCACTTTTGCTCTCATGCTCAATATTTTCTGCACCGCGACGATATTGCACAGCAAAAGAGCGAATAATTTGATTAGATTAGGCGAAGCTACGTTATACAGCTTATTTTTGCCCCTTCTGCATAACGATGCTCATGAACTCTTTCTATAGATCTAACAAAATAATCCTTTTGTTAAAGCTAGTGTGCTTGAACCGTCATCAGTTACGCATTTAACTTCTATTATTGATGTCGAAGCTAGGGCCGATTTAGCAGACCGGCCGCAGATCTTAGATCACGTCGCGTTTTAAGGAAGGGCCCGAGATCAGTTGCAAATCTACGGTTTCGCATGTTCTAGCTTTGCTGGTTATGCCCTCTAAACCAAGGTTTAGTGGGCTTTTTCAGACGACAAGGCTTTGGGATTGCAGAACAGTACCCTGCCTACAAGAGGAAATTAGCTTTCGCGACAAGATGTGTAAGGGGAATTTTTTTATCGCAATTGGGGCATTCTATTAATAAAAACTGCAAATGGGACGTTTTCGGCATGCGGTAACGACGTCAGCATTGTGGCTCGCGCACAAGTCATCGCCTGCATTGCTTATACATCGGCCGCTTGACTCACACATCTGCAAAAGGCCTGCAAAATGTCAACGAAGCCTCGAGTAAATGTTCGCGCAACACGAATCAGATGGATGAAGGATGGTAAAAGGGCGGAGCTGACTCACTCGGCGCTCGGTGCTGAAGATGTGGAGCAGAAGCACCCTGCGATCGCTCCATGAGGAAGGTGCCAGCGCGCTACGCCTAATTCTTCAGCCCTTTACAAACCCGATATAAGCTTTGTAGTATCTCTTCTCTTTCTCCATAAACAAGCATATAGTCTGGCTTCCAATAACAAAAATCAATATGCCTCTGCAAGTCCACCCCATAACCTCCGAAGCGGACCTCGCGGAGTTCTACCACATCCATAAATCCGCCTTTGCTGGCGTCGGTGGCATCGCCTCGCTCTTGACCCCGAATCCTATCACTACGGATTACATCCAGACGTTCATCGACAAGCACATCAAGTCATGGCGCGAAGAGACCGATGTCACCTACCTGAAGGTCATCGACACCGACATGGGCGGCAAGATGATCGCTTGCGCAAAATGGCGTATCAACCATGAAGAGCGAACCGAAGAACAGATCCAGAGTATGCTTCCAATCCCGGGGAAGGAAATGGAAGGCAGACCAGGGGCGCAGGAGTTCATGTGGTTTCTGTGCCGCGCGAGGAAGGAGTACATGGGGACAAAACCGTTCTGCTGTAAGTATCCTTGCAGCTTTCTCGACGAGCAGCGCTGACACAGTGTAGTTCTTAATATTCTTGCGACGGACCCGGAGCATCATCGTAAAGGTGCTGGGGCTATGCTCATAGACTGGGGTGTGCGCAAAGCTGATAGCGCCCAACTCCCGTCCTTCCTGGAATCGACGCAGATGGGTAGGCCACTGTATGAGAGGATGGGTTTCCGACCAAAGGAGGTGGTGACTTGGGACTTGACAAAGTATGGGTTGGAGGGAACGGATACGGTTACGGTCATGTTGAGGGAGCCGCTGCTGCATGCCGTGTAGGGTGTTAGAGACTACATAGTCCATATTACTGCCTATCTGTCTACCTATCGGCCCTCAAATACCTCCAGGCCTGCCTAAAAGGTCGTCTTGCGGCGCATCGGTGTGGGGGTTGAAAACTACAAAGAGGTCGACTCAATGCACGGCCGTCCAACTGAGTTACGCGCATCGAGCTTGTGAGGAGGCCATTGATGGAGAAGGTGAGTGACTGTACCTGCCCACATGCGAGGCGAATTGGGGGCGAATATACCGGTCGGACTGAACGCGAAAGACAAAAGGCGGGCAGTAGGTAGCGCGAGATTACTCAGACAAATTGAAGAGGGTGAATGTAAAAATGAAGAGGCAAAGTGCGGGTGACCTCGCGTACTACTACTATTATCGTAGACATAAGTTGTGCACCCCCCCCCCCCCCCTTCTGCCCTCTTGAATGGTAGCGAGGAAGATGGGGTATGGTACAGGGTATTTTTAAGGGTATATTAGCATGGGCAGGAGGCCATTCTTCTTGCTCACAGTTCGATTTAATTCACTCAAAACACTTGGCAATGGACTTGAAACTTAACGATGAGGGTAAATTGATGACGTTTAGCACGTAGTTACTTGCCATTGTTTAGGTTGCTATTGGTTCTGAGCCCCTCGGATAACTCTTACTCACCCCTGACGACCCACAGGGTACCGTCAATTCTTGCCAACGGTCTCTGTCACGCCTACACCATTACCACCTCTCATAGGCTGGTGTATTAACTGCAACCTGGTGGTTGCTCTGGCTAGAACGTTCACTGTCTAGCCATTCAGCGGCCACTGAACAGCCCTCCAAAAAATGGTAGTAACTTTTTAGGCGTTCCATATTGGCTGAGGGGGGTGCATAACTTATGGCTAGCACCGATACGTCACTGCGGGCCAAAAAAAAACAGAACACTACGCAAATGTATAAACACCACACCTTTGCCACCATAAGAGCGTCCATATAATTAGCTAGAAGAAGAATGAAAAACAAAGCTCTTGCTTTACCGTAGTCCCTTCATTCCCCCGCTTCAAGAAGAAGCAAAAACCAGAAGTTCGGCCATTACAACGTGGTTTGTTAGTTAATTATACATAGCTGCCACTGTGTAAACGTCTTTCTCCGAAGTTAGATTCAAAGTCGCGCCGTCCGGTTTCCTAACATATTGTGATAGTTGGATGTACCTGAAGACCCAATCCGTCCACTCGGCTACACAGTGTAGTTGCGTCGGCTGTTCTTTGCCTTGTGACAGATGAAAGAACAAAAATATTTATATAGTCAAAGTTCGTTATATTAGGCGTGTAGCTGGTGGAGGTGAGGTGCATGAACAAGTGGGGCGGGATGGTGGTGTTGCCAGGGGACTATGTGCAAATTCGACAGACTGTGGGCGGACTTCGTGGACCTGCGCATTGTTTTCTTCGGAATAGGAGTGATGATACTCTCAACTGGCAGTGTGTTCCGACCAGAGATGCGCCTAGAATCAGTGCATGATCTTCAATCTGCGACACAACAGCGCGATCAAATGCGAGGAGAAACTTCACTAAGAACCTCAAATCATATTCGACGGTATAGCATGCATTATAAAAAAGGTCTCGTTTCACAGCCTATCTCGAACACAATATCTCAATCACCTTACACTCTTTTCAACCCATCTAACCAAGCGTTCTTATACCCTACCCGTACATTTCTATAACACTCTAGTAACCCATAAACGTCATTGTCGGTATACACATCCTGTTGCGCCTCGATCCTACTTCGATCCGACTGGCACCCCCGCACTGAAGCAGTATATAGATCACCATCTGCAACTTCACAGCGATACAATAGCAATTACCAAGAAGAACTTCGTTACTGCTATCACCCATACGATCGTACAGAAGCCTACCAACAGTCCTACACAAACAAAACATTATCATGAAGTCCCTTACTTTCATCTTTTTCGCAACCGCCACCTTCGCCGCCTTCTCCTCCTCCATCAAAAACGACGTAACCGGTGGCGGCGTCTGCAAAGCCATGACTGTCCTCTTCGCACGCGGAACCATATAAATTGATAAGATGGGCACCGTCGCCGGGCCTCCTTTTGTCTCGGTCATTAGGAAAATGATGGGTGGTGCCGCTAACGTTGCGGTTCAAGGCATCGATTACCCGGCTACTATCCCCGGGTTTCTGAATGGCGGTGATAAGAAGAGAAGTGTCTCAATGGCGAAAATGGACGGGCAGATTAGGGCCAAATGTCCCGATACTGCTTTGTTCATGGCTGCGTACTCGTACATCGTCTTACTTACTTACTTGCTTGCATCCTTCGTTGGCCTTGAAAGATACTGACGCGTATTGTAGACAGGGTGGCCAGCTCTTCCAAAACGCATCGGATATGCTCAGCGCTCAAGAATCGGCCTTTTTTTCCATCACGATCATCTTTGGCGACCCGGACAATGGCGACGCTGTTGGCGAAGTTCCTGCTGCAAACACCAAGATCATTTGCGCTAACGGCGATCTCATATGTGCGGGTAAGGCCATCGTCCTACCACCGCATTTGAGTTATGGAAGGAATGCGGACGAGGCTGCGCAGTTCGTTTTGAGCACCATGGCGGCTGGTGCTGGCGCGGCTACCGGTGCTATGGCTGCAAAGGGCGCTGCTGCAAAGACAGTAAAGGGTGCGAAGGCGAAGTACTTTGTTTCATTGATTTCGATAATTTTATTTATTTAATTTTAACTTTTGTCGTATTGGGCGTTCTATATTACCTGTTTCCTATCTATCGGCAGCTGCAGGACAGCTTAGAGCATGATTAGAACCCCTACAGTCACAAAGCTCAACTGGATTGCAACTTTGTTGCTCGCCTCGCCTCAACTCCATCCGTTCCCTAATAGGTAACTTATGGTTGCAGCCATCGATCTCTGGAAGAATCTTCCGGTTCATGCAAAACGTGACGCGTTTCGTGACCGTGGCGTTTGAGTCCGGCGTCGAAACACTGTTTGCGCCACCCCAAGCTGGACATCTCTCGCATGAAGATTATTCGTCGCGGAAGCAGAGCCGTAAAAGCGATTTGAAATACCTACAATTCCATGCCTCTTCATGCAGGTCTAGTTTGCTTGGAGATCGTGTATATCAGTCTAACTCGTCCTCATCCTATCCCCAAATTCAACAACAACATGAACTCCCCTCTCCCTGAGCCCCCCAACTCGTCTTAAAACCCCAGCATGCTCCTCTCCCTCCCCAAAATCAAATATCTTCCCCACACCCTCTTCCACCATCCTAACTCCCTTCAACGCCTCCGCCTCCTCTAAGTACCCAAATAACCTCTCTATACTCTCCTCGCAAGCCGGCATACCCACAATCTCGCTAGCGGCCTGGACAATCACTATCTGCTTCACCTGCTTGATCGCCTCGCCAGCACATTCGAAGAAAAGGTTCGCCGTACCGATTCCGAGGATCTGGAGCGTGTGTGTGGCGCAGAGGTAAGAGAGCGCTTCGGTGCGAATTTGACGGCTGGCACGGAAGAGCGGCTGGTGCAGCGCTGAGGCGGCAAGGTGCTCGCGTTTTGAGCAATTTGCTATGGTTAGTGACGAGAGTGCTGGGTAGATTGCGTAGGC
Source organism: Clathrospora elynae (assembly GCA_010015635.1). Taxonomy (NCBI): domain Eukaryota; kingdom Fungi; phylum Ascomycota; class Dothideomycetes; order Pleosporales; family Diademaceae; genus Clathrospora; species Clathrospora elynae. The sequence continues at coordinate 13,109 of ML976025.1, forward strand.
GTAGATTTGGTTGCGGATTTCGCCCGGTAAGGCTAAAAATTGGCCGCGGATTTCCTTGAGCTGCGATGGGGGAATTAGCCACGTGAGCGGGCTTGGGGAAGGTGAGATTGTTTGTTTACAGGGGGCGCGAGGGCGAGGGCGGCTCCTCCATCGCTGCTCGCCGTGTTGCGAAGCCAGTTTGCGAGTTTCTTCATGATTGTGGTTGTGGTCGTGGGATGATGCGATGCTGGGGTTCCGGTGAGAATATGTGGGAAGATGCGTCGACTGACACTAGTTGCGCCTCGGGCCTTACCCGATTGCGTTAGCACACGTTTTCACGATTTCCCTGCTTACAGAAAATATCATATGCGTAGCCGCATGTAGAGTCGAGGAATACGTTGTTAGTTCAATGCCATTTCTGTCATCTCATAGCGAAGCAAGGAGAGCCTCAGCTCAATCGGCATCACCCTACGCCCTGTTAATCATAATCCCTATTGCTACAGCTATGCGGATGTTTCAACCCGAACTGAGCATACATGTACATATCCATCAACTTTGTGGCGTCATCACCCGATCCAGATCCGGACCCCAGGTCCCCACTGTACTAATCTTGACTTCATTGCCTCCCTGCTTCAGATCAACATGAACGACCGAACTCGCCGGGTCGGCCCCTCCATTTGGCAGAAAAGCTACCCGTTGGGTTTTCCCATTAACACTAACATCCGCATACCGCTGACTACTATCGCCATTCATGTGCTTGATTCGTAGTGTTGTCCTCGTCGTGGCCGAACTCTGGACGTTTGAGAAAGTGGCGGCGCCGGAAGACGTGCCGCCAATGTATCCTGCATCTTTGCCTCCAGAGCAGCCAGCGCAGGCTTGACTTTTTGCGCCGTTGGAAAGTGTGGCTGCTTCGCCTTCGTATAAGTTCTCACTCGGCCCAGGGTTCGAAGTTCCACTGCTTGGATCGATAACCCAGTTCACTTGATTCTTCATGCTAGCGGTTGTGGCGTCGATTTTCAGTGGCAACCACACGTACGTGCTCCGCATGAGGTTGCTGCTAACCCAGCGATCACCCATGTACATGAACTGGTCGCCTACAGGAAGGACGAACGTCGTCTGCGAAGCGTACGTGTTCGACCCAGAGTCTGCGAACTTTTTCCAGCCGGACCAGGGCCCTGAGAGTGAGGAAGCAGTACTGTAGTAGTTGTCGTTTGGGTCCCAGCCGCTGAGCTGGGAAGCGAACATGAAATACACGCCGTTCTTCTTAATCAGCGCCGGGGCCTCATATTTCTCTTTCCAGGTAAAGACGTTCATTGAGACGGTGAGATAGTCTGCGGAGAGCGCGTTGATGCGGAGCCCGTTTTGGCGCTACAAATCACCACATCAGTACGTACCCAAGAACAATGCAAAGATTGGCAAGGAAAGTGGGGCTTTACATCTTCAGTCAATAAATACCCCTTCCCATCATCATCAACGTATACGCTTGAATCCCTACTCTGAAACCCCAGCGGCTGCTCACTCCTCAGGTAAGTGTATTTTCCACATACGCTGTTTCCCGTTGCAACACCAATCTTGGCCTCTTTATAGTCGGAACTATCGATATGCATCCACATGACATATGTATTCGTCTGCTTATTGAACATGACTTTCGGTCGCTCGATGACACGGTTCGGGCCTGTGTCGCCAGATGCGCTGCGCGAGAGTAGAGCTCCTTCGTAGCTCCATTCGACGAGGTTGGTAGACGAGTAGCAGTTGACGTTGATGAAGGCGGTGCCGTTGGTTTTGTCTTCGCCGATCCTGGGATCTGTCAGAGACTACGGGATGGGATGGGATGGGTAGAGATAGAGGAATGGGGATATGTACCAGTAGTACTTTGCACCGACTTTGACAATACCCCCGCCGTGGGCTTGGATGTGTTGGCCGGTGTTTGTCTGCAATACTTGTCAGATGAAATATGTCATGAGAGACGATTGAGCGTACGGCTGTCCATGTTGCACCGGGTACGATCTGAAGTGTCGCGCTTGCGAGCGAAGCCAGTAGGCCTAAAGTCGCGAACTTGAAGCAGCGCATCGTGGGATTTTGCGATCAACACTCGAATGTCGCAAAACGAATGAACTTCTGAACAGTCCGTGTCTGGGTTATAGGACTCGTCATGCCGCGCACCCCGGAACATGGCCATCTAGTGCTCCTGGGACAGGGGATGCTGATCCCAGCGCTGATTGACGGAAGTCCAGAGTTGCGCTATAAGGTGTGACGAGTAAACACCGATGTTTCATAGCGCTGGGAAAGTATATGGATCGGGACAAGGATGCATAGTCGAGTTATGGGGAAGGATTAGCGTATTGATCAAAAGAGATTTAGTTTCGGGCCTTTTGCTTAATTAAACGTCTGATGTCCATGTGCAGATATATAGATTAACAATAGCCGGGGTAGTAATATACCGATGCCCGCTACACAACCTACACAGTATATATGAACAAGGGATACACGGATTTAATTGCTTGTGATGTATGAGGAAGTTATGAATAATTAGGCAAGGCTTCCGATGCGAGTATAAGGAACTATGCATAAGATGCTGAGATGTGGATAGTGCAGAACTAGGAAGTAGAAGCTTGCAGCCGGTCTTTAAACAGCTGATGCAGCGAAATCGAAGGATGAGCAAGAGATGGTGTACCTACCTAATTCTCCAGAGCTTTTTTGAAATTCCGATGCTTAAATCACGATGTTTGAAATGCGCAAAAGCTTGCTAGATGCTGCTGTTCACATGTAACGATCTTGTGCGATGTTCGATGTCCCCAAGGTGTGATATCAGGTGTACCTTCGGATCGCCTACCTATACATCTAAGATGTCTATGCCGACGTATTTGGCTCTCCTGCCACTTGTCCGCACTTACCTTGGCGACCCTCCTGATGCTTCATTGTATGTGCACTCAAAGGCTAGTCTCGGTTCCAAATGTGTGATGTAGCTGTCCTTCATTTTGGCTGTCTATTGCGTGTCCCCGTTACTGTCTGCGGATGCTGCAATCCGCTGCTTGATTGCTCGACCTTCTCGGTGTCCATGAAAAAGGAACTTCCTCGTTTTGCACCTTGGCGATCCTCCTGGATGCTGATCCGTTGACTCGCCATCTGTTAGGGCTCCGGGGGTACGGTATGGGGCTGTTGCGAGTGTGAGATGTTGCGAGCGTTGAGGAGGCCATGCGGGCCGGTTTGCGTATACTGTCGCCGCCGCTCTTTGCGGCCGGGTATTTGAAATTGCAAAGAAGGCGCAGTGCTGCGGACATTGTCCGTGCCGCCGTAGGCTCGGATCGCGGCTTCTTGAAGACGAGATAAGGATGATGGCGAAGCTGCGCTGCGCCCCAGCAAACGGCCATGCGCCTATCTACTGAACAATCTGAGGTCATGAACAACGTTCTCCTCCCGAGACGCTGAATCTAGGCGCCGAGGGTAAAATCGATGCCGTAATTGATATCCGTGCACTCCGAAGACATTCTGAAGCGGTGTTGCGAAGTTGTGTTAGTGTAGGGGTGGGGGTGACTGTGGGAGCCCTCGACACCATGAAATGGATCGTGATTTTCGAGGCTGCCCCCTCCAACCCCCCGACGACAGAGCACAAGGTCTTGGAGCTCTGGAAGTTGTTTTATCTTATAGAGGAGGTCGACTTAATCTACAGCACGCCTACTTTGACCTTCTCCGGCGCTGTGCGACATCGTGGTAGCCCTCGAGCTCTGCAATCTTCGGCAGCTTCCCTCAACCTGAACGCCCACACGCTGCCAGCACGACTTCAGCATGCTCGGCGGTGGTTCTCAGGAGTCTCATATTCCCCAGAGAGAGCTTCTCGGCGTTTCATCAAGCTCGGCGGCATTGTCGCAGCCAACCACGGGCACTCTGAACACGCCCAAATCGGGGCTTGCGGGCATCGAGAGGGCGATAGTAAGTAGCTCCTACTATCCGAGAGCCTGTAGAGCCCCAGGACAACATGAGCATAGAGCTTTTCGAAAATTTACTGACTTTTCGATTTCGCAGCAACGACGAGCCCTCGCAGACGCATACAACCCGCATATGCACATCGGCGACGACTGTCAATATCGCCGAACTCATACAAGACTCGATTAAAGCGGCCGTGTCGACATCGAACTTAGCCGCGACGGACGACAACGACCTCCATCGTGGAGCCTGCGCATAGCAACATAGCAACATAGCAACATACCAAAAGCTATAGGAAACATGCAAGGCCATGACCATACCCGGTGGCTCTGAACCTTGTTAAGTCATGATAAGCTCAGCGGCGTCGCTTGACCAAAGCCCGTCTTATCTCGGGTACCTCTGCGATTTCCTCGGAATCGCATGTCATACGGTTTGAGATGGTGCCGCGGACGCATGCCAATGAGTACGAGCACTGGAAGGGAAGTATGATCCATCTCGCTGTCGACTTGTAAATTTCTGGCTCTCATACTTCCGACAAACCTCATCCCACTACCCACACTCTCCACTTTCCACTTCGTGTAAGCATTATTCTGTCACTGATAATGGTAAATGAGACACACCGGGCTCACTTGCACCCTTGCCGCCAAAAAGAACGAGGTCTTTCATGGTCTCTCTCAAGGTTGCAGGACGGGCAAACTGCAGCGGGTGTGGTGCGGGCGAACCCATCCCAGTGCTGGAGAGATCATGCTGGCTCATACTTGATTAGCGACGAGGCTCTGACAAGTTCTCTAGAACCTTCGGCTATTGGGTGATGCCAATGCTGTCGCGGTGCAACAAGACTGAGCATGAGAGCAAAAGTGAATCGTCTTCTGTTCTCTGTTGTTCTGTCGTCGTGACAATCCATCATGAGGTCCACCAGCAAGTAGCGGTATGCATGACGTATCTACCCTGCAGCAAACCACAACACCTCGAGCACAGAACGTCCTCATCTCATAAACCGTTACAGATGCTGAGCGGGGTGGAGGTGGTGGGTGTGGGAGAGGGTGGAAGGTTTCCGTTCTCCTGACGTTTGGCAAGGCATCTTATGCCGCCATGAAAAAGGACGTGCCTTCGACAGCACGTTGATCACATGTGTGACTTGTGGCTTCGTCCTCTTTGGTCTTCGTCTTCCATCAAGGCGATACTCATGTAAACCATGAAGCTACGAGAGCGGTACATGTCGACTCTCGCCATCTCTTCTTCCCATTCTTCGTCCGACAGCGCATTGGAAACTGGTTTTCCTCGATGAGGCGCCAACATCCAATGCAACTAACTTCTTCCACATCTTATTCGCCCTCGACAATAAGCTTTGGGGAACTTCGTATCCAGATTCGATACCAGCCCGGCACCTAAACAAGATCCGGCACTTTGATCATCGACTAACACCGAATGCGACACTGTGCCGCCTCGGATGACAGCACGAATTATCATCTGACGACATTCTACCATCTTCGATGGAGTATGGATGCGTGATGAACAAACCGTTTGCCGTGCGCATCTGTGCTTGTATTGTCTGCTGATGTGGCCCGGTATGTTGCGACAATCTGTCTTCGCGATGCTTTACTAACTTCGTCGCAGATACGTGCTGACCTTGTCATCCCTCATCCTTCGATCTTCATACTTGTCTTTGAAACCCCTACTCTTGCTTCTCTCTTGTGGCCAACGTCAATGGCGGTCTGAGTATTCATCCCTCTCCTCGTTCTTATCTTCTTCCTCCCCCACACACACATCTCCAAGGCCAACGCTTATGGTGGGTCGAGTATCCCTGCATCCTTATCTTCTGACTCTTCCTCTTCTTTCGTATATCTCGCATCCCACGTCTTGCTTAAGCCAACGCTCACGGCGGATCGAGTGTTCATTCCTCTATACTCTTCCAAACCTCCTCTCTCTTAGCCTGATTGTTCAAGCACCCTCTCTTGCCTTTCGCACAAACGCTGTTGTATTTCCAGCCTTCAGATCGAAGTTGTGGGTGGCGACACCCTTGCGACATCGTACCGCCATGAGGCCGGTCATCTGCGGCAATCCGGATATTCGACATCCCCGATCAAAGAATTCGTCAATTCGAAGAAATTTCTATCTCGGCCATGGACGGTCTTTCTCCGGACGGAAACCATAGTACCTGCCTGAGAGAACTCATTGCCGACAGGAAGTGCCTTGCGCATCATCAGACTTCCTCCCGTATCTTCCCCGTGTACCATGGGACTTGCCGAACCGTCATCCGTTCTTGCGACTGCCTACATCCACGGCCCTTGCCTCGATGTGAATGGAAGTCTTCGGATTTCGGCATCTAGTTCGACGGCTCAGCGAGGTCTTTATCCTTCGCGTCATTGATGGCGAACATGGGGACCGGCCACGGCCACGAGAACGCACCCACAAGGACCTAACTGCGTTTCAGGGCTTCTGGTACATAGCACATCGATTTCGATGTGCATGACAGCTCGCAGAAGAATCGTTTTGGGTTACATCTCGCAGGCAGAGGACGTCAGTCAATCATAATCTTCGCCGCAATCCCGGAATTTACAACTCCTGCTAACCGGCCAATCTTCCGTATATGCCGCCATCGAAGCCGTTACCACATGCCGTCCATGCCATAAAATGTGTAAATCGGCACGGCGATGAGAGTGCAGCGGCGAGCGACATGTTTCCGTGTTCGTCGTAGTGGGAGATCGAGACTAAAGCGGCGGCAGGAAGGTCGCAAGTCGTCAAGCTGATCGTCGGAGCTTCGAGAGATATCTCGTCGCGGTCGGATGGGAAGCTATATCGGAGTGTCAGCGATTCTCTCTGCAAACAAGAACGAAGAAGCCGTGTGCAGGCTCGTTGACAATGCACGACTTCGCGGCATCTGGCATCTCCGAGCGGTTATTGTTGATCTCGGCAGGTATTAGGCTACGCACGTGTCGGCGAGTATTAGGAAGTGCACCCACCCCACGGTGTCCCGTCGGCTTGACAAGGATTGTGGCCATACGCCCGGACTGCTTCTGTACCCGGAGTTGGGCTTGAGTAAGCTCACTTAGTGGGTGGCACGTCTTCGAAGTCGGCCAGGTCAGGCCTGACCTCATAGACTCGACTTCCCACTCGCTGGCCTCTTTCACGGCGACCCGTTCGTGTGTCGAAGGCATAGCTATCATGTCCGGTATGATGAACGGCCGTTCTATCCATCTGCGAGTCCATTGCCCAAGATTCCGGTGTCTGGATATGGTTGTTCCAGATATGCTGATCCATCTTGGATCACAAATCTCTTCTTCTGAACCGGCTATTGCGCTGTCAAGCAGCGGGAATCCATGCTGGGTCGGGTTCTGATCACCAATGTGGTGTCAGGTTCTTGGCTCTTCATGTCAGTCCTTGCGCACGACACTTGACCGTGTTCTTGCTGATGTTTGGCTCTAGCTTGTTGTATTAATCTGTTATGGCTGCGAAGTGCAGGGGAGCCCTCGATGGCGAGGACTGTCGAGATCTCAAGGATGTTCCATGTCAAACGCTTGGCCTGCGGCCCTGATAGTGTCTGCGGATGCCCAAAAGGGATGCCCTGCAGGTGGCTGTAGCCCCGCTGACGGGGAGAAAAGAGGAAGCTGAAGCTCGCGAGCCAATCATTGCATTGGGTGTTCCGTACTCGTACAATTCAAACAGTAGGCACCCAGACTATACAGGTGATCATGGATGACTAGTCCCAAAGCCAACATTTAGCAAGAGATTTGAGACATGAGGTTATTATCCTTGGATGAATCTATCTCAATCGGAGCCTGCCGAATTACGAAGGAGCCGGCAGAGTCAGATGCCGCACGCAGTATTAGAGGTGCTAGACCGTGCCCATGTACTCATTTGTCCTTATGACTAAGCCTCGTGATATGTGCAGCAGAAGTGTGAAGATGCAAAAAAACGGCCTATGCTTACCTCTAGAAGCTCTAGAGATAAGCATAGAAGATGATCAAGACGCGAATCAAACGCGTATCGCCCCAGCTAAGCTGAAGTGCTGCCGCTGCACCACTTAACCCGAGCACGATTTGTTTGATGGTAGATCACGAAGTTACCTGATATATCGGCATGAGTTTTTAGAACGAGCTGAAGTGTCTGTATAAAGATTCGGACATGCACAGTTGCAGTATAGGCGCAGTGTTGCTAACATGGTACTGCTTCATGTCCACAAGATGTAAACCTGCAAGCAGGCCCAAATCATCTCGGAGTTATCTTATGATACATTCAGTTGTTTCATGATGAATCCAGGAGTCTCTTGAGTTACTTTCAGCTTAGTATCACCTACCAAATACTCCGCAACGATTTCCCAGCCACGCCATCAACACCCTATCTCCGCCGCATACCCCGCCCCACTATGATTCCACATGCCCTTCCAAACCATCGCCAGCTCCGTCGCAACCTCATCATATATAGTCCCCTCTCCTTACCCGTAGGGTGGTAGATGTAAAGCTACCAGGGAGATGATCCAGCACGTCCCCATCACATTGTCAACTGTTGCAGCTACGCGTCTGTATCAGCTGTAGGTGTTACATTGTCCGACAAAGGGTTGTGAATTCGTTCCCTGGTGCTGCCGGAGCATGCGTGGACAAGCGTACGATCGGCCCGGCCTTGGGGGGATTGTTGCAACTGATAGCCTGCGTAATAGGAGAACTCAAGATGGGTTTATTGCGCCTGGATTTTAACGATAAATTCTTGAGACGGTTCGATTAGGGCGGCAGCAGACCTAGAAAGGGGCAACGGAAGCATGCGGCCGTGCTGGAGGGGCGCTCTAAGCGCATCCGAGACCTGCTTCCAAATCAGCAGAGATCATAAGTAGAATGATAACGTGAGCAGACTTACCGGAGGAACGAAAGGCGCGTACATCATACGAAGGCCAATTGTGACCTTTGTGATGTTTCCGCATCAATTGCCCATTGGCTGAGTCACTAGTAAGTGTTGACAGAATGCCCAGCGGCGCTAGTCCGCTTTCGAAAAGTTGGAGCTCAAGGACGGCAAGATCTATTGAAGTTTGCCTCGCAAACACCCTCAAAAAATTCATACCGACCTCAATCCAAGTCTCAAACAAAAACAGCATGCCGAGCCGCACCATGGTCTACGCGACTCAGGTGTCCGCACCTGCGGATGGGTAAGTTCCCTCCGAGTATACGACTGTTTGGATAGCTTGTTGACTGGAGATGATAGCGACTTCCCGCTGCCGCTGCCACCGGCCCCCGCCGACGAGAAGAAGAAGAAGAAAAATAAGAAGAAGAGCAAGGAAGATAAGAAGGAGGAGAAGAAAGAGCAGCCTTCGGGTAAGTGAGCGTCCGCGTAAGTCATTGCTGAAGCCACTTGGGTGATTCGGCTTCTAACATACACAGCAGCGCATACAGATGATGATGGTGGGGTGTTTGCGCCTTCGGGCATATAGTCTTCAGTTTTTTTGGACGCGATAGCGCCACGCGTGTTGATTGCTTATAGACCATAGATTCCCTTTTGTTATCTTCTGCACCCATACACTGATTTTCATGCGCTTCAAGTCTCAAGAGCTCGTGTCGCTCTTCACCGCCTTCCTCTCTAACATGCCACCCAGCACAACATCATCTCATCTCCTCTAAACCCCTGGAGCCGCCTCCACAAAAAGCGCGTTCACGCCCAAGGCGCGTAGTATACCCACCCCAAACGCTACCAGGCTTCATCATCCCTGCTTCTCGCTCACAGCATACACGCCCTTACTATACGGCTTCCTCCTATTGTTAAACGTAGCTACCTCCCAGGCCTTTGCGCCGCTGATCATGACGACGATGACGAGGTTGATGATGATGCGGTATTCGGGCATCTGTATTGTGTAGGCGCGCGCGGCTTTGAGAATAAGCGTTGTGCTAACGCTAGAGGAGATACAAGAAGCAGCAGAAGAGATAGAGGACCTTTTAGGGTATTTAGAGGAATGTGAGACCGTGGTTTTAGGAACGGCGATGCGCACTACTCGAGTGCAGCGGACCTGGGAGGCGGGGATGTGGTGCTGGCCCCGCGATGATAGGGCGCGGGTCGGTCGCATCATGTCGTTTGGATGGGTAGATGTGACGGTCTTTCGGTTTGAGCTGTTCCTGGTGTTTTAGCCAATGTTTTAAGAGCCTTTTATCGTGGTGTTTCGTCGTTGAACTAGGTAGGTTTGATGACAGTCCGATAATATTTGCGGTATAATCGACAATTTCTGTCCGAAGCAGGCAGAGGATACAGGTGGGTGCATTTCAAGGTCTGTGTATAATAGTCTGTGACTGGTTATTAAGGCAACAGGCCATGTACTTAGCTAAGCAGTGAATTGCGGAAGACTGCTATAGATTTCACTTTCGACGTGAGCAGCCTCCCCGCCGCACCTTGATCGCTTGCGTCATGATACCTCGAAGCTCTTCAGAATTCCATGTCATTATACACCTGGCCATACTCTGCATGTCCGGCCCATAGCCAGTACGCTCATTTGTGCCCTTTTTGTCAAATGTGCCGTCTGCGCTCCTATCCGCGAGGTCGCTACTATCGTACTTGGCTTTGACTCTGCCTTAGATTCGGTCCTCGTGTTCGAGCGTGAGTCTATGCTTTGGGTGGTTTGCAATACTTATATCTCTCTTTAGCACAGATTCTCGATTCTGTTCGCATTTCTCAAACTTCTTAGAACTTGTGTTCTCGCCATTTGCGCACCCCGAGCAAAATGAACGGCCCAGACGACGCGCATGAGCATCGCTGCGAAGAGATTGGCTGCCAAACGCGTTCTCTCGACTACGCGCAGTCGTCAAACCTCACAGAAGAATAATGACCCTAGCGGCATGGCGGCCTAACGTCGGCGACGCCAACAACACCAACGTCGATATACCAAGATGAAACTCTTATAACACAAAACGCGAGGTGTGTGTGCTTTGCCCGAGTATTTGCCCTTAGTATAGTATTGGCTGCGTTATCGGGTTCAATCAAATTTCGAGGTGACGTGCGGAAAGCGATATCAGGGTCAATGTATCAATTCTGTACTATCTGCGGAAGTCAGCAAAAGTCGATGGAAGGCGACATGGAAGGAAGGCTCGTACCCAATGATCTTATAATGAGCGCAATTTCTCCCTCATGAAGCTTCTTCTTCATGTCAATTGCTTCATCCTCGAGAGTTTGCAATAAGGCTGTAGAATTTAGCACCCGACTATGACGAAGCTGCCACTATGACTAGTGCAATTCGAAGTCTCGTAAAATTTCATGGAGAGCTCACCAGGGACAGGCTCCAAGAGATACTGATAGAAGAGCGTAAAATTGAGCAGCATCGTCGACGTTGACGATGTGAAGAGGACCAGACTGAGTTTGAACATTGGCAACAGGGGTTCCGTTAATCACGCGCGCACCGCGGTCTGTCGGATCTTGCATTGAGCTGCGTACTGGCTGTAAGTTCGATGTACGTGATATACAGCCAAAGTTTGGCTTGTGTTGGCGGGGTGTTTGGTCATCTTCTTTTCCTAACCTTTAAGAGGGGCATGTATCCTCTCGTTTCTTTTGGTCGGCTGCCTAGCAGCATCGCTCTGCCATGTGCGCAAGATATGCTCTGTCGGTGCCTTTCTGTGATTGCGCGCCGCATGCAAGAGCCAGGACGGTGGCGGTAATGTGGACCCAGGGTAGACAACTCACTGACGGGCGCTATGGCAGTCACGATGGCGTTAGGGTCTGTAGGGACAGAAGCCGTGCAAGTCGCCGGTCCACGGCATGCCCCTCGTCTTGTTTATGAACTCGCAGCAATCGGCAGTGCATCGAGCTGCCGAAATATAAGAACGGCTCGGTATTCATGGTGGGCCAATACAAGCATCCGGGAAGTTGATAGACCAGCTAGCAACTCTTTTCTTGTTGATGAGGTTGTAATTTCTGACAATACAACGCCAGATACGGACCTTGACCAGAGGCCTCGGGAGTGGAGCAGGAATTGTTCCGTGAGAGCTTTGACCTTGGTGGACTGTGGAAAAGGCCCCTGGACGAGTTGAAGTTCGTCTTTGTCGAGCCAAGATGGAGGGAGCGATTGCGGTGCGACAGATCGTCGCACTCGAGGCCGGGAGGGAAAGTGAAGGTTCAGGTCTGCTAGATGTTAGCATTTGAAAGTATTTTGCGATTGCATCATGTGTGACCCTTGGCCTATCTTTCCTACCCTTGGAGGGACTCTCTCATGTAGGCGTTGTCATTCTCGGTCTCTATGGTTTTGCTTCAGGTAGGGACGATCGCCAACATCCGGCAATGTTCTGGCGACGGCGATGAGAGAACGGGGCGGGTTATAACCCTTTCTCGTCTAGCTCTCGTCAGTGTTGTGAGTCCCGTCAGCGTCTTGGAAGCAGGAGGTAAACACACGTTTGCTCATCATGTCGCGGGCCTTATCGCTACCTGGCCAAACTGGGTGTTGTAAGCTACCTACCTACGCTTTCTGCCTGGGCCGTAAGAAAGGCCGCGATGGTCCTGCTGAGAAGCAAGAAGGGCTGTAGCAGAGTTAAGCTTGGTGAGGAAGTTGGGGTATTGTGGTGAAGATTGTGGATGCAGAGGGCGTAATCGCTCAGAAGGTGACAGGGATCTCACTTGCAGGGGTGGTGGTTTGGAAGGCGCGGCTTGTCGGCACCTCTGCTTTGCCTGCTTGGGATAAACATGCAACATCAACGAGGACAGTTACATGAGAAGGTGAGCTACTGTAAGGATTTTGAAGCTTTCCAGCTCTTGCATCTTCTTTGTCAACCTTGGAATGATCGGAGTTCTGTGTGTTGCAGTCGATGCACGCAAATTCTGCAATTCAAGATCCAAAGACGATGCTGCACGCCGCACCGGACGCCGCACCGGCCGCCACCTCACCAATAAGAGTGGTCCATAACAAAAGTTCCACCCGACTGCTCCATATCAACCGCTTCTTGAACAGCGGTCTCATCCGACGAAACACACTTCCAGAAGGCTCTGACCCGCGTCGCATGCCTCCGCAAGATCCTCATGTCGCCTATGCAGCGGGAGAAGCCTGAGGCCCTAGAGGTGGAGATTACGGAGCAACTGCAGCTGCCCCGTATGGAAGTGGTGGTCCATCGACAGGCATGCTAAGTAGTGTGGTTGCGGACAGGTTAGGACAAGGTGCACCGGTAGCGACACCATACTCCACCTATGGCCTCGGTATTCAACCTCGTCAGCCGGATGGCTGTGCTCCCATGGCGCCTACACTACCTCCGCCTTACGCATCTAGCCACCTGCACACAGGCCGTTTCCGATAGCGCCTTCAGGTTATGCTTTCAGATGGGAGCTGTTGGGGAAGATGCCTTTTGTTCCTCCGTTGGGTGGTGCGCCGTAGTATCAGGCATCTCAATATCGATCTCCTCAAGGTCCGCCGCCGCCAGGCTTCCAAGTTCAAGGTGTGCGGGGATAAAACTATTACGGGGGGCTGATGTTGGGGCTGGAGAGTTCATGGAGGCGTAGGCATGCAAGGCACAGTTGGTAAGGATTTTCATTTATACTCTCAACACATCTCATGCCCATCCTTGTAAATCCTGATGTCTCCTTTCTGCAAGAGAAACCCTCACGCTAGTTTATCGCGCTGATGTTCCTTCTCGCAACTAGACATCTTCCACACGCCATGAAATCCCAATCCCTTCTTCAACCCCGGAATGTTCAGCTTTCTTCCCCTGGTATTTCTTTCCAAATAAATCACCACCAGCACGTCACTTGTAAAGGTGAGCGCAGAGCTGCGGAGGCAGCAGGGCCTGCATCAACTCTTCTACCTCCAAACCTTTGTTTCTCAAGCTGTGCGACGCTAGATCACCCTCGATGATACCCTCCCAGTTGTCACGACCCTCTATTGCTGATCATCGGCCGCAAAAGTCTTCTATCTAATAGGTATCGTGAACTTACCCCAGACCATGGCCAGACATTCACCCTTGTCCTTGTGGTTGCACACCAACTTGCCAGCGGTGATAATGCGGTGGTGTTTGTGGCAGAAGGTGAAGTTGTCCTCGCGGAAACACTGCATGTTGAAGCTGTGGCGCGAGCAGTGCACGGGGTTGTTGCCGCATTGCTCGGTGAAGTTGCTGGATTGTGTTAGTCACGGGTGCTGCTTTTGTCAGGAGAAGAGGAATACTTACCAGTAGTTCAGATTGTCGTTGCGCTCATGGTACTTCCGGTTGGCCAGGATGCTTTCGATGGACATGGGGAGAAAGGATGAATGGTCCTTGCTGCCAGTGATGTTACCGCGTGAGCAGTATGGGTAGGAGGCTGCTAGCCAACAAATGTATTGCGATGTGTCCGTTGTTGTGTCTCAGTGCGTCCGGGCAAAACTCCTCAAGGCTGTCAGATTGCTTTCTTCTATGCAGCTAGTTACTCCCGTGCGCAAGGTTGCTGTGCCCACCGTGTGAGGTCGCCTTTGGCCTTGGCCAGCAATCCAAAGAGCGTTCCGCTGCAAGCTTAGCATTAATGAGAGCCGTCAACGCTACTGCTGCAATTGAATATTATCCTAAGGAAAGAACTGCAGGCTGAATCCAAAGGAATTCACAGAGGTATTAATCTGCTTCTTCAGCGCCTGCTGGCGGCTATCCTGACAGTGGGCCGCCCACATGCAAACCTGCGATCGGTCTCACTTCACAAGTTCAAATTGCACCTGTGGAACAACCCCAAAATCAATCTTATGGGTCATCGTGTCTCTGAAAGAGCTCTATCAAATTTTTGGCATGCTATGTGGAATTCTCGTCCTCGATGTTCTTCATCATGAACAACCGCTAGATGCGGGTGGCTGCTCTCACACCACATATTCAAATTGCGTCAGCATAACATCCCCAGAATCCTAGAGACGCGGCTCGTTAACGTCTGACACCTGCTTCCATGGCGCTCGCACGCCGTCATTCTCGCGGTCCTCCGGCCGCCAAGGACAAACGGATCGCTTTCATGACCACGATTTGCGAATGTGCTACTGGTAGGAACAGCCTCACAATCTACACTGTATGTCCCCGAATGTGGAAAACTCCAAATACCATATCATAAGGCATAGCTCTAGGACAACTTGCTGCAAATTTGTTTTCTTTGGCTGCATCTTTCACATGCAATTCCATGTACTTCCACCCCCACACCCTCATAACACGGCCATCCCACCCACTGTCCAATAGCGGCAGACCTAAATCCATGCTAGGGTCTTCCTGCCCCCCATCGCGCCAACAGTTGATCCAGCGCCGCTAGCGTCGTGCCAGCTGCCCATAAAACGCTGCCGTCCCCCTCTTAGGCTCCCCTTTCATTTTCTTTTCGAGACCGTTGGAGATCACATGGAGCATTGCGATTTTTGTGATTAAAGGCTTTAGGGCGCGGTCCCATTGTGTGGCACAACAAATATTCACTGACCTGTATGTTGCAAGCTTTTCCCTTCGCTGTGAGGTTTCCAGTCGAGATGTGAAACATTACCTCTTTTCCTTCTTCTTCTTCTCTATATTCTCATTTGTTTATGTCCTTCGTGATTTGCGTTTGTCTGTGATGTGATGTGTTCCAGGTGAGTGCAGTGAGAGCGTGCAAATTGCGTGTAACCGGTCTTTCTTGTGTTTACTTCCACTTTGCATGCCATATCCTTGCTTGAGTGTGTAGTGTACAGTTGATAGGCTTTTAGAGGATCTCGTGTTTTCCCACTCCATGCTCAATTAGCAGCACTCATTTCTCAGCCACAAAATACCATCCGCATCGCCAAGGGAGAAAGAAGTGAGACTTCAAGGTGGAAGCACAGCGCCGAAGACGGAACTAGAGGGCCTTTTACAAAGAACCGCGAGCCGTTGTTAAGCAACAAGAAGGATATTCGGAATGCAGGCCAGCCTCGCATTAAACAAGTCTAAACCCCATATCCTCACCAAGACAGACCGACCAAATAAATCGCCGCCAAAACCACCCTCGAACACCCGCTCTAAATCATGTCCCTGACAACAAAACTCGCGCCCGCTTCTAGCTTAAGAATTACAAAGACAAAGACGGAGAGCTCTACACCACCCACAAATTCACTAACCAAGTCACCAGCCCCATCCTACCCTTCACTCCTTAGCAAACACTGCACGACAACCCCACCATCATCAACGTCGCCGTCGCGGGCCTCAAGCGCGTGGCTGGGCGTTAAGAACGCGCTCTATGTCGTTTCTAGACTACAAAGCGGGTGCGAATAGCACAGCATTAAGGGAGGTGGTATGGCGGTTGGGATGCCGCGGCTCTTGTCAAGTTTGCTGAGAAAGATGGGGCCGTGGGGTGGAGATTTAGGACGCAGTGAGAGTAAGAGGGAAATTCTGAAGACGATTTGGGTGGAGATGTTCGGGGGGGTGGCAATAAGGAGTAGGTAGGGGCTGGGTATAAAGGGGGGGTGTGAAGAAGAAGAAGAAGAAGAAGAAGAAGAAGAAGAAGGCTGCAGGATGATCAAGAAAGGTGAAGACTGCGACTACAACGTGCATCTGCATCTTAGACACTAGATAACCCCTAGAAGTTTATGTCTGGAAAAAATTCTTATACTATCTGCATCTACACCTTTGCCCTCCAGTCCCAGCCCACTAGCGCGACTCTGGTAGCTATGAGCAGAGAGCCACCGACGAAAAACGACAGACCGGCCCAGATATTCGCATACGTATAACTTCCTCCATGACTTTGTATCAAAGCCCCTGCCAACGGTGGCCCAGTAAAACTACTCACGCTCACAACGGTAAACGCCATACCCATCCGCACGCCCACCTTCTTCATATCCCGTTCGCGACTCATAGAACCAATTACAGCGGGCCAGAGAGCCTGGATGACAGCAGCCCCTGACCCATAAATGACGGCGAAGACGTAGAGCGTGCCGATTGACTTGATGCCAATCCACGCAAACATCATGATGCCGCAGACAAAGGCAAAGGGTATAAGCACGTTGAGCCCGCCAATCTTGTCGGCGTAATAGGTAGGAAGGAGTCGAAACAGAAAACCCATGCACACCTGTACGAGGAGCAGGTTGATACTTTGCTGGTACGACGCGCCCAGGACATTGCGCGCATAGCTCCCAATGTAAAAAAACGCAAAATACAGGCCCCAGAAGCTGAAGAAGGCGCCCGCGCAATACAGCGTATAGGGTAGTTCTCTAAAGCTCACCCAGTCCACGATGGGCCCGGATTTTCGCGGTGGGAGACGCGTGCGGTACAGAGAGATTGTGATGAGGTTGAGAGCCAGCATGATGAAGCCGATGATTCTAATAGTCCACGGAAAGCCCAGCGAAGGCAGACACTGCTGGACGATGAGCGGGAAGACGATGCCGCCGGTACAAGAGCCCAGTGCGGTGAAGCCTAGAGCGAAGGCACGGCGCTTGACAAAGTATGTAGATACAAGCGCCATGGAAGGGCAGAACTGCAGACCATTGGCGATGCCCAGACAGACGCCCTGGCTAAGGAACACATGCCACACCGTCGTACTCTCCGCCATGGTAAAGATGCCTAGGAGCTGGAAGACGGAGCCAGTAATGTACACGGGGCGGAAAAGGCCGGCGTCTGTAGCGCGGCCTGTGAAGGTGCCGAGGAAGAAGAGGAGGAAGACCTGGATGCTGCCTATCCAGGATATGGTTGAAGGGGCGATGTTGAGGGTGTGCTCGTAGTAGGTCTGGTAGACGCCGAAGGAGGTAAAAAAACCAAAGGTCGTGAAGATTGTGAGGTGAGTGCAGAAGACCTGGGTCCAGGCTGTGATTCCACCATCCGGGGCAGGGCCAGGGTCGAAGGAGGCTGCTGAGCGGCGGGAGAGTATGCGAGCGATGGCGGGGGCTTCATCTTTGGTGCCTGCGTCTTCGACTGCCTGTTCGAGTTGAGCGGCCGCCATGGCTGGTTCTCTACGTCTCTGGGGGGCTCAAGAGGCTCTCGGTCAGCAAAGAACAAGCTCGCACGGGGCCATGGTGAAAAATAGAAATGATGAAGATTTTGCAGTCGATGACGACTCCGGGAACAAGCCTTGCAGGACGACTACTCCGGGAATAATAAACCATGCAGTGTTGTATCTCGTGTTAGGAAAGAGCTGCGGAGAGGGCTGACATAAGCGACTCGACGGCGGTTTTCGCGCTGGTAGCCGCGACTGCATCGCTCTTCACCAGTCACTCGCCATGACGCGTTGTAACAACGCCACGTCGCCCACGAAGCTGCAATGTCAGTCAGAGGCCCCCGAGGCGGCCGTGGGCGCGGTCGTGATGCTGGGCGCGGCAGAGGGCGCGGCCGAGGAAAGACACAGTTGGTACGCGATGCCGGGGTTGGCACTAGTGCTGTGAATGTATGCTAACAAGACGGCGTAGTGGGAGTGGGAGAGCTACACGCCCGGACCGGAGGTCTACAACCAGCTCTGGCGCATCCGTAAGCAGCCCGCCGTCGTGACGCCCCGTCTGCCCCGCGACTGCCCCCTAGCGAACGCGCGCACGCGCATCCTCGACCGCCGGTTGACTGAGGGCCCGATCTACCGCAACGTCTACATGATCGAGGTGGCATATGGGCCGGACAGTGTTGGTAGGGACGGAGGGAAAGAGTTGGTAGAGGTGGACGTGAGCCGCATCCTGGACTACGTCTCCTCGGCCGAGCTGGAGCGGTTCGAGAACGCGCAGTTCAGCCTGGAAGCCGAGGTAGAGGCCATCGCCCTGCGTGCAGATGCCGACGAGCTGGCGCGGCTGAGGAAGAACGCACGAGTACCCGCTGCAGGCGCATTGGCAAGCAGAGGAAGCCGGATACTCAACGGCCGGGACCTGGGCATCGAACCGCCAACAAGAAGCAGGGGCAGAGGCAGGGCGCGAGGCCGGGCCAGGGAAAGGGCAGCGTGGCGAGGAATCGGTGGTGTAGTTCTGACCAGTCGGCTGCGCCACGAGGACATGCGGGAAGAGCTGGTCGACGTCGAGCCCGAGGAGCTGCAGCTTGTCATTGCAGAGACCGAGTCCGAGGGCGACGAATCGGAAGCCGATGCCCCAGCACAAACATCGCCGAGTCTGATGCGCTCAGCCTTTTTCGCCAACAGCGCGCTTCCTGCCTCGTCGCCCGTTGCGTTGAAAGACGTCCTGGGAGGAAGATTGGAAGATCTGATAGACTACGATGACTGGGATGAACAGGGACGCCACGGGAAATGGAGACAGACCCAGAACACGGCGTCGCATCAGCGCATCTCTGAAGAGGATTTTCAGCAGACCCCCCTCTTCCCCGATCGCTCTTCTGCGCTCGACGACGACGACGATCGGCGGATCCCTGAGGAGGCCTTTCAGCAGACCCCCCTTTTCCCCGATCGATCTTCTGCGCTCGACGAGGATGAAGATGACGACCCTGACGACCATCAGCATATCCCTAAAGAGGCCTTTCAGCAGACCCCCCTCTTCCCCGATCGCTCTTCTGTGCTTGAATCAGACTCCGATGAGTCGATTCCCGCACACGCGCCTTATTCTCGCCACTCTCCGCAAACCCACCGTCACGACATGATGGACATTGACGATACCGTCCGCGGCCAGCCACAGCCCAAGACCACCAGCCCCACCATCGAGACGACCAAGTCAAAGCCCAAGTCGATGACGATGATGATGAAGCAGTAGCGTACGCCGTCGAATCCATCCTCGAGCACTTCCACGAAGCCGGCAAAACCTACTATCCCGTCAAATGGGAAGGCTACGAGGACAGTCGTGATTGGCTGGTGGGAGAGAATTTTGAGGGTGCCAAGGAGTTGGCTGCCGAGTACAATGAGAGGGTTGGGCGGAGGACTTGGCCAAGTTATTAACATGACACAAATCCAGAATACTATATCAGGATCAGCGTGGAGAGGTCACCGCAGGTTCACGTAGATGTTTGTGAGAGTTGTTTTTAGACGAATGTGGGTCATGTAGGTTAGCTAAATCCCTCAATAGAGATATTAACACCTGTTTCTGTCAGCCCAGCGTGGAGTTTGGTACCACAGCAGAAGAGGCGCGCCAAGGGTAGAATGAAGATGGCATAGTGATTGATATTTACGATGCTACATGCGTATCTGCTAACTGGTATCAAAAGTCATCTCCAAGATCAAAAGCCCAAAAATCGGGAAACGACCACCCATTCACATCGTCCTGCATGTCCTGCAGCATATCAAACGGGTGGCCAAAGTCCTTTGTCCCACCCTCCGCAGCACCCATACCCATACCGGCCAACGCTGGAAAAGACGCATTACCAGTCTCCATAGACATGCCGCCCCCTCCACCAAAACTTCCCGTATTCACACCCGGCGTCCTGCCCTCCTCCGACGGCGAAACACTAGCCATAGTACTCCGCAGCGACACCGCAAAGCTATCCCCCTGGTCGCGTTGCAAAGCCAAGACACGCGACGCCAGCATCATGAAGTGATTGAGCGTCTTCTTACACCGCGAAAGAATATCATCACAAGCATTCGTGACGTACGCAATTGAGGTTGCGGGCGAAGGCGGCGGCGGCAACATGCCTACTGCGGCGGACAGGATCCAGTATTCCATGTAGCCCGTCCCGAGACGCATTACCTTTTGCTCGAAGAGCTGGCGCGTGCGTTCGAGGATGTCGAGGGAGGTTGTGCAGAGGGTTTTTGCGAGGAAGGGGGTTTGCGGGAGGACGGCAAGGTAGAGGGGTGGGGGGTTATCTGGCGGGGTCTGATGTTTGGCTGAGGGAAGGTGTGGGGGTTGGGGGTGTGGCGGGTCTGCAAAGGGTGTCTCGGTTGTGGTGGGAGGGGGTGCTGACGACTGTTTGACCATGTAGCGAACGCAGTTTTCGTACACGACTTGTGAGAGTGTGAGACCGACTCTGAGGACGTCGTTGCGGAAGTTGTTGAGGGCGAGGATCCGCCGCGAAAGTAGACGGTCGTGCGTCGCGATAATGGAGCTGCAAGTGTCGACGACAGTGGTGAAGGAGTACATGTAGCGGTCGTTCCTGGGGGCTAGCTTTGCGTATGGCTTGTGCAGTACGAGGAGGTACTGACGGAGCTGCAATCTAAGCAGCGCGGACGGTAACGCAGCACGATCGTCGTCCCAGGTGGGAAGAGAAGATATGGCTGAATGTATTTGCGCGCCAAAATGCAAGATGTCAGAGTACTGAAGGTCACTCGATGGAGTGTTCAGCAACTGCGTTAGGTTGATTCGAAGGGGGAGCGACTTCAACGCCACAGAAATGTACGAAGCTGACGTGAACTGCTCGCTCGGCTGGCTGGTGGGCAACTGCTGTGATTCCGTCGTGAATGCATCATCCGGAAGGTTAGCAGGCGCCCGCGTATCAAAGTACAGGCCCGTAAGTGCAGACTGGAGCCCGCTTTCGGCCGACGACTGCAACTCAAACTCCATAATGGTAACCCAGAGTCGTCTCTTCATCTCCTTTTCAAACTCGGAAATTCTGCCGCTTGCTAGCAACGACGGGTCGCGATGCATGCCAGATGCCAGAGCAAGACGAAGGACATCACCAGACGTGACCCAGTCCTGCTTTAGCTTTACGCAGTTGACCCGCTTCGCAAGTAGCGACAAGCACTGGAGCTGGAAGAACGGCAGGGTAAGGCGTTTGCGGGGTTGTTGGTTGATCCAGCTTTCGCACATGTCGATCAAATTGGCGGCAGCTTGACGGTCCGCGGTAGTGTCGCCTATAAACACGTCGTCTTTTGGTGTGAGGCACTTGGTGATTGCCACAATCAAGACCAGCATAACGGCAAAGCTGGCTTGGTCCTTGTTGCCAGGACGCTGTTCCCAGAAGACATGGTACTCCTTCCAGAACGACGGCTCGTGCAGAATCCTGTAAGAGGCCTCCCATGTGTGAAAGTAGAGGGCAGCTTGCACATCGAGGATGCTCCTATCGGGCAGGGCAGCAAAGATTTCCTCGTCTGTACCAAAGATCCGGACGTCCTGCTCATTTATAGCTTTCTTCCTCCGGTCGCGAAAGCTCTTGAAGTCTGTCTTTACGCGCATGATAGAATGGTCAAATTTCAATGCTTCACGTGTAAATGTTTGAAGCTCATGGTACTGAATGTGGTCAGCTCATATCCCTTGGGTAGGTAGCAATAGGTAGTTATCCGTACCCGCACAATCATGCTCATGACGCTCGTAACACCGTGGAATTGTGTCTTGAACCCCTTGCCCCTAAACATCATCTCTTCTTTAATCTCCGGCTCTTCGGGGGACACGTCTTCATACTGGGACGGGTTTCTGGCGCTGTCCATTGTCGCCAGCTTCCGCTCCAACATGGCAATCCGTCTCTCTTGGATCCTGACTTTCCATTGCAGCGCATCTGAAGAGTCTGCAGAAGTGAAGTCGTTTGCATTGCGCTCTGAAAGTGTAAATGATACGCCGCCATCAGCGTGTGCACCGCCATTAGCATGCGGCTCTTCCAGCAGACGCGGATCGTAGGTGCACTGATCTGCTCGCCCAGTCCTTTGGCATCTCCCGCACACTGGAAGAACACGGTCGCACTTCATTTTGCGGTTGCGACACGCGTAACACGACAGTACTTTCCGTTTCTTGCTTGAGCGCTTCCCTGACAAGCCATCGGGGCCGTCCGGAGAGTTGTGCCCCGCAGGAGAGTTATCGCGCGACCTGTCGCTGATCCATTCAGCGCCTCTAACTGACATAGCGAATCAGGGATGGTGAGCCAATGCTGAAGTGTAGTGTTGATGAAAGTCGTGGTCGGACAAGGCGGAGATGCGCATGGAGATGATGAGATGGCGCGCCTTCCACCGGATTGGAAGTTGAAGCTCGGACATAAGACGGGAGTGTGCCTAGGTCTCGCTCTTCCTTCCTCTATCCTTCACCCGCCGATTTCCATCAACGCATAACATTTTCATCGCGCAATCAGGCTTTCAGTAAGACACGACTCCGAACTCGTCTATGAGGGCTCCTTACAACTAGTGCACGAACTTCTGCCAAGTTTCCAGCAGTTATACCTTCTCAAACACTTCTCCGTCTTCCCAACTATTGGCCATTGCTTGTCTACACCACCATTCTTTAGCCGGTATCCCTATGCCATGATACTTCAGTCAGTCTTCGCTTGGTAACCAGATGTGAGTAGGACTAGCAATGAGTCTTAGCACCAGCCGGGTCGAACACCAGGGAAACCTCCTCTAACATTCTCGGACATTACAATCGCGACCTTTGTCGTGGTCAGAGAAGTTCCAAGGCACACTTCAGCAATGTCGTTCCGGTCGCCGCACTTTGTTTCACGCGTGGAAACAAGTCTCCGGGCAAAGGCGGGGAATCCTTATTTTCACCTGCATCTCAATTTCAGAGTCGATTTCAATTCGTTACCCGATATTAATGCACACGGTATTCAGACTCTTTGCTCTTATTGGACCCCAAATTTGAACTGTCTCTGTAGCCTTGCTAGAGCAGCCATCAAGGACTAACACTTTAGATACAACCCATGTATTGTGTGTACTCTGATATCAACTTTTGCATTTGCAACATTTCATTAACGACTGAGGTACTCATGGAGATGACTGAATGCGCCTTCCGTTGCCAAACGTTACACTTGAGGTTCAGAGAACATTCCCGGAGGCCGACGACATGCATCGAAGCAGCCATCTACACTTGGTACTGCTTTGTATACCACACAGGATCAGGGTGCCCAGGTTTGGTAATGGACTTCGGAATTATTGTGTGCGTAGCCGAGCTGACATCCATTATTCAAGGTCATCACCAGACCATCCAGCAGGGCAACGTCCTCACTCTGTTCTTCCTTGTGATCATTTCCCCTCCCATTTGAGTGCGCTGACATAGACCGATTGTGAATTCCAAATTGATGCACTTCTGGATTGGCCATCCTGGCATACGGCAAAAGTCTGACTACGAACTGACTCTGACATGGAGTGTTGGAATGCCATGAAGAAGGCAGATATGGAACGTCGATGCCCGGTGGAAAGCTTAACAAAAGCTCAGCGACAAAGCTCACGTTAGCTGGAGTGTCATACTCGGAGGGAAAGCACCGGCGACCTTGAGCGAGTTTGAGCAGGCTGCGGTCACACATATTCTAGATACATGGGTAATAGCGTCGGTCGTTATGACATCTTGTGCATCTCATATGGCTCATTGAACCGTTAATCTATGGTACGTCAAGCTCATATTGAATCCTTCAAACAACTTTTTTTTGGAAAAAAGTCCGCCTCTTCCGCACTATGACGAGCGAATCACCGCAGTCACTAAAGTCTCGGAGCGAAGTACATAAGGATCATACGTTCAGCGTAGCCGCATCGATCAGTACGCACACAATACGCATCGCATCATGTATCGCAGTCTTGTCTTCGCCGCTTCTCTCCTTTCCGTGGCTCGCGGCCAGTTGGTGGGCACCGAACAGACTGAGGTAAGAGGGCAGGAACATAAGTCAAATAATCATATGAGTACTGAATGAATATCATCTAGACACATTCCGGAATGACATGGCAATCCTGTACTGCTAAAGGTAGCTGTACGTCTAAGACCGGCAAGGTCGTCATTGATGCCAACTGGCGCTGGCTCCACGTCAAGGGAGGGTGAGCGCATAGTACTTGGAACTCTGTTTGGTGGACTGTTTATGTGAAGGTACAACAACTGCTATACTGGCAACGAGTGGAACACAACTGCATGCAAGGACAACAAGTCCTGTGCAACCAACTGCGCCATGGATGGCGCCGACTACAAGGGGACATACGGTATCACCGCTAGCGGCAACTCCCTGCAACTAAAGTTCATCACCAAAGGCTCCTACTCCACGAACATTGGCTCTCGTACATAAATGATGAAGGACGATACCACGTACGAGATGTTCAAGTTCACAGGTAACTCAGAGTTTACTTTTGACGTTGACGTATCGGGCTTGCCCTGTGGTCTCAACGGCGCGTTGTACTTTGTCTCCATGGACGCGGATGGTGGATTGAAGAAATATTCGACCAACAAAGCTGGTGCTAAGTACGGTACTGGGTACTGCGATGCTCAGTGTCCGAGGGACCTAAAGTTCATCAACGGCGAAGTACAACATGATGAACATCCGACAGTTTCGTTCACCGCTAACAACCGTTTAGGGCAACGTCGAAGGCTGGGCTCCAAGCGTCAATGACGCAAACGCTGGCGTCGGTGGCCATGGCTCCTGCTGCGCCGAGATGGACATCTGGGAGGCGAACTCTGTTAGCACAGCAGTGACACCGCACTCCTGCTCCACCATCGAACAGTCCCGCTGCAATGGCGATGACTGCGGCGGTACCTATTCTGCTGACCGCTATGCCGGTGTCTGTGACCCCGATGGCTGCGACTTCAACAGCTACCGCATGGGTGTAAAGGACTTCTACGGCAAAGGCAAGACTGTTGACACATCCAAGAAGTTCACCGTCGTCACACAGTTCATCGGCACTTGTAACGCCATGGAGATCAAGCGCTTCTACGTCCAGGGCGGCAAGACCATCGCGAACAGCGCGTCGACCATCCCTGGTGTTGACGGCAACTCCATCACGACCAAGTTCTGCGATCAGCAGAAGGCTGCATTCGGAGACAAGTATACGTCCAAGGACAAGGGTGGTATGGCCAATATGGCCAAGGCTCTCGCAAATGGCATGGTGCTTGTTATGAGTTTGTGGGACGATTACTACTCGAATATGCTGTGGCTCGACTCAAGGTATCCTAGAGATAAGAACCCGGACACCGATCTTGGATCTGGACGTGGAGATTGCGAGACGACTTCTGGTGCTCCGGCAGATGTTGAGAGCCAGCATCCTGATGCGACTGTGATTTACAGCAACATCAAGTCTGGGCCGCTGAACTCTACCTTTGGCTAGGCCATGACGAACGGGAAATATCGGATATGACGCTATAACGCTATAACACTATAACGAGGACATATATGTGAATGAAATTTTTACAGTGTGCTACGATTCATTCATTTAGCTGGTTGTAGAACAATTGGACACGTAGGAGAAATCTACAATCTCGGCCTGTTTGACTTCAAGGTCTCATGAAGGAGAGTGGTGCTCGAGTACTGGAGTCCGGGAACGGTCATGGTCCCCTCACATGCCGAACCAAAGACTTTGA